>PVJX010001045.1:47151-185981 GCA_004027295.1 Dolichotis patagonum | reverse complement strand
GAGCAGGGCTGTTAACAGTCTCACTGTTTGAATGTCTACTTTACATGCTTTAACTTTGTAATTTGAGCAGCTATTTCCAAGAAGTCAGTATGTAATTAGTCAAGTAATAATTTCCTAGGTTTTATTGTTGTACTTTTCCTTTTTTCCTTGGAATGCTGTATGGTTGCTACCCTTTATTCTGTTTTATTTTGTTTTGTTTATTCCTCTTTAAATAAAATTATAAAAAAAAAAAAAAGAAAAGAAACTATAGCCAAAAAAAAAAAAAAAAAAGATTAGCTGCTCAGCTAAAATTGATCATATGCGGTACAAATTGGGGAGCGAGTCACATAGCAAGCGGGCACGAATGCAGAACAGTGACTCTTCTGGTAGGGCTGGGATGGTGGCTCCTGGCCTCCCTGGGGGTGCTAGAAACCTGTTTGGAGAATCCACTCCTTAGAAGTATGTGGGTGCCTTTGTTTTATCTTTTGTGTTGGGGTCTGGCCCGCCGCAGGGGGTGTCTGTCTCCACACAGTGGCCAGGTGTGTGCTGGCTCCTTCGAGGGCCCAGCCCTGTCTGACTGCCTACAGTATTTCTGTCTAATTCAGCGTTCTGGCCTCCCCTTCATCCCAGCCCCAGCGGGCCCGGATCTCTCTCCTCAGCAGCCGAGAGTGCTGCAAGGTGGACGTCTAGCTCCGGCCTTGGAGAGCAGCTGTGGAGGGGGAGGGCACATGACCACAGATCCTGAAAGCTTTCTTGACGCCTGGAAACGTGTCCCCTTTGCAGGCTCAGGACAGCACTGTGACAATGGAAAGGGTCACAAAGGCCTCTGGTAGATGAGGAGGTGTGGCCTGGGACCCCTCCCGGGGAAGGGCTCTGGCTGTGCAGAGACCCCCCGTCTCCCCAAGCCATACCGTCACAAGCAGGCCTGTCCCCCCACAGATGCTCTGTGGGCGAGCTCTGAGCACCCAAACCCCACACCGTCCCAGAGGCAGATCCTGAGGACTGGTGGCCTCAGCGAGGACACAGGCAAGCACTGCCTTTCCCAGCACCAGCAGCCCTGCCAGGGCCTCCATTCTCCACGCGCCCTTCGGCGTCCCGGAAAGGTGCGTGGCCTGTGATTGACAGGCACTGGCTTGTCGTGGTTTTGTGGCCTGTGGCTGATACTTGTCATTTTCTGGAGTTCCCGAGCGATATCTTAGACCTGAAGGCTGGACCCAGGCCACCCTGTCCTGCTGCTCTGTCTCCCAACTCTGTCCACCTGCAGGGGACAGACACCAACGCCGGCAGGGGCCCTGCCCTGCACGAGGGTCCTGACACGCAGCGACACGGCCACCCCCTCCCCGGCACAGATCCGTGCGTATGTTCTTCCACGTGGCCAAGCACTTCCCCTGAGTGGACCGAGGCTGTTCCAAGCTCTAGGCGGCTGCTGCGCTCTCCTGACAGTGGGGGATGTGGACACGGCGGGCATCGTGGGGAGGAGACGCGGAGCCGTGGCTCTGGGCCTCCCTGGGCCAATGACCTGGGCGAGCACAGTTGAGGGCTTCGTGGCCCTGCTCTTTACTCTGGTCCCCTTTCACACAAGATCTTTTGTTTCTCAACCCTGAGTTCTATTAATAAAGAACTTCCGCAGGACATGTCATCCCGAGTAGAGAACGGCACACGGGTCTTGGCTGTGCTTTGCACCTGGAGATGGCTGTGTGCTTGATCTCTAGATTACAGCCAGCGGTGGTTGTTGGTTTGTTTTCATTTTATTCCAAGAGCTTTCAGGATGGGAAGGGCTATTCCTCTGCCTGAGTGTGCCAGTTGCGAGGAGGTGCAAAAGAGAAGCACCTTGGAAAGGAAGGATATTCCAATAGATGCCACTCGTGGATTAACCTGGAGAACAAGAGGCTAAGATCGAGCACCTGGGCCGGGACGCTGGGGAGGAAGCCAGAAGCCGCGACTGGATCCTGGGATACAACGGTTCGTGCATCAAGCATTAACCAGCTGGGTGTGAGGGTGCACACCTGTAACCCCAGCACTTGGGAGGCTGAGGCAGGAGGATCCATGCGAATGCGAGGCCAGTCTGGGCTGCATTAGTGAGTTTGTCTGAATTACACAGCGAGACTCTGTCTCAAGAAAAAAAAAATTAACCAAACTTAACCCTCCCAGCAACCAGGGCAAAACAAAGAACAGTGTGCTCTATCATATTTGATTTTAAAGAGAGACTCTGCCCCTCCCTCACCCAGGGCTTGGCCTGCTCTGCTCCTTCATTCAGCAACCCCCAGGGACCGGGGGTCCGTGTGGCCAGGAGGCACCCCAGGTCCGGCGCTCAGCAGGCAGCGGGTTTTCCCTGTGTTTCCTTCTGCCTGAACTGGGGTGCGGTGGGGGACGTGCTCGTTCGGATGCCAGACTCCTGGCCAGCCTGTGAGTGTGGCTTCCCAAGGAGGGACACAGGTGTCACAAGGGACCAGGTCTCTGTACACTGAGCAGGACTGCGTGACCACAACCCGAGTGACCACTGCTGGCATTGTTGGCCCAGGGAAGGTGGGGCTGGGGCTCAGCGCTGGACCCAGCACTGGTTACGGACCCGTGTGTCGTGGGCCCTGCACAGTCACCGCAGCGTCCTGCCTCATGGCCTCATCGCTGTGTGCGAAACTGCTTCGCTGCACACGTGGCCAGGCCCAGGGGTTAAGGGGAAACTGGAAATTTTAAAAATTTGCACTGCATCCATCGACTCAGCGTATTTTCCTAAAAAATGAAGAAAACACAGGATTTTAGTAACCAAGCATGTTGGTCCAGCCCACAGAAAAGCAGTGACCCAAACCCAAGGTCACGTGTGAGAGGACAGACCTCCAAGGAGCTGAGTGACTCAGCAAACCCCTTCCTCTGCATCAGCTCAGCTTCAGCGTCTGAAAATGAGGGTGCCGGGTACAGCAGTCTGCAACCCCCCCCCCATCTCGAGGCAATAGTCAAACGCTGAGATGACTAAGCCCTCGTGGGAATGCTGGTTCAAAGGGTCCACATCAGGGCCGGAAACTGAGCCTTTGTTCGCCATGTGCTTGGTTATATTTGCCTGTTGGTTAACTAAGGGCTGAAGTCCTCGTTTTCCAGAAAACTGGGAGATGCTCACCTAGACGCCCAAGGGGCTCTTCGACCCTGCCTCCTGGGAGTCTGATCACCGGACCCACCAGCTCCTCCCTTAGCTGGGCAGTCCTCAGCACTGGACTCAATGGTCCAGAATGGGTCACTCACTTCTCACCAGCGAGCCCCACACAAAGCCTGGCCAGACCCATGAACCCCGGCTGTTTTGTGCTGTCAGAACTGTGGCCGTCCACCCTGACCCCCAGGTACCCGGAGTAGGTGTCTGCAGTGTCCTGCTGTCTGTCTTCCTCTCCAGACAGCAGCTCTATAACTCTCGGCACCCAGAAGCCACTGCAGGGACCCACTGCTGCGCAGGGTCACGGGGAACGAGGGCGGCGGCTGTGTCAGACCTGGAGCTCCCACACGAGCCCCCGCCCCGCGCCTCCTGCACCTGGCTGGGGGCGTGAGCACGGCAGCCTTGAGCACAGCCAACCCGATGGGCACGGGTTTGTTTGGATCTTGACGGTAAGCCAAAAGAGTAAAACAACCAAGAAACAGAAGGTCCTGTGAACGCAGACCCAAAAGGACGCCTAGGACTTACTTCTAAACGTGGGGATCATTACTGCGGGTTAAAAATAGCTCTGATACTTTAAAGATGGGGAACATAGCATAGTGCCTGAGATGTGCTTTGAAATGATCTAGCCGGAAGAAGAGGGGGGGCAGGAGAAGGGAGGGCGACACGGGGGACCGTCGTGTATTCTCACTGCTCTGCTGTGTAGTAAAAATGTTCCAGAACAGCAAATGCGTAAGTCGCACTGACGGTTCCTTCCCTTGGGAAGATTCCGCTTTGCACATAGTTGAGTGGTGGCCAAGCACGAAATCCTTTGTTCCCGATGTGGGGATGTGGGGGGCGCAGAAGCAGAGGGGCCTCGCTGTCACTCGCATCATATTGGACTCTTTAAGGGAACCCCATAAACCTCCAAAGCAGCTTTGCCGACATCCAGCTCCCGGGCAGGGGTTTGGCCGGGGTGGGGGCGGGTGTGGGGCGGGATTTGGGAGCTGAAAAGACCGCACCGACACACATGCTTTGCCTTGGGTTCAAACGCAGACCGTCTTCTCGTTTCTTCCCTACGCAGAAGGAAGATTCTGGGCTCCCGGCCAGCAGCCCCCTCCTGGCTACTTCCTGTTTCTTTGCAGACGAAACAGAGCAGAAACACCTGGAAAACATCAGCGCAGCCAGGATAGAAATAGGACCCAAACCCGGGTGCAGATGCCTCACCGACACCGCAGCCCGCGCTCCTGTCATGTGCAGAAATGGGGGGAATCTGTGGCTCCACACCCAGCCCGCAAACCAGGAGAACAGCGTGGACCCCAGTCCCCTGGCCGCCCTGCCCCACGCCGGAATCTGGGCGCGGGGCCTCTGGAGGTTTCTGAACCGCCTTCCTATGTGGCCCTGCGATCCCTTCCATGCAGACTCAGCGGGGAAAAAAAATCAAATTAACGACAGCCAGCTTGGAAAGTAAGAGCTGGGATAAACCATGCATTTCTCTGTTGGGAAGGACCTCAGACCCAAACACAGCACCCAGTGGCACCCTGCGTCCCGAGCCCTGGTACCCTCGCCAGGAGTTTGCGGGTGGATTGGAACCAGGCCAGGTTCTGGTCCCCTGCGCAAAGCCTCTGTCCCCCCTGGGAGCACAGGCCCAGGCCGAGGGAGCGGTGCCCAGGAACACACTGAGTGGGCACCAGGCGGTCTGAGGCCCAGCACGGCAGCCAGCCGCCTTGCTTCCGCACTGGCTCCCTGGGAAGCGGCTGCTCTAACTCCTCATTCCCTGGCAGAGTGGGAAACTGAGGCTCAGGGGTTGCCCAGGAGGGCTGTCACTCTGATGCATTCCTGGGACCACAGGGCTGAGCCTGTAACTGCCAGGACCGCCGGATATACCAACCCGCAAGGCCCCTTCAGCCCTCTCCCCCGCAGCGCCAAGCTCTGCAGCCACCCCAACATCGCCGCCACCGGCTCCCAAACAGGCTGGAAAAAAGCTCAATCTAAGGAGTGCAGTGCAAGGACACTCACTTCCCACCCCTTGGGTGACGCACACTTGTACTCAGAGCACTTCGGAGGCTGAGGCAGGAGGACTGCAAGTTCAAGGCCAGCCTGGGCTGTGTGGCAAAACCGTCTCCAAAAAAAGGAGACATGACCACTGGCCACACTGGCCCAGATGCAGAGCCTACGAGCCACGCTTACCTCCTCTCTTTCTCCCAGTGCTGCCGAAAGGCAGGCGCTGTCTCTCTGACCTTCAGCGTCCGTCCTGGCCCCTTCACGCATGCCTCGTTTCGCAGCTGTTTCACCCTCTCCATACAACGGAGCGGATGCCGGTGGCCCCATCCCCCCCAGCTCACAGGCTGAAACGAGGTCCTCCCCCCGTGGCCATTGCTCCCCGAGGAAGAAACCCTTTCACTCCAATCCACTCGTGGTTGAACTGACTGAGGCCTGGGTGGACAGGGAGGTCGCTCCAAGCAGGTTTCCTGCTCGTTTCCCAACAGGCATAGTTGGGGGTGTGACTAGAGGAAGTTAATGGACCCGCTGCATCAGAGCACATTTGGGGAACCCTCAGGTTGGTACACACCCACAGTTCCAGCATTCAGGAGGCTGAGGCAGGAGGATCACAGAGAGTTCCAGGCCAGCCTGTACTACCTAGTGTGGGATCAGGGTGCAATTTCTTTCATTTTTCCAGTCTCTCTGTAGGTGTACTCAACGGAAAGTCCTCTCGTGTCTGTTGAAAATCAGGGTGTTTTCCTGACCACTCTTAGATCCAGTGGCCCACTGTGTCGTTCAAAGACAGAGCGATGTGGTTGTGGTGTCTCCTCATCGCTCCAGACTTCCCGCCAGCCAGGCCTCTCCCCACAGGACCCCGATGCCCGAACCCCACCAGGACCGGACCCCTGTGGAACGCCCAGCTCACACCCGGAGCCTCAGGATCTCAAAGATGAAACTCTCCTGTCGCCTGCGCCCCCACGTGGGTCCCCCAGGGCCAGGACCATGAGGACAGCTCCAGTGTGGGTGGTGAAGAGCAGTGAGGGTGAGGAGAGGACACAGAACTCAGCCTGAGGGGCCCACAGCTCCTCCTTTCCGGGCTGAACCTGCAGTGACCAGGACAGCGCGGGGCCCCGGGCTCCCTAACCCACGGCATGAGCCACCTGAGGGGAAGTACAGGGGACACGGTGTCTGCTGAGCCACTGATCAAGCATTCTGACCCCTGGGGCCACCCTGGGGGATACTACGCAGGCCGCACAGCACCGCCCCAGCCTTGATTCTGAGCACCACGGAGCTGCAGGGCGGGTGACCCTGCAGATCTGAGCAAATCTCAGTGGGCTGAGGGGGGTGGCGGGTGGGCTCCAGGTGGAGCCGCTGGAGGGCGGTGGGGAGGGGAGCCCTTGGCCAAGGGCCCTGAGGACTGTGGAGGCCGCAGGCAGAGAGGTGGCTCCAGCCACTCCTGGGCCCAACCTCGCTGTCACGGCCGTCTTGGTGTCCCCCAGCCTCATGGAGTTTTAGATGGGGCTTTTCCAGAATCGGCTGAATCCAAAGTGTGCGACTGATGCGTAGTACAACCCTGGGATGAAGGGTGAGTGGTCCCGGATCAGTCCACTGACTGGCCTGGCACCACCCTCATCCCGGTAGACTGGAAAGACCTTTGTCTCTCTCTCTCTCTCTCTCTCTCTCTCTGTGTGTGTGTGTCTCTTTCACTGCTTTTTTCTTTTGGAGATAGAGTTTTACTGTGCAATTCAGGCTGGCCTTGAACTCACTTTATAGCCCAGGCTGGCCTCAGACTTGCAGAGATCCTCTTGCCTCAGCCTCCCAAGTGCTGGGATTACAGGCATGCGCCACCATGTTCAGCTTCTTTCACTGCTTTTGCTGTCTTTGGCCAGCATGAACTGTTGCCCTCTGCTGTGCCACCCCGCCTTGGAGTCAGTCAGCGATGGACTAAAACCTCCACAAACTGTGAGCTAAGTAAGCCTTTTCCCCTTTAACTCCGGATGTCAGGTATTTTGTTTCAGCAATGAGAAAAGTAACCAAGACAGTTTGGTACCAGAGAAGTTGGGTCATTGCTGTGACTACACCTGACCATGTGGTTTGTGGGAAGAGTTTGGAAAGGTTCAGGAATGCCACCCCAAAGAGGAGCCCCGGAATGCCTTGGCTGTTCTGAGTGAGAGATTCTGGTCAGAGCTCAGATCAGCAAACTGGTAAAGACCAGGCCTGGGAGGGTTCTTATGGGGCGCTCACCCCCGCCCCAGGAGGTATCAGCCCTGACCACAGCCACTCAGTAAGCTTCAGTTAGAAGGTTTGCCCTTAGATCAATTTGGACCAACTGACAGGCTGGAATTTGAGTCAATCGGCAGACCTGAATTTGGGCCAATCACACACCTGAGGCCAGTGTTTAGGAGGCTCTGGGGCAGTGGCTCCCGTGCACCTCTCTCCAGCGCTCCTGGGAATGTGCTCAGGGCTCACCTCTGGTGACGGTGACGCAGGCCTGGGAGGCCCTGCACCCCAGCCGGTGAGGTCAAGCAGCAGTGCTCGTGGGCCTCGTCATGGCCGTGGCGGGGCATCTGGGTGGTCACCAGAGAGGGCTGAGGGCTTGGTGCTCAGACCTCAGAGCCACCAGAAGGGAGGCAGGTGGCACATGCATGGTTTCTGCCTGAACAAAGTGGAAGAGGCATCAACTGGTTGGCGACCCGGCTGTCCAGGGAGAGGGCCACATGCCATCACGGTGTCCTAGCAGGAGGAGGACACGGCATCAAAGTCACAGGAGGAGCTGTGGCAATGGAAGCAGAGTCAGAGTGAGCGACTTCTGGCTTTGGAGATGAAATGAGGTCACAAACCAAATATTTGGGCAGCATCTCAAAGCCAGGAAGACAAGGACAGATGGGTCTCACTTGGTAGTTCAGGTTGGCCTTGAACTCACTATGTACCCCTGGTTGGCCTCACATTTGTGGTGAGCCTCCTGCCTCAGCCTCCTGAGTGCTTGGCCTAGAGAGTGCCATCACACCTAGCTCAAATTTCTATTTTTTTGTGCATGTGTGCACACGTGTGTGTGTATAGTACTGGGGATTGAACCCAGGGCCTCTGCACTGAGCTGTATCCCTAGTGTCTCATTAAGTTGCCTGGTGGGACCCAAACTTGTGATCCTCCTGCCTCAGCCTCCTGAGTGCTAGGATTCCATGCTCAGCTACATCAGAACCTTCCACAGTCACGGCCCAAGAAGCTGAGGTAGAAACAAGAAATCCTGGTGTTGTTATCTATCAGTGCCCGTCCCAGTTATAACACTCAGAGACCAGAGAGAAGCTCTATATATGAAATTCACCAAGGGCGCTGAGCAACCCAGCAAGCAGCCTGCCCTGGTAAGCGGCTGTGGTCTGGCAAGCCGCAGCCACCCCAGGGCGGGAAGCAAGAAGCAACAGCGTTTCCTGAGATCCACGCCATGTTGGAACTTAGGGTGCCGAGCAAACCAGCAACCAGCCTGCTGCCTACCGGGGCGCGGGCTTGGAATCAAACATACCATGCCCCCCACCCCCAGTTAGCAAGTGGGATCCAGGGATCTTGGCATCTCTTGGGAGCTTGACGGTATGTAATACAGCGAGTGGGGGGAATTTCCTTTGACTATCTCTTTGAAGGCAAAATTTTTATCGCCATTTTGCTTTGTCCTGATTAATGGTGTTGCTCTATTCAATATTCTGTTTTGATAAGTTCTATAATATTGTGTATTTCTTTGATTTTGTTATACCTGATTGAAAAAACAACTATTGTGAAGATAACGAGATATACAATGGTGCCTATTACTTTGCCCCGTGACCTGCTGTGATGTTCTGTACCAATTTCACTACACTGTCTCAATTGGCTTTGTTCTATCCTGTTTTGTTGTATATTACTACCTCCAAGTTAATAAAAAATTAAATAAAAAAACAATAGAACATGAGAAAACAAGGTAACACAATACCTCCCAAAACTCCCAACTCCACCAAAGCTGATCCATGGATGAGAAACTCAAAAACAAAACAACAGAATTATATAAGGTGATTAAAAAGGAAGTAACAACAACAAAACAGATCAGTAAGGTACTGAGCAAGCTGAAACATGATACAACTAAACAGATAATGGACTTAAAAAGCAAAAGGAGGGAAAGAAAGTGCTCTAAAGGATGTAACTGCATGTATGTTTAAGTGTGTAGGATTGATAACTGTATTACTAAGTTTTTTTGGATCGTTGAACAGAACTATTTGCAGCCTCACTGTTTGAATGTCCACTTTGTATGCCTTAATTTTGTAACGTGAACAACTATTTCTAAGAAGACACTATGTAATTTACCAACTAGTGATTTCTTACTGTTTTTTTTGAAATTCTGTATTATTTCTACTTTTTTCTGTTTTGCTTTTTTTCCCCTTTAAATAAAATTTTAAAAAAAGAAATTCACCAACTAACCAAAAATAAGTCTTTATAACAAAATTATATCCAATCTAATAGAATTTAGGGCTAACAGTAATGGAAAGAACAGCATCCGATAAGAAAAGGAATAATTCAAAAATTGTGAACTCAAATGGAGTACTAATGTAGCTTGTTATAGCTCAGCAGACTCCTATCAGAGAAGACAGCTCGAGTGAGCTAAACATTAATACTAAATAAAAGTATACAGATACCAAAATTTGCCCTGTATTTTTTTAGTATATGTGCTGCCAAAGCGGGCACTGACCCTGTGTTAAGTCCCAAAGCTTATTGTTAGCTGCAAAACCCAGAGCTGACCTAAGCTGACTTACGCAGGAGGAATCTCCTAAGATACTAGGGGCCGTGGGCGTAGTCAGTGGTTGGAGCACTTGCCCAGCACTGCGGACACCCGGGGCTCGAACAGACGGTATTAGGCAGCCCTGGTGTCCAGGAGGGCCAGCGAGCCGGCCCAGGTCCCGGCGGGAGGAAGAACGCCCAGCGCCGCCCAGGGGTCCTGGCAGGAGTCGCCCCGCCACGGCCACACCGCCAGATACTCAGCAGCTGCGACGGCGGGGCGGGCGCAGCTCCCTCTGCGGCGCTGGGCGTCTGCAGCTGGGAGCGGTTACGGAAAGGCCACGCCATTTCCAGGACAGAGAAAGTAAAGCGCCCCGGGTCGCGTTGGGAGGGAGGCTCGCACACCCGGAGCAGGAGCGCAGCGCAGCCTGGTCCCTGCGCCCTGCAGGGCGCCCCCAGGGGCCAGCGCCCGCAGGAGGCGGGCCCGGACCCACGGAGGAAGAGCGAGGCCCCTCTCACCGGTTCCCCGGGACAGTGAAGCTGCCCCTGGGAGGGCAGCGACCCGGGACGCAGCACCTCCGGGCGCGGGGTTTGCGCGCCCTTGATTAACCGATGTGGCGACCGCCCCGCCGCTGTCGCCGTGTCTCCTCTTGGGACGCAGGGGCCGGTCAGCCAGGCCCTGGGACGAGGCTGAGAGCAGCTGCAGGGCTGGCCGAGGACAGCAGACCGGAAACACCCCCCTTCCTCAGGCGCACGGGACCCGGTGCTCGGGGCCGCGGGGGCAGAACCCAGGTTCAGCGGGGCAGGCCCGGGGAGGGGGTGTCCAGCACGGAGATGAGCCGTGGCAGAGGCCTGGCCGCGCGTGGTGACAGCAGGGCGGGACCCGAAGGCGACTGCTCAGCCCCGCGGATCCTGCGGGCGGGCTGGGGAACCGGCTGGAGCCGGCGCCGTCCGGAGCGGAATTCGGGGAAAGCGACACGGTCAGCTGGAGGCGACAGGTCGCGTGGGGGCGTCCACACTGGGTCCGCGGGTGCGCTGCGGCTGCCCCGGGAGGGGTGACAGATGGGCGGAGGACGCCTAGGGCCATGCCTTGAACACTTGTTGGCCAAGAAGAAAAACAAACAACAAAACCCCAGCGTCCAGACGGGGAGGACTGGGGGTGCGCAGCGCGCTGGAGCGGCCGTGAGGTCCGGATCCGCGGACAGGACCGTCCCGGCGGCACCGCCGTGGAGCCGCGCGCAGCAGAGGGCGAGGACCCGGCCCCGCAAGAGGCGCCCCGGCAGGAAGCGGCGCCTACCCAGGGGGGCGGCTGGGCTGGGGCGCACTTGCGCCTGGCGGCGAGCGCCCGCCTGGCAGAGCCGTGCGATCAGGCAACCCCAGCACCCACGGCGTGGGCCCCGCTGGGCCGGGCACACAGCAGGCACTCGACACACCCGTGCCTAGGCTGTCCACGGCCACCGGGCCCTGCCGAATCACCACCCGCCCTCCTCTCCTGGCAGTGCCATGACTGAACCGCTCCGGCAGAAAATCGTGCCCAGGCGCCTCGGTGCTAACAGCAGCGCTTTGACAGCATACCTCAAATACCTACTTCTAATGTAATTCTCAGCTTTCATCCTCAAAACGATTACACATCTGCCCTCAGCACACGGATACAGGAGCCACCCTCAGGTACCTCCAGGGACTAGCATCCCAAATCCAGGTGTAAAGACCGGCCTGTGCTGTCACGTGAGCGCCCCCTACTGCCAAGAAACTTAAGAATGCACATGCAGTCTCAGGGGCCTAAAGGGTTTTTGAGGGGATGGAGAGGCTGTTTCGTTTTGTCGTGGTGGAGACGGGATCTTGCTAAGTAGGGTAGGCTGGGCTCAGACTCGTGAGGATCCTCCTGCCTCAGCCTCCAAGTGCCGGAATTATAGGCGTGCACCCCCACGCCTGGCCTACAGTTAGCTTGCAATGATTGACAACGTTACTTGCGGGCTGGGGATTTAGCTCAGTGGCTTAAGCGCGTGGCCGGCAAGCGCGAGGTCATGAGTTCGATCCGCAGTACTGGGGGGGGGGCGAGAAAAAAAACCAAAACGTTACTTGCTCCAGAGACCCTGCCAACAGATGAATTTTAGGGGATACTTATATTCAGTTAGCTCAGGAAAAGGCTGAAATCCTAGAAGTTCCCCTAATTTCTCCTTTAATCTTTTATTATTAATTTTTCTCTTTAATATTCAAATAGTTGATTGTTCAAATATTTGGGCACATTCTCCCTTTCAACTAGGAAGTTCCATCTTCTACATAAGAATTTTAAAATCTTACAATTTACTTTACTTGTAACTTTGGATTTTCAGTAGTTGAGTTTTTTTAGCACGGTGTCTAATCTGTGAACAGGAACCCATGATTCCGATCAGCCCTCCCTGAACTGAAGACAGTCTAGGTACTGAGGACACCACTGTTTGCTGTTTGTTGCTGTTTCTTTCTGTTTTCTAGGGCAGGGATTGGACCTGAGCCTTTGCACACACTGGGCCGCATTTCCCACCCTTGGGATACAGTTTTTAAAAATTATCTTGATGTGGAGCAAATAATATAAAAACACAATACAGTGTTAGGTGTTTCAGTGGAAGTCTGTATGGAGGAAAACCAGCACCCAGGAGAGGCACTCGGGTCTGTGAAGCTGACTTTGACATGAGCGGGGTAAGAACTGGTCGGTCTGTGCCTTCCCTGGGTAAAGCCTACTAAGGGTCGAGGTCAGACTATACAGGGCTCAGTTCCTAAGTGTGCACAGCCTAGAGAGGAGACAAACACATACATCACTTATCTTTCCTCTTTTTTCTAAGACCAAAAACATTGTTAACTTGGAATGGAAAGAGAAACACCAAGAGACCCAGAAACCTGTGTGCACAATGAACTCAACGCCTGGTGTGAAGCACTCTACTCTAGCCAATGCTGTGTGAAAGTCACACGCAGGTTGTGACATGCATCTGAAATGCCACCACTCTGGGAGGCTGAGGCAGGACGGTCACAAGCTTGAGGGCAACCTGGGCAACTTGGCACCTCAGCAAGACTCTGTCACCAAATGAAGAATAAAAGGGTTGGCGATGTAGCTCAGGGAGAAGACCCTGGGTTCGGTCCCCAGTACTGGGGGCGGGGCTGGGGGCTCAGTTCTTACGGCACCAGACAGGCTGGAGTTGAGTGAGAAAGAACTAAATGAGAAATAAGAGCAAGTCGGCAGGGAGGAAAGTAGAGTGAAGCCTGAACTAAGGCCATGGGTTCTAGTAGAAGTTGACAGTGGAAGGGACAGTGGAGAGACTTGTGACCTCCATGTCTGCAACATAAAGGCCTAGCAGTCCTGCAGTCCAGCTGCAGGCTCATCTGAACACGGCCCCGGTGATGGGGGGACTCTGAGCACGAAGGGACCGAGGGCCTCAGGGATGAACCGGCATCGAGGCCAGTGCGGCAACCCTGCATGAGGACACGTGGGAAAGCGGCCTGGGGTCCAGCGGAGGCCACCGGGGAAGCCGAGCAGCTCCTGCCTTAGGGAGAAGGAACGAAAGCAAAGTCCCCCTGAGGATCTGCGTGCCCGGCCAGCTGTCACCAGATTGCACACGAAGTTCTTGACAGCTGCAGCCTCTTGCCTCACTGTGCCGCCCACACGTCTCAGGGGAAATGGCCCTGACTCTGAAAGGCCTAGGAGAGAAATTCAGGGTCCTTCGGGGGAGACGCTGATGTTTCCCACGGGTGCTGTCACAGAGGACCAGAATGAGGGCAGTGCAGGCTGCACTCCTCTCCACAGGCTCTGAGGAGGAAGCTGTCCGCACCTGTTGGCTCGCAGCCCCTTCCTGCATGGTGGAAGCTAGCAGCTTCACACTTGGACCTCCTTCTTCAGTCATATCACCATCTCTGATTACATCGGGGAAAACAACCTCCTCCATTCTTAAGGACTCATGTATATGACTATGTTGGATCCATCAGACAATACAGATAAGCTTCGCATCTCAAGATCCTTACCCTTAATCATATCTGCAAAGTCCCTTTTGCCATCTAAGGCAATGCAATCATAGGTTCCAAGAATTAGGACAATATCAGCACCTTTGGTGGACCACTGATCCCTACCACATGAATCCTCAACTCATGCCTCAAAAAAAATTTTTTTTTTTTGTACTGGGGATGGAACTCACAAGCTCATGCTTGCCAGGCAGGTGCGTAGGCCACTGAGCTAAAATCTCTGGCCTTCAAAAGTAGTTTTGAACTTACAATTAATTAAATAAAATATAAACTTATAATTAAATAAAATTATGTACTTACAATTTTAAAAAATAAAAGAGCTGGGATGTAGCTCAGTGGTAGAGTGCTTTATTGGCATTCATGAAGTACTAAGTTTAATTGCTAAACAAAATAAAATAATGAAACTAAACAACAAAGGAAAAAATCCACCCAAGTGAAAACCCACCACAGGGTCAATCAAAAACAATAACAACAAAACAAAAAGCAATGTATTAGACTGGCAAAGACTTCAGACGTTGGAATTATTGGCTTAAAAAGAAAATTTAAATCATTTAAATTAATGAAATACAAAATTAACAAAATAGTCAAAGAACAAATGGTCAACAAAAATGTGTAAACAGATTACAACATTCATACACACAACTTTAAGAAATGAAAAATATCACAAAATGAAACAATATGCTAGGGTGAATAGCAAACTAGATGCAGTTTAAGAGAGAATTGGTAAAGTGGAATACATATTTGCAGAAATTATACCAAATGGAGATCAGATGTACGGACAATATAAAACCTTAGTGGACATGGACAACAGAGTTAGATAAGTTATGATGTACATTTCCTGTAGAGAGGCCACACTGACTCCATTTTGTCCTGGACACATGAGGTTGACAGTGTTTTGGTAGAAAGTGCAGGCCTTGAAACACCCCCCTCCCCAAGGTAAAAACATGTGGTCCTGTAAGGACAAGTAGCAAACAAGTTATATAATCTAAGCGTGAGCAATACGAGTTGCTGTGTTCTTTTCTCAGTAAGAGCTGTTTGTTTATGCTGGCCGGGCGGCAGCCATTTTGAGGACCCCTGTATGCGTCCCTTTATTTTCCCTTCGCTTGCAAAACCCCTACAATTTCCCATCTCTATTTTGGTGACAAGATTGACACGTATTCTTCCACCACACTGCTCTTCGGGCCTTTTCTTGCTGTCTGAAAACTCAACATGTAATAACAAAACAATTATTATTATTATTATTTTTTTTTACTTACAATTCTGTGGACTGAGAGTGTGGATAGCCACGCGTCTGACATTCTACCACTTGGGAAGGCTGGAGCAGGAGGGTGACAACGTCCAGGCCAGCCTGGGCTCCACGGTGAGGTCCGGCCACCGGCACACGGAGAGCCTGTGTCTCACAACAAACAACAGACAGCAGGGATAAAGCCTGGCTGGGTCGTTCTTTCAGTCTTCCTGGCATTTTCTGGGGCACTTCATAATGTGGTCAGGTGGCAGCTAGGTCTGGGCACCCAGGATGGTTTCACTCTTGTCCAGGGCTGCGGCAGGGGCCTGGAAGACTGCGAACTTTCTGTCTCTCTCCACAGGGTTCTCTCTGTGCAGCCAGCCTGGGCGCTCTTTAACAGAGGCTCAGTCCCAAGGAGAGTGTTAGCGAGCAAAGCAGCAGCCACAGATACCCTAAAGTCCATCTTGGACTTACAAAGGATCGCTTCTACTGTATCTTACCACAGGCCACAGGCCCAGAGCAGATCCAACGGAAAACAAACAGAACCATGTAGATTACTGAGGGCTTTTTACTGAGGAATTTTATAAGATGATTTCTAAATTTATGCAGAGGTGTAAAAGTCAGTATTAGATGACATTCTTGAAGTAAAAAAAAATGAAGATAAATACTCGCTCTATCAGATATCGAGCTTTAAAGCTCTAGTAATCCGGGCATGGTGGTACATGCATATAATCCCAGCACTTGGGAGGCTGAGGCAAGAGGATTGCTATGAATTTGAGATCCATGTGTAGACTACACAGTAAGTTCAAGGCCAGCATGAACTGCATAATGTCTGTCTCAAAAAACAAAACAAAAACTATAGTAATTATACAAGTAAACTGGGTGTGGTGGTACAGGCCTATAATCCCATCACTCAGGAGGCTGAGGCAGGAGGATTGTTCAGTTAATTCAATACAGGTATACAACAGAAAATTGAGAAACTGACAACAGATCCCTAGATGCTACAGAACCCTAGGGTAAGAATGGAGCAACTTCTCTTCCTGGAAAAGTTGGGGAATGATGGAACTTTAACAAAACAAAACCAAAAGGGAGCCAGGGCCGGGATGCTTACTGGTCAGCCCCAAGCAGTGCCCTCCGAAGACAGTGAGGTCCCTCTTCACACCCCGTCCTTCTCCCCTGCTCCCTGGCTTCCTGTCTGGCCAAGTGATTTCTCCTGCTTGCCTGTGTTTCGGCTCTCATGCCGCCGGCCACCTGGTGACACAGCAGACAGGGCTGGCCGACCTTGGGAGCGAAGTGAACCTCTGCATGCTATTTATCGCTTTACCAACGCGACAGTCACACGAGGACCACACCTATGCTTCGTGTACCCTTTCCTGATGGGTAGGAGCACCCGGCTGACCCGCGGGCCCGGCACAGCTGAGGCTTTGAGGAGCTCTGAGACGTCCTTGGCTCTGCCACACTTTTTCCTTTCTGCGAAATCCTAATTTCTCACACAAAGCCTAGAAAGAAATTGTAGATCTCATAAGGAGTTTTAAAACTTATACTCAAGGGTGACTTTTAATATAATAGTTTGCTTTTAAATACAAACAATTCAAAGAACATGAACTAACAGCTATGGAATTTGTATGTTTTCCAAACTAACTGGGGTGCTTTTAAAATGTGATCCTTGCACCCTTTTTTTCTTTTTGTTGGTGTATATTTGTAATAAACAATCCTGATACTCATTTTGGAAAACTGGAACATGCATACCTCTGTTAGTCATTTTAATTGGTACCAGGGATCAAACTCACGACCATGCACTTACAAGGCAGGCACTTATGCCACTGAGCTAAATCCCCAGCCCCTTCTGTTGGTCGTTTTTATTCCTGTCACCCCGTCCCTAACCGCCTCCCACATCCCCTCCCCCATCATCTCCAAAGTCTGCCTTCTTGTCTCCTAGCATCTCTCTTCCATTTTAATTTATTTATATTTTAGGTTTCTGGTAGAGGAGAAACCATGTTTATTTAACTGTGTCTGACTTATTTCACGTAGTATTAAGGTTTCAAGTTCCATCTATTTTGTTGTAAAGAACATGATTTCTTTATGGCTAATATTTCATGGAGTGTATATACCACATTTTCTCTTCTTTGTTGTTTCCAGTGCTTGGCTATTATGAATTGCACTGCTGTAAACATGGATGTGTCAATTATAGCCTGTCATCTTTAATTCTTTACCCAGGAGAAGTATAGTTGCAGTTCCTAATTTTACTTTGTGGTGACTCTCCATACTGATGTTCATAGTGATTGCATTAGCTTACCTTCCCACTAGACAATACAGATGGATTTCTTTTCCCCTCATATCCTTACCAACACATTCTTTCCCCTGTATTCTTGATGATAGCCATTAGCTAGGGAAAGATGAAATATCAATGTTTTGATTTGTATTTCCCTAATGACTAAAGATGCTGAAGATTTTTTCATGTATTTATAAACCATTTTTGTCTTTTTAGAAGTGTCCCAGCTGTCCACTTTTGATTGGGTCATTTGTTTCTGGAGTTAACTCAGGAGTGCGGTACTGGGATCGAATCCAGGGCCTTGCACGGAGCCTGTCCCCAGCACTGTTTGACCTTTTTTTAGACAGGGTTTTGCTGTGTACTTCATGGTGGTCATTAACTCACTGTGTAGCCCAGGCTGGCCTTGAACTCACAGGTGTTCCCTGCCTCAGCCTCCTGAGTACTGGAATTACAGGTGTGTGCTACCCCGCCCAGCCTACACTTGGTTTTGAGGCCGGATCTCACTAAATTGCATATACTGAGCTCAAACTTTTGGTCCTTCAGTATTTATATAGTCTAGATTTTAGTCTTGTGTTAGAAGAGTGACTGATAAAAATTCTCCCCATGCTGTGGGTTGCCTTTTCACTCATATTTTCCTTGGTTGTGCAGAAGCTTTTTAATTCGATGCAATCCTATTTGTTGATTCGTGATATTTCTTGTGCTTTTGGAGCTCTGCTCAGGAAATCTTTGCCTGTGCCTATGGTCTCAAGCGTTACTTTACAGCAGTTTCAAAGCTTCTGTTTTTATATGTCTTTCGACCCGGTTTGATTTAATTGTAGTATAGGATGAGAGATAAGGGTCTACTTTTGCTCTTTTGAGCATGAACCACCACTTTCAACAGCACCATTTGTTAAAGAGGCTCTTTTTTCTCCAAAGTATGTTTTTGGCCCCTTTGTAAAAAGTCAGATGGCTGTAGGTATATATATATATATTTTTTTTTGCGATACCGGGGATCGAACTTACAACCTTGTGCTTACCAGGCAGGTGCTTACACTGCTGAGCTAAAATCCCCGGCCCACATTTTTTTTTTTAAATTTTAAAGGGGGTAAAATTAAACAACAAAGCAGAACAGAATGGGACATAAGAAAACATAATTTTCAAAGCTAGACAACCAGAGATCTTCACTATCTGTCATATTGTCTCTTGTTCTCTTCCAAATGGTTGTCTTTATCTTTGCATATGGGGAGCTCATACTAAGTAACATAGCCAATTTTTTCACAAGATGTGTAGTTCACTGGCTCCCATTTGCTAAGGAGGGGGGATGGGGGACAGGTCAACATGAGAGTTTTGACTCTCAGCGCAAGCCTGAGAGGGGAGGAGTCCCCTGTTCTCCTGGCACCCCGAGTCAACCGCATGGTGTGGATCCCCAGGCACCAGGGTCTCTCTCCTTCAGGCCGCCTCAAGTCTCCTGGCCCACATTTTTATGTCTTATGTTCTATTCTATTGGTCCAAATCTTTGCTAGTCACTGGGACAAAGTACCCAACATTTACAACTTAAGGGAAGAGGGGAGAGGTTTATCAGCTCGTGTCAGGCCACAGCTGGCTAGCTCCAAGGCAGGGTGGTGTGGCTGAGGGTCACGGAGGACAGGAAGCAGTGAGCACAGGGAGGATCCTACAAGAAAGGAAATCAAACTTCCCAGGTTACTCCCGAGTGACCCTTCTCCATTTAGATGGTTTCTGCTGATGACAAGCCAGCGATGGCACCCCAGTAATCCAATCACCTTCCAAACTCATGAAGCCTTGGGGACCATTGTAGATCTAAACTGCAACAGTCTACATGTCTATTTTTA
This sequence comes from Dolichotis patagonum, assembly GCA_004027295.1. Lineage (NCBI taxonomy): Eukaryota > Metazoa > Chordata > Mammalia > Rodentia > Caviidae > Dolichotis > Dolichotis patagonum. The sequence continues at coordinate 166,860 of PVJX010001045.1, read as the reverse complement.
ACCAGTACCATGTTCTTTTTGTTACTGTAGCTTCACAGTATAATTTAAAAGCTGGTATTGTGATGTATCTCACTTTGTTCTTCTTGCCCAGAATTTCTTTTTTTTTTTGGTCCCAGGGATTGAACTCACAATCTCACATCTGCCAGGCAGGTGCTCATGCCACTGAGCTAAATTCTGGCCCTTTCTCAGGATTTGACTATTTTGAGTCTCTATTAACTTTAATTTTTCTAGTTCTGTGAAAATTTTTGTTGGTATTATAATATAGATTGCATTAAACTTATAACTGCCTTTTTAATACGGCCACTTAAACAATATTAATACTGCCAATCCAAGAACAAGGGATGTCTTTCCATTTTCTAATATCCTGTTTGTTTCTTCAAATTCTGTAATTTTCATAGCAGAGGTCTTTCACCTCTTTGGTTAGGATGATTCCTAGGTGTCTTAATTTTTTTGATGCTATTGTGAATGGAATTGTTTTCCTTCTCATTGGGTTTATTATTGATGTTTGTGTTGACTTTCTTTCCTGCCACTGAATTTATTATGCTAAAATTTGGTGGTGGTCTTCTATGGAAAGAACATATCTGCAAAAAGGGATAATCTGACTTCTTCCTTTTCTATTGGTTATCTCTTTTCTTTCTCTGGCCTGATTGCTCTCATCATTTCAAGTACTATATTAAACAAGTATAGCACTCTTGTTTCATTCATTTAGGAGGAAATGCCTTAAGCCTCCCATTTAGTATGATATGGAATGTGAGTCTGTCATATCTAGCTTCTACCACTTTGAGGAAAGTTCCTCCTATATCTTTCATCAGGGTTTTAATCTTGTTGCTGGACTTTGTCAAACATTCTTTCTGCATCCACTCAGACGGTCATGTGGTTGTATTTATGCAGTGCATTACACTTACTGACTTACGTATGCCGGGATGCAGTCAGCTTGGTTATAGCTGTATGATGCATGATGTCTTCAAGGAGCTGCAAATTCTATTTTCAAGCATCTTACTTAGGATCTTGTGTGTATGTGTGTGATACCAGAAATCAAACTCAGGGCCTCACACTTGCCAGGCAGGCACTGTGCCGCTGAGCTATGTCCTCCGCCCTCATTTAGGAATTTTGTATTTTTCTGGTAATCAAGGATATTGGCCTGCAGTTTTTTTTCTTTTTTTTTTTTTTTAAGTTTTTCTGATTTTGGTATCAGAACTAGTGAGTTTGAAAGCACCCCTTCCTTTTCAATTTCATGGAAAGTTTGAGCATATTAACATTATTTTTTTCTCTAAAATTCTAGTAAAATTCAGTATTAAACCACCAAGTTCCAGGACTTTTTTGGTACTTTTTTGTTATTACATGTATTTCATTGCTTGTTATTGATATGGCCAGGAGCTTTTATATCTTTTTAGTTCAATTTTGGTAAGTCATATATGTAAGGCTTTATTTCTTCCCATTCTCTAGTATTGTAATATAAACTTTCAAAATAGTTTCTAAAATTATCTGGGTTCGAATGGTGTCTTTCATAATGTTTTTTTCATTTTAAATTTTCTTGGGTCTTCTTTTTCTTTTGCTAAGTTTGCATTTATCAACCCTACTTTTCCTTCCAAAGAACCAACTCTTTGATACATTAATACTCGTATTTTTATTTCTATTATTTTTTTGTACGCCGATCTTTCTTTTCTTCTACTACTTTTGGATTTGGATTACCTTGTTTAGAACCTTGTGGTGCATCGTTAGGTTGAGATCATTTTTTGTAACATAGGTACTCATAGCCATAAACTTCCCATTAGAACTCTGCGTCCCACAGATTCTGATATGTAGTATTTCCACTGTCACTCAATTCAAGGAATTTTTAAATTTCCCCCAATTTCTCAACCCATTGATAACTGAAGAGTGTAGTATTCAATTTCTAGTGTTTATGTAGTTTCTATGGTTTCTTCTGCTGGTGATTTCTAGTTTCATTCCATTATGACCTGACAGGACCGATATTGTTACTTTGTATTTATTGAGATATGCTTTATGCCCTAAAATATGGTCTTATTTTGTAAAAAGTTCTGTGGGTTGCTGAAAAGAATGTATACTTTGCAGTTGCTGGATGAAACACTGTAGATATCTGTTAATTCCATTTATTCTGTGGTGCAATGTTACTCTGATATTTCTTTGTTGATTTTCTTGTCTGAATAACCTTGACATACAGGTAAGTGAGGCATATAAGGACTCCAACCAGCCATAACAAAAGTAAATATACACTCAGACATATAATAATCAAGATCCCAGGAATTCAGCGTAAGAACAGAATATTAAAAAGTGTTAGAGAAAAGAAACAGATCACCTATAAAGGAAAACCCATCAGAATTATGACAGACTTTTGAACACAAACCATCAACTCAGGAAGAGCTTGGAGTGAAATATTTCAAGTCCTGAAAGAACATAACTTCCAACAGAGATTGATGTACCCTGCAAAACTATCTTTTAAAATTGATGGAGAAATACGATACTTCCATGACAAAGAACTGAAGGAATTAATGACCACCAAACAAACCCTACAAAAAGTGCTGAATGACATTCTAGAGAGAGAGAGAAAAATGACCATGGTTCCAGGAACAGCAGCAGAGTGGGATCACTGAGAGGGGTAGACAACTGAACGGAGGGGTAAAGAAGGGGGCCAATGGTAGGAAAAAAGCATGGAAGAACCAGTGCATGTTGGCCATAATCACTAATGTAGATGGCCTCAATTCACCAATAAAAAGAAACAGGCAGAGTGGATCAAGAAACAAGATCCGGGCTGGGGATTTAGCTCAGTGACTTAAGCACCTGCCTGGCAAGCATGAGGTCATGAGTTCAATCCCCGGTACCAAAAAAAAAAAAAAAGGAAACAAGATCCATCAATATGTAGTATACAAAAACCATAAACTTGAAAGGAAATTCACAGACTGAAAGTCAAAGGAGTGAAAACAATGTTCCATGTGACAGGGAACCAGAAAAAATCAGGTGTAGCTTGCCCATCAACCCCAGAATAGATAAGAAAGATAAGGCATTTTTACACAATGGAAAACTACTCAGCTATAAAGAAAGGATAATCACGAGGTTCTGGTAAGGTAAATGGACGTAACTTCTGATCATGTTCTTGGGTGAAATGGTTCAGACTCATATATGCGAACATCCTGTTCTCTCCCTACTAAAAAAACTGAAGTTGTTAGTGGGTGGGACCCATAATGCACAATAGACATTGTGAAAGGGGATGAAACTGCTAAAAAGAAAAGTTGGTAGTCACTGTTAATTCCGTTATCTTGTTTTAAAGTCCCATATTGTCTTCGTTATTTTATTTGTTGGTTTTATTCTATTTTGTTGGTTTGATTTTATTATATCTGATGGCATGGACAGCTATTTTGAAGATAATGAGAGGCATTATGGCAGCCATAACTGATTTCCTATTATCTTGTTTTGAAGTCCTGTATCACTTTCACTGTTTTGTTGTGATTGGCTTTATAGTTTTATTTTGTTCGGCTTTATTCTCTTAGAAAAAAATGAATACACAAAAACATGCTTTGTGTCCACACCTAGAAAGATATAACTTTTACTGGTACTTTGATAAATTGTGACAAATCAATAAAGGTAAGGTGATATTATGGATTAAAATGTTTTAGTTTGCTGCATACTCTTACAGAAGAAAAACATTAATGCTCAAAAAATAATAGCATACAAAGTTTTACTACTGACATCAAAACAATCAGTAGCTAAGCCACTCCTTTTCCTGTTCTTGATAGAAAAAAATCATGTTTCTATTTTTGAAGCCATAAAAATCCAAACCTCTACTTTCACACTGCATTGAAGTTTAGAGTTAATAAAACGTCTAACATACTTGGCAAAGCTAATTTTTCTTACTGTGGAAGGGTGTACGTCCCTAGCTCCGCCTGTCACTCTCTGCTTCCTGTCGGCCATCCCCTAAGCAGCTCTCTGCTCTGCCTCTCTGTTCTAGGAGCCAGCTGACAATGGACTAAATTCTCTACAAACTGAGGCAAAATAAACCTCTCTTTTTAATTGTCCAGTATAGTAATATTTCAGTTCATGAATGCTTTTGTTTGCCAACAATTTGGTTCATGAACATAAGCATTCAGCAAAATTTTGCTTCTGTTTCAGAAGCCTGCATCAAGCGACCAACCACAACTGCAGCAATCTTGCACCAAATTATGGAACAAAGTTTATGAAGCAAGGTACCACTGTATTTTGTCCTAATGAGAAAGTAAGGCAGGGTGGTTCCATACCTTAGGTTACATAAAAATCTAATTCCAAGATATTTGGGTTCCAAGAAGGAAAACTACATCATAGTGATAACACAATCCCCATGTTAGTGCTAACTCTCTAATTTTCTAATTTAAGTTCAGGGGCTCTTTTCAAAGTCCTAAATGAAATGATAGAGTAATATATGATGAACGGTATATTATGTTGTTTCATAAGATTTCTTTTTTTTTGCGGTACTGAGGATCGAACTCACGACCTTGCGCCTGCCAGGCAGGCACTTATGCCACTGAGCTAAATCCCCAGCCCTTTCATAAGATTTCTTAACGATTTTAAACTTTTAATAATATGATTTGGACATATATGGTAAAACAATACATGATATGGCATATTCAAATCAGTAAGAAAATACTTCTAAATTTTCAATATAGATGTGTAATTAGCCAGAAGACAAGGATGCCTGCCAAAGACTGAGAAAACCCAAAAGCTTGTTTGTTTGCTTATTTCTGGCATTACTACGGGTTGAACTTGGGGCCTTTGCATGAACATCTCCAGGCTTTTAAAAAACTTTTAAGAAAATATTTAAGGTAGTGTCTTGCTAAATTGCTACCTTGCCCAGGCCAGGCTCCACCTTGATCCTTCTGCCTCAGCCTTACACAGTGCTGGGATTACAGGCATATACCATAGTGCCTCGCTCCAAAAGCTAGCTTAAAAAGAATTCCAATAAGCTGTGACCATTTCTGCTTCAAAGAGGAAATATTAATTCTAAAAAGACCATAAAAAGCCACGAGTCTATAACAAGCAAAAGAAAGAATTTTGTATTTTTCAAATACTTAGTACTTTATGAAAGTAAATTTCTATTCAGAGAAGGAAAGACTAATGTCAAAGTTTAATCATAGGGTCCCCCTCCCATGGGTTACATGTACAATAGACAACATAATCTTAATGGCATGAGAAAGATCAACTCTCTTCCCATGAACTACAAATAGGCCCCTGTGACTTCCTGTGCCCTCAGCATCCCCTACTCACCGGATTCTCACTGCACTGTCACCACATTCGGAAGGGGGCAGGGCAGGCCTTTCTGAGAGGGAGTCTCACTTGACCTTGACCTTGGGGTTTGAGACTAAAGGAGAAGTTACACCCTGATAAAATGCAGATTTTATCTTTTAAAGACTTTAACTTATGGAACTTTTTTTTTTTTGCTTACATTTAATTACTGGATAGTGGTTTGACCATTGATTTGCAGGTTGCTTGCCTTTACTAAAAAGGCTGAAGGTCAAGGGCTCAAATACTGTCTTCCTTTAATTGAGATTTAGAAGGTAGAAGAATTGGCACACCAAATGAAAATAATCCTACTCCTACTGAGCATGTTTGCTCTGACCTTCCCCTAGAAATAGGGGATAAAATGACTTTTTGGGGGGGTTTCTTTGTGGTACTAGGGATTAAACCCAGGACCCTCACACTGAGTTTTAAGAAATTTTTCTTTTAAATCCCCAGCAACTCCCACCCTCTTAAATTTTTTTCTATTTTGAGACAAGCTTCCTAAATTACTCACACACTGAAACCCTCCTGCCTCAGCCTCTCAGATTTGCAGGGATTATAGTTGTAGGCCATCATGCCTGGCTAGGAGACAATTTTTAATAAAACAATTATTTTAAATGGCTCTAAGAATTCCTATTTTCCAAGGCAACTTCCAACTGATTCTTTGGCATCTACTGCCACATTCATGTGTATATATATTTCTTATTATTTGATTTTTTAGTCATTGCGTTTTGATTCTGTTACAGGCAGCTGAGCTAATTAGAAATATTACAGTCAGACAGGGCTAGGCCCGTGAAGAAGCCAGCACAGAGGACCAGATGTCTCATGACCTTGGAGGAGACACACACCTCTTGCTGTGGGCCAATCTCAAAATAGAAGACAAAACAAATGCAACCACACCCATCAGTATAATTCTTAGGGATTAAGTAGAGTCACCGTTCCAACCCCCTAAAGGAAAAGTCACTGATCCATAAAGAATGCTCGCTTGCTATGTGACTCACTTCCCCATTTGTCCCTAATTTGGTCAATTTTACCTAAACAATTAAACTCACTGGTTGACTATAGCTCTGATCCACGTCATGCCTGTCTACCTTGCAAGTTCCCTGTTTTTCCCCCTTTGGACCCACCTCACCTCATGGTTTTACTCTATAAAAATCCTTAGAAAACACAGAATCTTTGGCAACCTACTCAAGACCCTCTCTCTCTCTCAATAAATATTTCTGCTTTTAACTTCCATTGTTCCTAAAATTCATTCTTTGATTTTAGAGAATGCAAACTTGTTCTGGACATATATAGCAGGCCAGGCCTTTCATTCCCCTGTATCAACTCCATGCGGAAGATGAGGACTTGCCTTTCTTTCGCACCTCCACCACACACGCACATTTTTAGCCGCCCGTCCTCCCAGAATGGGCCCGTTCTGCCCGTTTGGGGGTGCCACTGACAGGATGGCTCAGTGTGAAGCGCAGGTCATCCAGAAGCGCCAGATCTCTTCAGCTGTTGTACTACAGAGGGAGGAGTGCTGTTCACATCAGCATAAACATGTCCTTCAGTCTGCTCCTTTCCTGACTGGAGTAAAAACGCACCTATGTCAAGGATGTGTACCTAACACGTGATGCTGTTTGTCTCTCCTGGCACACACACATCTGGCATAGTAGCTGCACCAGGCCTCCACCAGTCTGAGCTTGTGGTAATCCACGGCCACCCTGCAAGGGCCACCTGTTTTTTGCAAGGCCAGATGATGAGTTAAACCAGAGTATGCTGGGAACTGGAGGTGTTTCCTTTAGATCCATAAGGGTGTCACTAATATCTTGTCCTCTCCTCGGATAGTATTATCTGATTCTTGTGTTAGGGACTGGACATTTGTGTCCTCTTCAAATTCACAAGTTGAAGTTGTAACATGCTCTGTGTCTCTGGGCTCTAATTAGGTTTCAATGATCTTTGTCCATTTGGGCTGCTAGAACAATACCAGGCTGGTGCTAATTCTTATAGGTAAGCTTCTCAGAAAGCATATGCTAAGAACAGAAGTAGGAGGGTGCAAGATATAAACGGAAGAGAAAGCAAGATAGAAAGAGGTCAAATTCCAGTATAGATTCAACAGTTTTGGCCAACCTGACCAAGAGCTCTGGAGTCAGGACTGCTCATCAGAAGTGTCCGGTGGGTTCTAATGGCTGAACCTTTAAACTGCATCCTTGCTTTCTCACCTAGCGAAGATTTCTTTGCAAAGCAAACCTTGCACAGGTCTATGGTCTGCAGCTGAAGCCAACTTTGATGGAGCTGATCACTAGAAATATTCCCTGTAGCTTGGAGTCTGACCTTTCTTGACAAGCCATCTTGGATAGCGTATTTCATCTATCACAAGAGACTGATACCCAGCACATTCTCTTTTGAAGGAACCCAAAGAGTACTTAATCCATTTTTCACCTTCTGAGAAAGTTTTGTTAAGCTGGTGAGGGGTGTGAGGAGCACAGCAGAGAATGCTACTGGTATTTGTTCTCTTATTTAGTGTTTTTCTGCCTTGCTGTCAAGTCTTGATTTTTAGGTGGTGTTTTACTCGTTTTTTTTTTTTTTTTTTTTAACTCCTAGGACAAAATACCCAACACTCACAACATGGAGAGGTTTATTTTGCCTCACTTTTCGGTCCCTAGTCAGAGGGCTCCAAGGCAGTACAACATGGCACAGGGCCACGGCGGAGGTCTAGCTGGCTGACTCAGGGCAGCCAGGAAGCAGAGAAGGGAAGATACCCGAAGGGAGATACCTCTTTCCAGGTGGTGCCCCGCCAGTGACCCACCTCGTCTAACCAGACCCCACCTCTCAATAGCAAGATATGTTAGACTTTAATCACTTTCCAAAAGCCTGCCTCTGGGCACGTGAGCCTCTGAGGGGACATCCGGATACAAGCCACACAGTGAGCAGAGGCCACTCAGAACAGTTAGCTACCCTCCACTGGTGCTGTTAATTATACAGTGAAAGCTCTAAGAAATGGAAGACTACCCCACTATTCATCTCGAGAGTTTAAAAGTAGCAAAGAGTCTGTCTGTACTAGGAAATAAGGTACCACGCTACAGTAGGTAGACGCAAATCAGCACAGACCTGTATTTTCTAACTCTACCCCTTGTCTCTGGAGTTATCTACTGGCTCGATTTGGGTTCCTGGTCTCTTTGGCAACATCTCACGTAAAATACATATCTAGATCTTAGTGTGTCTAAGAATAATGATCTCTCTGGCTTTAAAAAAGGCCACGATCTAGACGCTGAGGTTCAAAACTAGAATCACTGCAGCCTTGGTCTCCTTTCCTTACATACTACACAGCCCATCACTCATGAGTCCTCCGGGATCTCGACACTTCCACGGTGCGCGGGGACTGGGTCCTCGCAGACTGCCCGCCCGCGTCCCCACACGCACCCCCTCGGCTCCTCAGCCAGGAAGCGCGGGGTCTCCGCACGCGGCCGCCCTCGCTCCCTCCCAGGCCGGCCTCGCCTTCTGCCCGCTCCAGTGCGGCGCGAGAGCACCGCCTCCCTCTGCTTCTGCCGGGCGCCGCTGCCTGCGTTCCCGGGAACTCCCGCCGCTCTGGAGCGCTGCGTCCCTCCAGAGCGGCGACCGCGCGAGGAACCCTGGCGCCTGCCCTGGGAGGCCGAGGCGGGCCCAGACCGAGCTGCACGACGGGACCCTGCCTTGAAACAAAATCAGAGCAACATCCAGAACACGGCACGCGCTGGCCCCGGGCGAAAGACCCCGCGGACGCTGGCTGAGGGCACGCGAGGCCAGGCGACGTACTGCCAGGGCGGCCAGCGGGAGCCCGGGACTCGCCTGCTGCCTCGTGGGGTGCGGCGGGAACCTGCGCTCGCCCCGGCGGCGGCGTCGTCCACACGCACGGCCCGCGCGAGACGCGACTCGGAGGCACCGAGGCACACAAGGGCTGGTCGCCATTTTCTGAACCTCGCTTCGCCTCCTCGGCAACCACGCCTGAGCGCGTGCCCAAAGCAGGGGCGGGGCCCGCGGCAGGGCCTGCTCCGGAAGCCGCACGTTTGGAGCGCCCCACGGTGGTTGACCTGAGAGACGCTAAATCACGTAACAGTCCGCGGCGAAAGCGCGCACGAGAGCGCCAATGAAAACGGGCAGAGAGACCCGCTCGGAAGAACGTTCTGTGTGCCGGATCTTAATTGGTGGAAGCCTCTGTCCTTCTTTCACAGTACTGGCTGGGCTTTCTTCTACTGCCCACTCAATTGGCTTTTGTCTAGATACTTCTGATTGGAACCTCCTGGTGTTGGAGGCGTGGTTTTGGGGGGACTGTTAGAGATTGGCGCCTTTGACCACCTCGCGGCTGGTTGAGGAAGGGGCCCATCCCATGTTTTCTCTGTCCCGCCTGCCGACCCGTACGCTTTCCCTTGTTTCGCGCGCACGAATAGTTAAAAAAAAAAAAAAAAGCTTGTCTCCCTAATCCCGCCTGTCAGAAACCCAGCACTCGCGCGCTCTGCCGAGGACCCCCGAGGGCTGCCCGGGGCGGTGCCTGCGCAGTTCGAACCGCGGAACCCGTTGAGGCCGGGAGCTGCTGTTCCCACGGCCCGAGCCCTGCGAGTGGGGGCGCGCCGGGAGCGAGGCGGCTCTGTCTGGCTCGCTGCGACGCGTGCTCCGGGAGCCGGCGTGTGCGAAGCCGCCTGCGGCGCGGCCCGGCGGGCGGGTGGAGACGCGGGGTCCTCGTGGAGGAAAACGCGCCAAGTTCCCTCGGCGGCGACGGTGGCAGTGGCGGTGGCGGTGGCGGCTGTGGTGGGCGCGGAGCGGGGACCGCGCGGCTCGCTAGCGGCCTGGCGGGCGCCGCCCGGGATGTGAGGGCCGGCCGGGCCGGAACGGGCTCGGCGGCTGTCTGCGCGCGGCGGGCCTGGCCATGACCCGGTGAGCGGCGGCGGGCGGGACGGGCAGAGGCTCGGCGGGCCGCCCGGCCCCGCGCGGGATGCGGGGAGCGGACGCCATGTGTCCCGCCGCGGCTGCGGGATCGGGTTGCCGCGCCTCCGGGAGGAGCGGAGCGGAGTCGGGAGCTGGGGCTGCGGAGGACGCCCAGTGACAGCACGGTGTCGGGGACGCGGCGCTGGGCCGGCTGGGGCGGGGCTCGCGGGCGGGAGCCTGCCGCCTGGCAGGGCTGCCCCGTGGGGCTCACGGTCGGGCCGCGCCCACTGTCCGACTCAGTTGTCCGGGACGCGGCTGCCGGCCCACGATCTGCAGCCGGGTTCTCGGACGCAGCGGGGCGAGGGCAGGGACGCTGCGCCCCGAGCCTGGGACGGGACCCGCTGCTGACTCCAAGCAGTGGAAGGAGACTGACGCCTAGCAGCTTCCACGTTAACTTCACTCGGGAGTTTTCACCTTAAAACAGGGTACCAAGTCTTTATAGCATCTTTTTTTTCTGCTCAGAGCAGTTTTTTAAAAAAACCAGTTTTTATTTAAAGAGTTTGGAAAACTGCAACATTATGGGTCTTAGCACCGTAAGAATTTGATACGCAGAAAGCGCAGCAAGTATCGCCTCAGTTTTGCTTGCGTTTTCTGTTTCGCTCAAGTTTATAGGTTTTAAACGAACACTTTTAGAGTCTTGCCGTTGTTATACTTTGCGATCTTAATACGTTCGCGTTAACTGAGAAAACTGCAAGAGAGGACTCCTTGGTGTCCCCAGCTATGGTTTTTCCTTTCCTCTGTGTTTAATGCCTCATAGTTTAGAGTTAGAGATGGTTGTTGTTGTTTAGTCTTTGTTTTTGAATGAAGTAATAAATCACAAGGAGAAATTGAGGTTTTGTTTTTGGACAGGATCTTGCTGTATAATTCAGGCTGATTTGGAATTTGTAGCAACCCTGCCTCTGCCTCCCAAGTGCTGGGATTATAGGCGTGCACCAACACATCAGGCTCAAATTTTCACTTTTTGTTTGTTTTTGTTTTTGGCGTGATACTGAGGATTGAATCCAGGGCCTTTGCATTGAGCTGCAGCCCCAGGCCTTCAGTTTTTGGGACAGTTTTGCTAAATTACCCAGGCTGGGCTTGATTGTGCGATTTTTCTTGCCTCAGCCTCCCAGAGCGCTGGAGTTGCATGTGTGTGCCTCTCAGCAGTTTCACTGAAGGTCTGCTAAATGGTGTATTTTGAGTTGTGACCTGTAATCGCTACGAAGCTAATATTTATTAGCTTTTTATTTAAAAAGTTGTGTCACAGTTTTGCCTCCCCTCACCCCAGTACTGGGCTTGAACCTGGGGTGCTCTGTCACTGCGCCACATCCCCAGCCCTCCTCCTCTTCCTCTTCTTTTTCTTCTTTTTTCTTTCTGCATTTTGAGATAGGGTCTTCTGTATCAGAGAGCTGGGTCTCCATAGCAGAGGTTGACCTCAGTATCCTGCCTCAGGCACCCTAGTGGTGGGATAGTGGACATTCCCTGATACGCACAGCTACTGTTTTTGTTCTTTAAAGAATAAAACAGGCATATGCCTATAATCTCAATACTCCAGAGGCTGTGGCAGGAAGAGCACAGGTTTGAGACCAGCCTAGACTACATAACCAAGACTGTGTTATAAAAGAGAAACAAGTTAGAACGACTTGGCAAGCTCCTTCATTTAAGGAGTAAAATCGAATCCGATTGCCAGGCATTAGGTTTTCAAATATGAAGTTCCTGTAGTGTTTCTTCAGTAAATCTGTCTCACAACTGATGATTTTGTTGTTTACACTGATAAATGAGGATTACTAAAACTTTTTTTTGGGTTTGTATTAACAGATAAAATTACTGCTGATTACAATTGCGCTCTATAAATTCTCATCAGCTCCTTGGGACTTGGAAAGAAGATGCCTGGTGCCATACCTAGTGAAAGTAATGGGCTTTCAAGAGGTAGTCCATCCAAGAAAAACAGACTTTCCTTGAAGTTTTTTCAGAAAAAGGAAACCAAGAGAGCCTTGGATTTTACAGACTCTCAAGAAAATGAAGGAAAAGCTTCTGAATATAGAGGTTCAGAAATGTATGTATTTTAAGTGTATTTCTGCGCTTTGAATCGTGAAGAAGCAGTGAACTTGAGTTGAGACAGACTAGAGAGGTGGTCAGAGTGTGAGGCAGCACTGTGGGGAGACCTGCATGGGCAGGAGGGGAGTAGAATCCAGGCTCCCTAAGTTGCACTGTGCTGATTCAGAGTGTTTATGCTGGCCTGGTCTGGTAAGGCCAGCGTGGAGCTGTATTAATTACCTCTCAGTTCACACTTGGTTATTTGTAGTGCACCTCCCTGTATAAGGGTGGAGATGGGTGACTTGGGGAATGCCTCGCAGGACTTGACACTTCCTGGAGTAATTTTAGCTCTGTGGTTCTGAAGTTACATGTAGATACGTAGGTATGTGGTCATATGCTTATAGCTGCTGGACACCTACAATTACTAATATTTCAAACAAACTTAAATCTGGGTATGGCGCTGCACCCATGTAATCCCAGCAGCACTCTGGGAGGCTGAGACAGGAGGATCACAAATTCCAACCTGGCCTAGACAGGTTAACAATTTAGTGAGACTGTCTGAAAATTAAAAAAAAAATAAATAAGAATAAAAAACTGGGTATGTAGCTCAGAGCAGAGGCCCTGGGTTCAAGTCACAGTACAAAAAACCCCAAAAAACAAACTCATCAAGCTTTAAAGATTCTTTAGTGACAAAGTTAATGCAAAATGGAATACTTACTCCAGATTGCTCTAACTGGGGCTCTGCTGGCTCCTCAGTTATAGGCACTGTGCGGGGGACGGAAGTGGATTTAGTGCCACGTGTGGCTTCCTAACAGTCACCAGTGATGAGCTGAAATTGTGCACCAGCATTTATTCTCGTTGGTTCTTTGAGGTGCTGGCATAACGGCCACTGGTTATGGAGTAAATACTGTGGGGCTCACTATGTTGAAGAGTGTAAACATGAGCAACTGAGAGGACAGCTGCAGTCTTCGTATTTATTAACAGAACCTGATTAATGTGGCCTTCCAAAGATTATACTCAGGTTGTTCCAAGGTGACTGCAGAATTAAATTATTAAAATGTCCTGGTGGGCTAGACAGAGTAGTCCTAGTTTCTCAGGTTTTTACTCTGGAAAAGAAGTTAATATCCTCCTTTATTTTGAGGCTTGTTGAGTGAAATGATGTTTTAAAATATCTTAATCTGAATATATAGCAAGTTTTGAGGCTGTGTAGTTTTCTTTTTTTTTGGTGCTGGGGATTGAACTCAGGACCTTGCACTTGCCAGGCAGGTGCTTATACCTGCTGAGCTAAATCCCCAGCCCTGTATAGTTTTCTTAAAACTTCATCTAAAATTTTGTACTCTTAAGATGCTACTTCATCGTGCCTTCCTCCCCCACTCCGCAGTGATCAGGTGGTTCCTGCAGCGCAGTCCTCGCCTGCAAACTGCGAGAAGAGAGAAAACTTGCTGCCTTTTGTGGGACTGAATAATCTTGGCAATACTTGTTATCTTAATAGTATACTTCAGGTAAAGTGATGATTTTGTTCTGTGCTAAATAAAACATTAATAGGCAAAAAGTGATGTAACATTTATTTCTGAGAAATTCAGGTTCTTGGAAAACTAATTGTTCATATCATCTTTGCCTTTGTAAATGAACTAGAATGGGCTAAAATAATTCTAATTGCACGTTACTAAATGTCCTTGTGGTATGAGAAAACAGCGTATGAAGTAAAGGTGAGATAGCACACTTGCATAGAAATGGGTTACATGGAGCCCTTTGTTTTTCTGCACGGTCCTGCTGTGTTGCCTCAGCAAACTGTGCAGGTGTCGTGGTAACAAGGTCCTGGTAGTCTCAAGTGTTAGCATCTTAGTCTAAGCCCAGGCACTTGGCCTCGGCAGTCATAAAAGGCCAAAAGGGCTTTATGAAAGCGTGACCATGGGTAATGGTTTAGATGTTTGTGCCATAAACAGTCTTACTTTTTGTAGGTACTATATTTTTGTCCTGGTTTTAAATCTGGAGTGAAGCACTTATTTAATATTATCTCAAAGAAGAAAGAGGCACTAAAAGAGGAAGCCAATCAAAAAGACAAGGTAAAAAAAAGCAAAAATAATAAAAAGTTTTAAAAATTAACAGTAATGTATGGGATAAGAAATAAAAGAGTAGGTTCCCAGGAACATTTGGGAGGAAGAGGACAAGAGACTATTTTCTTCATCCCTTCTGTGTATTGTCTGTCATCCTTGGCATTTGTGTACCAGAGTTGTAGCTTGTCATAACCATTATCCACGGTGTTTTACATTTTTCAGGGTACTGAGGAATGAACCAGGGGTGTAGTCTGTGTTGACTGTGTGCTTTACCACTGCGCCACATAACCCTAGTGCCAACTTTAAATATAGTTAAGGAAATCTCTCACTTAACTGTTGTTATCCACATAGAATGCTACTTTAGAAGTCCTCTTTAAAAAAAAGTTTGTAGCCAGAATGGTGCCCTCCTGTAATCCCAGCACTCTGAGGGTGAGGTGGGAGGGTCACAAGTTAAGGCCATCTCAAGAAAAGGGCTGGAACTGTTTGTATCGCCGGAAAGTTTAGTTGTATACCCAATAACGTTAGCCTTGTAGTGAAACTCCGTTTAGAAAAGCCAGCATTGCTTAATGAAACCAATCCAGAATGAAGATAGTATTTAATCTGTTCATAAATGAAAATACTGGTTTCCTTGACAGGGAAATCGCAAAGAAGATTCAGCAAGTTACGAACTTATATGCAGCTTACAGTCCTTAATCATTTCAGTGGAACAGCTGCAGGCGAGTTTCCTCTTAAATCCAGAGAAATACACTGATGAGCTTGCCACGCAGCCACGGCGGCTGCTGAACACACTCAGGTACCGCCCATGTGGTCACAGTTGTGAGTTCATGTGAATTGAGAGAGTTACATGTGAATTCAGAGGAAGACTGAAACACCAGGTCCATAGTCCTCTAGCCCAGAAGCTCTGAAAACCGGAAATGTTCTCAGAAGTTTAATACTAAATTTGTTAAGATTTCAATTTGGATGAGACTTTACGGCTGTTATTTATACTTACCACTAATGTGAATATTCATGAGCTTTTCTATGAAAATTGTGATGTTTAAACTAATTAGTGTTATCCCATACCATGATTCGCATTTTACTTATGTGCTGTATTACCTATGGGTCTGAAAATTTGAGGATTCCTGAACATACATGATCCTAAGGATTTCAGATTAGGAATTGTAGGTTTATATTCAAAGTGTCTTATGTGTAAGAACTGTTAAATTTCTTGTTTTATTTTTATTACATATGCTTAGGAAAAAACTCAGTTAACAGGGTTAGAGTGTGATATTAAAAACGAAACTTAATTAGCAAATAGCATTTAAAAATAAATAGGGTTTTTGGTTTGTTTTTTGGAGGTATAGGAGAGTTTTATTGGAAATTACAACAGCTCCTGGATTTTCAGGAGGGATCCTGAATGGGTGACCCTAATGGGTGTTTTTGAAAAACTCATTTTTTCAACGTGAAATAGATGTAGGGCAGTGCATTGCTTTACCTTTGCTTGAGGCGCCGTAGCGCAGTGGTCCTCACAAAGAGCGCGCCTCAGTCCTAGTTTTCCGCTAACCTGTGCAGCTCTAGATGACCCTGGGCAGGTGTTGACTTCCTGACTTACTGCCTGTCACTGTCAGCTGTGATAACAGTACTTACCTCTTGGAGCTAATTGTGAGGATTTTTGTATCTATAAAAAGCACTTTTTAATAAAACTCATAAAGTAAATGCTGTGTCAGCTATTTTTAATATATTTAGATCAAAGTGGTGTTATAATGAAAATAGTGTAAAATGTTCTTTTAGTTGTAAGTTTAGGTATAATGATTTGTTAGTCCTTTGGATTTTTAAAATGCATTTATACAAGGGTTTTCTGTAGTATATCTTCATAACTAGAGTACATGAAATGGACATTTTTATTTATAGGGAACTCAATCCCATGTATGAAGGATATTTACAGCATGATGCACAGGAAGTATTGCAGTGTATTTTGGGAAACATTCAGGAAACATGCCAACTCCTAAAAAAAGAAGAAGTAAAAACTGTGGCAGAATTACCTCCAAAGGTAGGAGAAAAGCCCCATCCAAAAGAGGAAGCGAGTGAAATGAACAGCATGGACATGGACAGTGTGAAGAATTCTGAGGACCATAAAGAAAAACCTGCAAAAGGCAATGGGAAAAGAAAAAGTGACATTGAATTTGGTAACATGAAGAAAAAAGTCAAAGTTGCCAAGGAACATCAGTCACTGGATGAGAACCAGAGACAGACTAGATCCAAAAGAAAAGCATCTGGGGATGTGCTGGAGGGCCCCCCCAAAGTGACCCCCGAGTGTGCTTCTGAGTGCCAGAATGCACAAGCCTCACAGAAGAAATCGAGAGTGAAAATAAACTGGTTAAAGTCTGCAACAAGGCAGCCCAGCATCCTCTCTAAGTTCTGTAGTCTGGGAAAACTAACTGCAAACCAAGGCCCCAAAGGACAGTGTAAAGAGGAGTCTGACCTGGATGGAAGTGGCGGGACGGCACCCCGGTCTCCAGAGGGTAGCAGACCTGCAGATGTTAATGACGTTAAGCCCCTAACCAAAGGTACCTGTGATTCTTTGACTCTGATAGGCAGAAGTGTTAACAGCTGCAGGAACAGAATTTTTCTTTTTGGGGGGAATGAATAATATGGCTAAAATTTTTGTTTTGTATAAGAATGTGAGTTAACACTGAATGTATTTTACAGACTGGTTTTGTGGAATGTTAATCTATGGTTAGAGAAGTAAGCACATTTTAATGGGAAGGTTGTATTTTTTCTCTTTTATCTATGTAGCATTTTACATAAAACCAGGGGAAATTACTTTCAGTCAGATTGTTAGAGAACTGAGTAATGCCCTCTCCGTAAACTAGTTTTCCACCGGATTTGCCCTCATCATCGGGGAAAGGTGGTAGTGCTGACAGGGTTTGTCTGCAGGGAGGAGTCTGGGAGGTGATGGAGCAGACAACTGACTTTTTTGTAAAGACAGTGGTAATTGGATAAACGATGGAGGACTCACATTTAATGAATAAAGTACCTCTTGATACAGATTAGCTGATACGAATTGGGGCTTCTTATTCATGAAGTTACTTCAGTGCAAATGTGGCTCTCTACACCTCTTACATATTTTCCTATTCTCATTTCAGGTGCTGAGCAAATAGGTTTTGAACTAGTGGAAAAATTATTTCAGGGTCAGCTGGTATTAAGGACTCGTTGCTTGGAATGTGAAAGTTTAACCGAAAGAAGAGAAGACTTTCAGGACATCAGTGTACCTGTACAAGAAGATGAGCTTTCCAAAGTAGAGGAGAGTTCTGAAAGTAAGCAGAATTGTATAATTGTGTGTGGACCATGGGAGAATTACATGTTGGTGTCTTGGTCTGAGATGTAGCCTCTTTGCTTATTTAACTTTATTATGTGCATCTTTATTTTGACATAAAGTATATTAGAATGGAAAAAATGAAATGCTTGAGTAACTTTGGGGGGCTCTTCATTTTACACTGGTATGTGAAAGGTAAAAGTATTCGAATGCTGTAATACAGTATTCGGGCCACTGTTGTGTTCTTTGCAGACCATAAAAGTGTGGGATGACATGGGAAGTAATCAGGAGACTGGTTTACCTATCAGGAACTGTAGAAATTGGCCTTTAAATGAGGTTGTCTACACTGAGGCAGAGACCAAGCTTCAGCTGTCTTGTTTTTGCTGTCTTTGTAAGATACCAGCTCCTCAAAGCAAAAGCATCTCTAGTTATTTGGGAGGAATGGGTTGGTCAGCTGAAACTGAATGCTAACTTTGTACATGGAACTTAGTGGTTTAATTTTTGTATACCTGAGAGAGATACATTTGTGAGTGAAAAGATTATCTTTAGTTTCTCCAGAGCCAAAAACAGAAATGAAGACCTTGAGATGGGCAATTTCACAGTTTGCTTCAGTGGAGAGAATTGTAGGAGAAGATAAATATTTCTGTGAAAATTGCCATCATTACACTGAAGCCGAGAGAAGTCTTCTGTTTGACAAAATGCCTGAAGTTATAACCATTCATTTGAAGTGCTTTGCTGCTAGTGGCTTGGAGTGAGTATTATAAATAAAAGTTATGGGAAGAATAAGCTGCTATAGAAGCGAAATTTTGTTAAAGTGCTGTCAAAGTAGGAGTCTAACCAAGTATTAAAATGAATTTGTAAAGATTGCTTTAGAGAAAGTTTTTTTTTTTTTTTGTACCAGGTATCGAACTTACAACCTTGTGCTTGCCAGGCAGGTGCTTATGCAGCTGAGCTAAATCCCTGGCCCAGTTTTGTTCTTATTAAAATGCATCAGTGTAAATCCTTTTGGTGTGAACATTCTTTAAAGTATTTCTTTTTATCTTGCATATTCATTTTGTAGATGGTAATAGCAGAATTTTTAGTACAACTGATTAAAGCAGAGAAGAAATTTTAAATACACTTGACATTTTGAAGGGTAGAAAGGCAAAACCGTTCTTAGTTTTTAAGGTAGGACATCAATAGTAGTCTTAGAAAAATATGAGACTTTTCTGTTGTTGAATGTAAATGTCTAAGTGCTATTAAAAGTATACAGCTGCTCATTCCACTTTGAGGAGCTGACTTTTTCTGACATGCACGTCGTTACGGATTTTACTGCTTGCACGCTATGCGGACTTGTTTGAAACTGCCGAAGGAACCTGCCAGTAGCTCTCACACACATTGTTGTACCTTAAGATGACAGTTCTTTCTGCATTCAGTGGACTTTCTCTTTACTATCTGATTTTGTTACCAAATCTTCTAAAGGTATCATTAAAACTGACTAAAATGTGAAGGATTTTGGTTTCAAAAGTTCATTTAGGAAAATGAGAAAAAAATTGCATAACCCATATAAGAAACAACTGAGTTTCAGTGTCTGTATATATATTCAAAATTGAGGTCTTGTTTTTATTATTTCTGTGAACCCCACTAAGTGTTCATTCAGACTTTTACTTGGTTTCACATAGGTATAAGCATTTGGGCTTGACATGGAATTCCAGGCAATCTTTCTTTTTCCCGTTCAAAGGTGTGACTGTTATGGCGGTGGACTTTCCAAGATCAACACTCCCTTGCTGACACCCCTCAAGCTGTCGCTGGAAGAGTGGAGCACGCGGCCCACTAATGACAGCTACGGGTTATTTGCAGTGGTGATGCACAGTGGCATCACAATCAGCAGTGGGCATTACACGGCTTCTGTTAAAGTCACCGACCTCAGCTGCTTAGAACTAGACAAGGAGAACTTTGTGGTTGACCAGATGTGCGAAATAGGGAAGCCAGAGCCACTGAATGAGGAGGAAGCAAGGGGTGCGGTTGAAAATTACGATGATGAAATGTCGGTGAGAGTTGGTGGAAATACACAGCCAAGTAAAGTTTTGAATAAAAAAAATGTAGAAGCTGTCGGACTTCTTGGAGGGCAAAAGAGCAAAGCAGATTATGAGCTCTACAACAAAGCGTCTAATCCCGATAAGCCTGCCAGTGCAGCATTTGCGGAAAGCAGAGGTTCTGAGATGAACAGTACTAACGGGACCCACGAAGTGGACAGGAACAAGGATTCCAGTGACCAAACAGGCGTTTACATGAGTGGATTTGAGAACAAGATTTCCTGTGTAGTGCAAAGTTTAAAAGAGTACGAGGGAAAGTGGTTGCTTTTTGATGATTCTGAAGTGAAAGTTACCGAAGAGACGGACTTTTTGAATTCTCTCTCCCCTTCTACATCTCCCACATCTACTCCTTACCTGTTATTTTATAAGAAATTATAGAGTGGGCGTTATTTTCCCTGTGTATATATTAAACTGGCCTGGCCAACATTGGTAAAGTTGATGACAGCAAAGTCTTCTAGCTTATCCTTTAAAGTTACTGGATATTGTGGGTCTCTAGGTTTTTATATATCTGTGAGATTTGAAATCCTGAAAAACCATGTTAATTTTTAGAATTCATTTTCCTTCATAGAGACAAGTGATGTGTTAGCTCCTGGGAACAAACTTGTGTATGTTCTTAATTGACTTATCCAGAATGGAAAGCATTTCAGCCTTTGGATTTACACCAGACTTTTTTGTTTGCTTTTTAGAATAAAGTGTTTGTATTTGTATTCTCCTTATTTTGGAGAAATTGTATCTACATGATGTTTATAACAGGTCTGTGCTTTCTCACCTAAGGAGCAGAATCCCAGTCAATAGATTTAGCTTCGTCACAGCCGTGAAGCCGGATCTCTGATGGGCTGTCACAGGCACAAACCTGGCCGGCTGGTGTTCATGCAGGGGCGTGTGATTCGTGCCTTGAATCACTTTGGAATGTATCCCAGAAAAACCACACTGTCCCTTTTATCTTCACAAGATTTTATATATATTTATGAAGATGATTCTGTATTCTAGTACATCTTTTTGGGCATGGACTACTTTGTATCTCTTCGTACTCATTCTGCACGATCTGTATTTAATACATAAAATTTGAGGGATATGACCTTAAATTTAACTTTTTTTTAAAAACTGGGAGGTCAATAAAAAATTACTTACCTGTATATACAAATGTTTAAATATTTTTACTTGTGTGTTTTTACTGTAAGTACAGCTGAAGGAGGAAGGCATGAGAATAAACATGCACAGTTACCTTTACTTTTTCTGACAGTGCAGTGAAGACTTTCTCAGAAATTGTAGATAGTCCAAGTTGTCACAGTTAGGAGGTTTACAATACAGTGTAGCATCCTTTAGAGCAGACATAGTGTAATGGACTCCAAAAACAAGAATTTAAAACAGTGCTTTGGGCACATACCAGGAATTATGCTTTAACTTGGAATTACACTAAATTGGTAAGTGGCCAATTAATGACTTTAAGAAAATCTCAGTACCAAGAATGTTCTTTATGACTAAAGAACTTATAAGTGCTGTTAGGGTAACACATACCTGTTTCAACAAAAAAGTCAACTAGGAAGGGATACCAGAAGAGAGATTCTTTCCCATTTCTATAGCCCAAATCACGGAGCCTTAAAAACAGCCCTTGTGCACTACCCGTAAGATGATGGGACAGGTGTAGGACAGAGCTTGGTCCTCTAATAACTCAAAGAGCCTGTTTTTATTCGCTTGCTTTTTAGTTCTTTTTGAGGCGGGATCTTGCTGTGTAGCCCAGGTTGGCCTTGAACTCCCCATAACTGTGCCTCAGCCGTGGGGGCTCAGATTATAGGTCTGCACCAGCACACTCAGCACAGATGTCAGTGTTAATTAAAAACCAGCAGATTCCTGAGCACCAGTACTAAGGAGTTAAGATATACTGTGTCACACCAACAGTTTTAAATAAGAAACCTGTCCTCAGAAAATAATCAGCCCCACATAATTAAACTAAAGTCTGTGATAGCATCACTGAAGTTTAAATGGTCCAACCTAACTAAGTGAAACCCACTGAGACGTGGCATGGGTCAGCGGTTACCTTCCCTTTATGTCTGCCTCCTCCCTCCCTCTCCCTCGCCAGCAGTCTCCTCCAGGTGGGAGTCTCCATTCTTGACTCCCTGCCCTGGCTCCCCGCCCTCTGTGGTGCCGGGCTGGACTTGGCCCTGCCCTCCTGTGCCACCCTACCACCGAGCCCGTTTCTGAGGTTATCCCTTCTGCCTCTTCACATAAACCCTTTGGATCCACTGATGTAGGATCATCTGAATAACCATTTGGTGACTCAGTCTGAGTTAATGTCTGCCTGAAGAGGAATCTGAGATAGTAATTGCCTCTTCTTCAAGTGAGCTCAGCGGGGAAACTGGCCATCGCCAGGATGAAGTAGACTTTCGGACAACCACAGACGATGGCAGGTGATACCCTCTGCTTGGTCCTTCAGTGATGCATGTAACTGACGAGTACATAAAAGGGTGACAACAGGACACTGACCAAAAACGCCGTTCTGGACACCTGCAGAATTTGGGAATATGCACTGTTTGGGAAAAGCTTGATAAGCAATTGTATCTTGAATTTTTTTGTGTATTACTTTTTCACATCAAGTTCCAACTTTAAATAAATGGGTTGATTTTGAGTAACAACTGTTTCACTTTTTACATGTGCTATGTGACTTCTCATTTAATTGGCAGGTTAAAAAGAATAAACTGTAGCTCTGTCTTACCTGTATGGTGATACAAAATAGTCCAGGCAGATTCCTAATATTTCATTGAAATAATTAAAGACTGCGGTGGATGCAGGGTATGGTAGCACCCACTTGTAAGAATACCAGGAGGCTAGGGAAGGAGAATTTTAAGTTTGAGGCCAGCCTGGGCAAATTAGACCCTTTCTCAAACAAAAATAAGGGCTGGGCATCTGGCCAGTGCTCCTTGGATTTAATTACCAGTGTCATCAGACTGCCTCATGACTGGCTGCTTAACTTCAAACTCCTAATAGGACAGAGCCACAAAGATCAAGCTAGTTCTCAGTATTTGATTGTTTATAGACAAAAGTTTGTATCTTTAGGGGGCCATCTAAATGGGAAGTAAGATTTCCCAACCAGTATCTCTTTATACCCATGAATCCATTTATTTAATTTGGGTTCTTTTGACATACAAAATGACTCGATTTTGATTTTCATTTTGCTAATTTGGAGCTGTTATTTTGGTGGTACTGAGGGCGGAGCTCAGGCGCACTCTAACCCTGAACTATCAGCCTTTTTAATTTTAATACAGGGCCTGGCTAAATTGCTCCCACTGGCCCGGAGCATGAAAACTGTCCCTCCTTAGCCTCCCAAACAGCTGGGATTTTAGACCTCAGCCACTACGTTCAGCTCTCTTGGAACTAGTTTTGGGACGACTCAACTTCCTTTGCCTCTTTCAATAGAGAAAACATGTCAGAGTGCCACTCACTGAAGTTAGTGTAAACATTCACGTGTTTAATAGTACCGTTCAAATAAGCAATACTACATTTAAGATGGTTCCAAGATGAATCTATAAATGGTAATATAAATTAAAAAATATGAACTGAAAGTAAATAAATTTAACAGCTATGGTATAAATAATGGTAAATGTATAGTGTACCTTTGAGTCATTAAAATGTCTTTTAAAAAGATAACAGTGTGTTCCAGAATGTTAGAAATCATCGCCATGATTCTCAAACCAACACTACACCTGATACTGTTTTGGCATTCTTCAATGAGGGAATCAGTGCTGTAACCTCCAGAATTATACCCCAAATTCTGTTTTTCAACAGATCTTAACTTCTCACACTCAATGTTGAATACATGGCTCTTTTCAAATGAATACAGCAAGTGCATTGAGTTTAGAGGTCCATTTTGCGAAGGCTTATTCGACTGAAGGAATCTCTGGAGAAAAAAAAGTGAGAAGACAAAGTTAGAAGAAAACAAGAAGTACCACACTTTGGGGAAAAAAAAAAGATGTTTTACATCTTTACATTTTCTTCCACACTTACTTCCAAAATTTTGCCGTGAGTTTTTATTATCTTTGAATCTCATTCTACATATTCTGCTTTATATATCCTGATCTACAGATTACAGATTGGAAGTAACCATTCTGCCAAGTCTACTGATTGTTAGTGCATTTGTTGAATAGTTGTCATAGATACTATAATCAGTCAAGGGCTAGGCGATAACACAGCTTTTAAGAGAAAATCTGGGGCTATTAAATGGCAAGAGGCAGGTGTTTGATTAGAATAATACATTTTGAGTCTTAAAGCCAGTGGTTTCAAAACTCTGTCTCAGATTCATTTTATGTTCTTAGAAATTATTGAAGAACCTAGAAAACTTCCTTATGTAAATATATGTACTGATAGTAACCATATTAGGAATTAAATGGAAAAACTTAAGTTTACCAAATAACTAATTACATGTTACTATAATAGCACTACATTAACACTAAGCTGAAAGATGTTTAGGAGAGAGGCCCCGGTGCGGACTGGATGAACAGAAATCCAAACTCTCCTGTCTGCCTCTGTCCTTAGTCTTTTCTGATACCACATTTCATGCCTTGGAAAACGTCACCTCACCCTGATGAGAATGTGAACGTGGAAATGGGCGAACCCTATTTGCTTTTAACAGGAGGTAAGTTTGAGGCCTTCTCCCTGCAAGCCTCCTAGGAGCTCTTCTCCATGGATCCTGGAGTGCATGTTTTCAGATCTGGAACACCCACTGCTAAATAACAGTATAGTTTGTAAATTTTCTTTTTTTTGGTGCCAGCAACTGAACTCAGGACCACATACTTGCCAGGTGGGTGCTGTGCAGATTTAATCTTTTTTTTTTTTTTTTTTGCTACCAGGGATTGAATTCATTACCTCAAGTTTGCCAGCAGGCACTTACTCCACTGAGCTAAACCCCCAGCTCCTTTGCAGATTTTATAAGTAAGAAATTTTTGTTTTCTAAATTCTTAAGACTGGGAGAGATGATATTCTTGAAATACCTTTTAATGTATTTTCCTTTGCCCTTGGTTGCTTTCTTTTGCTTACCCTTCCTGCCATTAAGGTTAAGTCATGAGCCTTCATATCAGGACAGGAAAGGGCAGGCACAAAGAAGGTCACACTCCGCTTTGCATCACCTTTTTTTTTTTTTTTAATCACAGTGAAAACAGTAGTCTTGAAACCTATCTATGGTTCAACGAGGCTGCAGGCTGGGGAAGAGACTCCATGGGGCTGGAGCACAGCGGGACGGGGTGCTTACGAGTGGGGGTGAGTAAATTTATCCATAGACCTCCAAGTAGGCCAGGGACTGATTTCCAGGTGATTAAACAACTTGAAAGTTCAGTTTTCTTCTGCAGTGTCAAATTCCCTGCATCTGCATTGTTTTACATATGCAGCTTCAACAGCCTTGCAGGTATGAATTTGTTAGACAGTTACCATTTATAGTGGTCCTCCTTTACTGGCATCCCAAGGACAGTGTGTTAAAGACCGCAGTGCCACAAGATTGTAACTGTACATAAATTTGATTTCAAAATGTAGTTTATTTTTTAGCAGTTTCCTGTGTCCTTTCCAGAAGTCAGATGCTAAAAGCCTGATGCGGGCACTGCCCAGGACTCTGCACGTGTGATGCCACTTACTCCTAACAACCGCTTCAATGCAAGCAGTGTCATTTCACTAGAAGACAAATCTAAAAAGCAGATGGAGTTACCTGCTCTCGTACAACTAGGGTTCAGCTGTACACAGCTCCAAGTTATTTCCATTTCTACTTTGCCCGACTTAAAAAATGAAGAAAGCTACGTGCACTACTTAGTCATAGCAGAAGGAAATGGAACACGCTAGTGAATTTTCCCATGAAAATACCAGAGGGAGATTTTATTTTTTCTAGTACAGGAACTCACAGCGTGCCTGCCCCAGCCTCCCGAGTGCTAGGATTACAGATACGCACCACCACGGCTGCCCATGACGGGACTTTAAAGGGAACAGTCCGGGGCCAGGCTTGAAGTGCGGTTCCAGGGTGCATGTGTGTTCAGTGCAACCTTACAATTGATTCTCTGCGTCCAGCAGGAGCTGGCTTTTATCGCACTGCCTGACTAACCTACAGCGGGCAAAAGGCTGACACTAGTTTACCGTTCGGTTCCAGGGCATACAACAGCTGAAGCCACGTAAGAGTTAGCCTACTTCACTATTAAACAACAATCCAATCGGTTTTTACTCTTCTAAACAGCTTAACAGCAAGGGACCTGCCAGGCGCACCTGTGGCCGGCGACGGGCAGCACCGCCTTGTGCAGCTGTGGGATCTTCCTGCTGGTGAGTGGCTGCAGCGCCTCCTTCAAGCGGTGGTAGTTCCTCTCCAGCTCCCGCTGGTACTCCTTCTGGTCCGGCCCGATTAAGCTCTTATTCTTCCGTAAGGCATCCTCACACCTGGGGGCAGGACACACGGTACCACGGGACTCCTTCCAGCAGGGCTGGCAGGCTGGGTGCCACACGCGCTCGTGAACACGCACGCACACACTTTAAGGACAGGCCTTTAGCCGAGGGTTAAATAAGCCTTTCCTCTGAACAGATGACCAACGGAGTGAGTCCTTTTAAAATCTAGTAAGCACTTCCGGTTTTGTCTAACTGAAAATTGTAAGCGTTCATTCTGAAGCTGCTTTCTGATGTCACTACTGGTCTGGACCTCATCACGGGACGCACTCACACTTCCCAGTGTGGCAGCGACACTGCCTCTGTGCAAACACGTTTCCCAGTGAATAGTCCTAGACGAGGGTCCTTCATCCAACTTACTCAAATGTTTAAGAAGAATATCTGGATCCCAAGAGATGAAGGAAGAAATAACATTTTTAAAAACAGCAATATCCACACTGGTGGGATGCAGCACACGTGATGCCGGAAACGGCCCCGACGCCTGTGTTAGAGAGGAGGCCGCCACCGAGCGTGAGCACTAGGCTCGGCGGGTACGGAAAGGATAAAACCTAAAAGCGCAGCACGCGCCGAGAACTGTGAAAGCCGGAAGCGGATGCACCGCTGCCGTCTCAGATACTTGAGCCTGAGGCGGAGGATGGCTTGGGCTAAAGTCCAGAGCCAGACTGTGCAGCCACAGCAAGACACAGCGTCTCTTAAAACATATTAAAACATGGAAATAATGGTTATTTTATAAAAACTAAAAAAATACTAATTGTTATCAAGATTAAACGACAGAAGGTCAGACACACCCTACTAGATATTTAAAATGTGAAACACAGCAGAAGTTTAAAAAGCTGTAGAGGACATTATATGCAATTTAATTTTGTGCATTATATGCAAAAAAACTGAAATCGTGCTTTTCTAGATAAGTACAGCAAAACAGAGTAAGAAAAATTCATCAAATAAATTGATTTAGTTACGCCCGAAAGCTACTTACAATTTAACAATTATTTTGGAGTACAATAGAAACTAATCCAGAAAAGGGTTCTCAACTCATTTTTCGAGGCTGAGATACAAAAACCTAATGAGGACTGTAAGAAAACAAACCACCAACAAAAGAACTACGCACTGTGTTTAAGACAGGAGGAGTGCAAGCTGGGGCCCAGCTTGGGCACCCTCACAAGGCTATGGGGGGTCACTGTGGACGTAGCTCAGTGAGACGGTTCAATGCCCAGGACCACCAGTAAATAAACAGAAATAAATACATCACTGAATAAAGTCTAGCTGACCCATACAAATGACTCCAGAGCTCTCAAAGTGAGAGGAAGACATTCTACCAAGGTAACTGGTAAGGAAGGAGATGTAATTTTAGTACCTCATCACACATCAATATACACGAACCAGATGGTAAAAGTTAAAATGTTAGTGTGCGTCAAAGTACACATGAAGATACATGGTGACAGGAGCAGAAACTCAAACACTACTGCTAAATTTGGCTCACATGCTTTGCAAAAAATGTGCCTCCGCTGGCTGAAGAGGAGCCTATGCGCCAGCAGTGCAACTGTCAGCAGAACCTGGGAAAGCTCTCATGCAGAAACATCCAGAAACTGGTGGCCAAATGTCTGATAGCTCTCCCTGCAATTCTCTGTACCTAAAAGACTGTAAAGCTGAACTGTTATTTCGGGACACATTCATTTCTGGTAAAAATAGCAAAAGACACCAAAACAAACAATGAGAAATTAAATACACCAGCTGCCTCTGAAGGAATGGAGGTGACACTAAAGGGGAAGACCAGGGGGTGCTCTGCTCTTGGACGGAGCGGAAGGTACAAGTACTCCCTTCCTGTTGGTTCACAGTAAGCACCAGAAACACCTCTTTTTCAAGCTAACCGAGACTGAAAAGGGTTCAAAGACAAAACCTCAAAACAAAACAAAAAGGCAAACACAGGTAAAAAGCATTGTTTTTAGTAATAAAAGCAAACTGAACTGTCACATAAAACTTACGAAAGAAACTCTACTTACATGTAAGGCCTGATAGCCATTACTGAGACTAGACACCAGCATTCTTGTCTTTGCTCATCCTGAGGAATTTTCTGGGACATGCTCAGATCATAGATGTCTCTGTACTTTGACTTGGTAATTTCACAATGGAAATTTTAATTAAGCAAAAGAAAAAAGATCAACTGTGGTGTAAGCTACACCACACTCAAATTTGACTTCAGTTTAAAAAATAGGAATACAAAAGATTAAAGTTGAAAAACTATAATCACTACAATAACTGTTTTAACTTTGAGCAATAAGAATTTAAGCTCATATGTATGTTACTGGCATAAAAATAAACGGTAAACATGAAAACAATGTAGTATTGGCTATAAACTTCTTGGAAGGTTTGTATTATATAGTTTTTGGGGGGAGTCAACTGTCTTTTCTGTGTTTTTTGGAACTTGGACAAGTTTCTGTACAAGCAGTAACACTTAGACCCACTGACTACAGGAATTCATGATACTAAAGCAAATATATGCAAAGTAAATATACACAACAGAATTGTAGCTATGATAAAATGTTCTGAAACAATACTAAGATCAAAGGGTACCTGACTATCACTGCACATCTCTAACCTACTGAATTCTGTACTGTGCCATGATCACCTGGCTCACAGACAGAAGGGTTTGTTCTGTTTTATTTATGTATTTATGTATTTATGTATTTATGTATTTATGTATTTATTTATCAGTACCAGGGATTGAACTCATAACCGCACACTTGCAAGGCAGGAGCTTATGCTGCTGAGCTAAATCCCCAGCCCTATTTTGTTGTTTTAAACCTCCCAACTAATAAAAATTAATGCTAGAAATCAGTCAGTTCTACACATGGTAACAGGTTTTTTTTTTTTTTTTACTACCACAAGTCATCTTTTCCATATAATTGGAGCTGTTTCCTGGGATTTTCTAAAACCAACACTATGAGGTCATCTAGCTTCTGCACAGTGAACAATAAAGTGAAGAAACAACTGACTGAATGAGAGAAAACATTTGCGAACTATATACCTGACATGGAATTAACATCCCGAGTATGTAAAAAACTAAACAAATTCAACACCCAAAAATCCCTGATTTAAAAATCAACAACAGATCTAATTAGGTGTTTATCTGGAAAGAAAACACACAAATGGCCAATGAAAAAATGCCCAACATCACTATCATCAGGGAAATGCAAATCAAAACCAAAGTGAGTTATCACCTCACTTCAGTAAGAATGGGTATTCTCAAAAAGACAAAAGGTAACAAGTGCTGGAGATGCTGGTGAAAAGGTAAACTAGTATAGTCGTGATAGAGAGCTCCGTTTGATTCAGCAACCCCACTCCTGGTTGTACATGCAAAGGAAAGGAAGTTGGTAGAGACAACTGTGCTGCCATGTTGCCCTCAGCACTGCTCACTATCAATGGCCAAGGATGGACAAAATGCGGCAGTCCTGTCACTCTATGTACACACACGTACATATACATACATACATAATGCATATACACATATATATAATGTATACATGTATCAAAACAGTACATGGTACCCCAGAAATATGTACTATTCGTATGCTTTTATGTCTGAAAAAATAAATTCAAGTACAAAATCATATTATAAAATATCAGACATCTGAAAAAGCTTTTGACAGGTTTTAGATGTTTACCACATTTGAGTAGGAGAAATTTACAGTAATCTGTGATGACTAACGCAGTGAGAACAAAGGAGATACCATTTCAAGCTACTTAAACAAGCTACTTAAACATTACCTATATTTTTCAGATATCAAAACTGAAGTAAAATTATTTCTGCCATTAAAAAATTCATTCAATCGAATGACCTGGTATGAGAAACCCTTAATTCATAGTTTGGAAAGAGAAAGCAGGAGAGGAAGTCGAGCCAGGTTCTGACAGCGGCTCTGATGGTACTGGATGTCGTGACAAGCAGTCGGCGACAGAACAGTACACAGCCCTTTGATATAACCTCACCTCAATCTCCTTTCCCAGGCTCTTCTGACTACTGCGTTTCACAGAATCCATGGTTTCAGCCCCAACAGACTACCTACCTTTCTCAGATTCTGAACTTGGCTCACATTCTTTTCCCATTTGCTATAACCTCCCTCTTTTCTGTCTGAAAAGCTAGTGTTCATCCTCCCCGGTTCTTATCAAATGTGTGAAATTCTGCCAAGCTGAATTAATCATTTCCTTTTATATGATCACACTGTCAGCCAAGCAAGAATTAAGCATCCAGTTGATGAATGACTACTTTTTTGCTGTTTACAAAATTTTTTAAAAAAATTACTTTGTGGTACTGGAGAATGAACCCTTGGCCTCTGTGCAAAATTACATACCCAACCCTTTTCTTTTTTTGAGATAGGATCTCGCTAAGTTGCCCCAACTCGTTATCCTCTCGCCTCAGCCTCCTAGACTGCTGGGATTACAGGTATGCACCACCATGCCCAGTTCAAAATTTCATTCTTAACAAACACGTATTTGTTATATGCCAAGTGTTTTCTTTGTGCAGAAGAACTGCCTGACACTGCTGTTCTAGGGAGGCCTGACTGCCAACCTGGCCCTCAGCCTCCAGAGATCTGGATCCGGGAGGGTCACCGTGGCTCCCAGAGGGGTGAGGGGCTCCCTGTGCCTTCAGTGGCTTGTGAACACTCGGTTCCTGGTGCCTGCTGCCTTCTGCTGCAGCCTGGGATTCCAGTGTGCCACGGGAGGGCGCCCCGGTAGGCAGTGTGGCACACACCGTCAGCGCCAGCACAGCGAGGCTGCTCGGCAGAGGCCCTCCCCCAACTCCCCACTGAGCCGGCTTCTGCCCTTGGAATCTTTTCGGCCCGATCGATCACAGCCTCCAGCACTCTATGTGCTGCCTGCTCATACTGGCGGAGGCCGGGACCCCGTGTGCCTCAGGGTTCCATCTAACTCGCACACCTTTCCATGGTGCTGTCTCTACTTGCCAGGTGAGGAACTGTGGGTCATAGGGATTCAGTGACCTGGGAAAGGGCACACACGGGCAAGCTCAGGTCTACACACTGTTTTCCTCCCCGGTTACTGATGTAAGTTCCCCAAGGAGAAAGACCACACACCAAAGATTCCCAATAAACAGCATCTTTCATACTATAGAAATGATCCCTGAAAGTATAGCCTTAGCAGCACCTTTCAGATTAAATAATCCTGTGGTAGTTTCAAGTTAAAAGCATTTTCTGCCCCTTGGCTTCTCCAATCTTTAAACTAAAAGAAGCGGGGTGTGGTGGTGCATGGGTGCTGTGGAGGCTGAGGTAGGAGGTTCATAAATTTGAGCCTAACTGGGGCAATTTAGCAAGTTGGCGAAATCTGACTCAAAAATAAAGAAGGTCTAGGGATGTAGCTCAGTGTGACAGCTTTAGGGTCAATCTCCAGTACTGCAAAATTAAATGAGTAAGTGGATAAATAAATATAATTAACAATATGGAATTGGCGAGTATGGGAGTGGGCATGTGACACCACGCAGTGAAATCCATGCAGAGCAGTGCTCGGTCAGAACCGCTTCCTCCTACTCGCCCTTTTCTACGGCACACTGCAGTACTGGACACCGTCAGCTTGCAGACACTTCCTCCGGAAGCCTTGCATACCTTTTAGTGAAGTCTTTAAAGCAGAGTCGCAGTTTATTATGATGTCTGAAAAGCTTGGGGTCACTGGGTATTTCAGACAGGAAAACTTGGGCAACTTCCAAAGGTCCCTACAAAATAAGAAAATAAAATCGAAAGTGCATTTTTGTCTTCCCTACCATCACACAGACAATAATCCCATGACTTCCGCACTGTGAGGGCAGCATTAACTGCACTGCTCACATGTGTGTGCTTATGTTACAGCGCTTCAGAGACAGGCGGTTTCGGATTTCCTAATTTCACATCTACAGTCCTGCCAACTGCAATCAGATTAATTTGTTAGTTCATTATTCAAAAAAGTGGAGCAGGCACTCAAGGCTTCATGTCTGGGTTCACCAATGCATGTAGTTCTGGGTTTTGTGATTTACCCCCAATGTGCAAGCTGCCAAGATCCTGCATCTCCCCAGCACCCCACAGATCATCGGACATTGTGGTGCTGAGATAGCATTCCTGACACAGTGGGCTCAAGGACGTCATGGAGATGACGCCCACAACGAAGCGACAGCGTCTCACACAGACACTTACTGTCAACATTCTCAAAGCTACTCTGCCTCACTCAGTCCTCTGAACTTGTTAGAAGGACTGGCAATGCCATCAGTGAGAATGTAAGGTGGCGGAGGTGTGTGTGTTTGTGCACAGTCTGAATGGGAATCCTTCTTTTTAGATCAATTCTTTTAGTACAATGGTTTATGCAAAGGTTACTTTAAGTGGTTTAATTCCTTAACAGAATGTATAGAAATGCAGTAGGAAAATACGGGATAGAGGGTAGGTGTGCATATCTTAACAGTGGGGATTATTGCTGAACAACTGCTTTTTTACTTTACCCCATTTATACTTTGGTGCTCTTTTTGGCAACTCCTTCCAACACACCCCTTCTACTAGATTTAGTATGCATCTTCAATTCTATAAGGTGTGCTACTGAGTTACCACAGTTCCATTCATGCCTCCAACCACACGGGGCCAGCAAGGGCACCAACCTGGTTCACGGTCGTGCCCACAGACCCCTGGAGAACCATCTGGAGCATCTTGGGGTCTGCTGGGTCCTGATGGGTTGCAAACGCCAACTCCTGGGTCTTCTTCTGCATGTCTTCTATAGCCACCTCAATGGGTGTTAAGATGACCTGAGTGAAACACAACCCTTAGGTCAGCGAAGGAGCTTTACACAATCGATGAAAATGAGAAAAAAATGGGTGCTAAGTGCTTTTATGTAACAATAAAATTCCAAACCTGATATCTAAGTCTGAATGAAGCAGAAAACAAAAACACTTTTTAAACCATAAATTAAGTTTGAACTGAGGCATTAGAAAAGGCACCAAAAATGACCCCCAGCAGGTAAAGTTCTAGTGTGTCACCGCGTGAGCAACGACACACACATCGTCTGCAACACCCGCCCCGCAACTGTACGCATGACTTGTCCTTGTCTCCCAAACAACCCCCTCCCCGACTCACCTCTTCCTTGTGAATGACGTTGACCCTCGTTTTAATGTAAGGAAAGGCGTGGGAGGTGGTTAGGATGGTCTTCCGCTTGAACTGCTCGTGGAGCTCCCCGTGGGCTCGGCCGTCTAAGGTGAAGGGTGTGCAGTACATGAAACGGCGAAGGTTATAGTTTTTGTCAAAATAGGTGATTCGGTCCTTCATTTCGTACGTGTCAAAGTATGGCTCCACGTAGGTGATCTGAATGTAAGCCTGGAGAGAGAGGAAAGAGCCCTCCACTGCTCGGCTGTCAGCCATCGTTCAGTATTTCTCACGCAGAACTTTGGAGGACCCCAAAGACACGAGTGCCCTTACCATGTGTCACTCCTACCTTGTTAGGGTCTAATTTACACTTGTCCACGGGATTGGAGTCCTTGATCACTTCAACCACATCCTCTCCAAATCTTTCTCCATAAAATCCCTGCCATAAAGAAAAAGAAATCTTTTACATGAAGTTAGCGAGATGAGGAAACAGCAGGCTTCTGAGCAAAATTTGGCGACTTAATGTTGTCTACGGTTACAAAGTAATAATTTATTTCTCTACTTACTTATTTGATATTATTCCCAGCCGTGTACTTTAAATAACACAAAACACAACAAAAGAACCATTTTAGTCAGTAAAATGCAGGACCCAGGAGGGGTCCCAGAGGAAAATGAAGGGAACAGAACACTAAGACAGAGCTGCTCCCCCCCCGTGACTGCAGGCTGAGAATCTGAATTGCGTCTGACGTGACCTGCTTGCTTATAGACTGGTTAATGAATGCACATCAATTTCTTCCAATGATTTAAAATAACATTCTAGAATTTCCAGCCAGCTGTGGTGCATGCCTATAATCCCAGCCACTCTGGAGGCTGAGGCAGGAGGACAGCTGTGAGTCTGAGGACAACCTGGACTACACAGTGAGTTCAAGGGCAAACTGAACCATGTATCAAAAAAAAAAAAAAAAATCCAGAATTTTCAAATAAACTTTGTTATCGCCGCACGCAGTTTTTTTTAGCCGCACACAGTTTTGGCTTCTGACTTGCCCACATGACTGGTGACCAGTGAGGTTACAACTACCTGCTCAGCTGTCTTGCAGGAGAAACTCCCACCACAGCCTGAAGGCACCTTTTTAATTACATGCAGGAAACACTGTCTCAGTATTTCTCAAGGTTCGCCTAGCTCTTGAAAACTACAAAGTCACAGTTGGAGCCAGTTTTTGAAAGCTGAGCTCAGCAAAGCCCACAGTAAAAATTCAACACTCAGGAATTAGTGGCAGTGGAGGGTAAATGCAAGCCCCACTGAGAAGCAGTCAGTTCTGCGAGGCCAAAGTCAGCTGTGCTCTGCTCTGCCTGGGCAGGTCTGACGGCCAGCCCATCTGCTTTGGGGCCACCTGCGGCTTCCGGTCCAGGCCCAGAACAGGGAAGGGTTGGAAGAAGTGCATGAGAAAGCTTGGTCAGCCCAGGAAGCGTGAAAATCAATCATTCGCTCATTCAGAAGGTATAAAGGTGAAGGGATTCTAACAAGTGTTACAAATCATATTGCTGGGAACTATTAAGCCAAAGAGATAAGTGGGTCAAAGATTTTCCAGGGCTCTGCTTCTACGTCCATTTTTTGTTGCTACTTAATTCGCTGTGTCTCTTTTCTACAAAATGTGGATAATTGATGGATTTCATCAACACAGTAAATCACAGAAATTCTGAAGGATGTAAGAATTTCTAAAATATGTGTGAAGCTAGGCATGTGGAGCTCCTCTATAATCCCAGCATTCTGGAGGCTGAGGCAGGAGGAGTGCAAGTTTGAACCCAGAGCAGGCAATTTAGTGACCTGACAAGACTGTCTGCAAATAAATAAATAAATAGGCTGGGGATATAGCTCAGCTCAAAGACCCTGGGTTCAGTAGCTATCAGTGCCCACCCCTCTCCAAAGCATGAAAATACAACCTTAAAAAATATAGATATTTTAAGCCAGTCATGGTGGTACAAGTCTATAATCCCAGCAGTTGGAAGGCGGAGGCAGGAGGATCGCTGAGAGCTCAAGGCAGCCTGGACTCCACAGTGAGTTGAAAGCCAACCTGAACTACACAGGGAGACCCTGCCTCAAAGCAGTGACAGCAAGGATGACAACAACAGCAGCATTCTACCACTGCCCTAAAATATTCTTAGAAGTACTACTGTCCCATCAGAAAGCCATGTACTCTTCTACTCTTTTTTTTTTGGTGCTGGGGATTGAACTCTCGACCTCATGTTTGCGAAGCAGGGACTTATGCCGCTGAGCTAAAACCTCCAGCCCCAGAAAGCCACGTACTCTGAAGGAGTGTCATCTGGCAGAATCAAGCACACTAAATGACCCAGTCTAGACCTAAAAGTCACTCGTCACAGAGAATGCAGATGAAAGGGGACCGCTGATGACCCCCATGGCACTCACCTCCAATCTGTGAGATATCTCAGCGAGTTTGGTTATCGCAGGCTCCTTGTAAACAAACTCCTGTTCATCCAAATCCCCGAACTTGGTTCCATAAAAACCAACGCGAAAGTAGGTGCCAAACATCCGCTTCCCGTCCTAGGTTCAGGAAAGTGAAGAAATTTAATATAATGTCTTCATTTTTCACATTGCACTTAAGACTGGTGCAGTATAAAATCTTTAGATCTAAACTGTGTAAAAAGTTTTTGTTCAAAACTACCATACTTTTATTATCTTTCAAATGAAACCTAAAAACAAACGGACAAACAGCATTCAACAAACAAACAATTCTAACAAACAGCATTCAAGGCTTTTACCTCACACATGATATATCTTTTAGACAGTGTAAAGTATCACAATGGTCTTAAGTTGGTAACACTTTTGTCAAGAAAAGATACCTGTAATAACATGAACTGTGTCTCAACTATTCTACTATTAGACCGTATTAAAGTTAACTTTAAAAACAACACCAACACATTTTCAAATTAGCATTTGCTTTTATATAACCTCTTTATATATATTAAAATAAGATTGTAAGTTAGCAGCCAAGAATAGCATGTCTTATAAGCAACCAGTAAAATGTCAAGACATTCCAGATGTGCTAAAGCAAAAAACCACTATAATATCTTGTATTAATAAAAATATATGTGGAATAACAAAAAAATGCAATAGAGAGGGAAAGTGCCTATGAACAGAAGGTAATTTTTAAAAAATTCTTTGATAGGATTAGTCTAAAGCCCCTCCCCCGGTCCCTATTACATGCATCAACCTCAGATTGATCTCAGAATTAGGTCACCATAACTCTCACACAAGCATATCTGCAGAAAATTCTTTTAGTAAAGGTAAGTATGTGGAGGCTTTCTATGCAGTTTTTACAATTCAGACACAAAGCTGTTTCAGAAGAATTATGTGGCAGTTCCTACATATACAACCACACAGAAGTATTTAAATTCCTCTGAATTCTTTTTAAGCCTGATTTGCTTTATATGTATTCTTCCTATGTAGGACAAACCAAAGGGTATTTAAATTAAATTAAATTACAAATATTCCAAGTAAATTAAATTACAAATATTCCAAGTATTGAAGTAAAATGGGAAACGCTGACTCTTAATTTACCAATTTGGTAATACAACAGGGAAAATATTAGTGTCCAAAAACATCCCCATATTTTTGTCCAAAATAAGTAGAGTTTTAAAGAAAAATATTTTCAGTGCTAAAGAAACTTTAAGTTTCTAATCTTAAAAGAACATTCTTCATGGTTCTTTTAAAATTTAATAGACAAATATTTAATTGACTTTTATAGAAAACAAAATCTTCCTAGACAGACTAATTAAATTCAACCTAAATTCTGATTAAAACCGTTAGTGAGCTGATGGAGCAAGGCAACGATAACAATCAGGGAAGCGGGCAACAGGTGGGAAATGAAACAGCCTCTGAAAAGTCAGTAATCAGTGACTGCAACTGTTCAGAATGTCACACACGCATACAATATAGTTCTACTTTTAAGAGGCTGTTTTTCTAGCTGCATTACTCAGAGCGTCCAGATGAGAACACTACCCCCAGACGCTCACAGCGTGGCCCTTGAGCCTGTGGCAGCAGCTCCTGGGGCTTGCCTCGCTGGCCCACTTGCCAAGCCTGCGCCATCTCCACCCCAGGAAGGGCTGCCCTGTGCGCCTTTCACTCGGCATGGCCCCCAGGCAGCAGGTGGAACAGGGGGGTGTGACCAAACAGCAAGGCGTCGGGATGTCTAGGCCTGGTCAGCGGTCATTAGTGCAGCCCAGAGCTGAGCCACCTCTCCCAACTGTCTTCTCATGCTGACCTGCAGCCTGAGAAAAACAACACTGAGGCTTTCTTCCTACTGCAGATACTGCGCATCCGCAGTAACACGAAAACAAACATGAAAAGACGCGCTCCTCAAGAATAAAAAGGGTTCTAACACACAGCACGAAGCGACCCACGCTATCTGGAAAGAGCTGTCGGGAAGGAGAGCCATCTTGATGAAGCCAAGTGACACCCGCAGCACTGACCAGAGGTGCGATTCTCCACTCAAAGGAACCTGACACGGGGGAGCTGGAGCACGGAGGCAGAGCTCCAGGGGAGAGCAGAGGGTGAGTAAGAACCCAGGACATGTGCTAGAGAAACATCCTCCACCCCATAACTGAGTGTGGGCAGCTGTGATGATCTGTGAGCAGTGACAGGGAGGCGGCTGGGCGGGACTCCCAGAAGGCAGCAACGGAGTGTAGGGAGAGGGGCCTGCGGGTGCTCTGCACAGTCTCTGGCAGAAGGGCCTTGCAGGGAACCAGGCCAGGTGAAGGCTCTGGGGCTGCACAGGAGGGTGGGCCACAGGGCAGGAGCAGGGGACAGAGGAGCAAGGCCAAGAGCTATGGGCACGTGAGTGCAGTGTGCTGCTGTGTGCGTGCAGAGGGCAGGGCCCGCGGGGCCTGAGAGTCTGAGAAACTTCCTGTTCAGCTGCAGAAAGTCCTTAGGCTGTCCCACCAGGCCTATCCGGTGAGCGAGGGCAGGAGCACACGGCTTCACTGTCCGGGAAGACATCCATGCACGTGTTTCAGCCTCCAGTCAGAGTAACCTGCGTTTCTTTGGTGCTCTACTAGAACTGAACTGTATCAAAGCTAACCCCATCATCTCCGGCCTCTCTGGAGACTGTAAGATACTTCTACTAGGGGAGGGCATTCTCTTTAAATAGTCACAAACTTGTTAAAAATGGAGACAGTGTCACATCACAATGCTGTCAACATCTGGAGACTGGTTTTCTTGAAAAATCTAAACTTGTAATTGCATACTTCTGAATATAACCGGCTCACTATTTGACAAAGGACAAATGTATCTTTTGAAAATAAGTATGTACATACAAAATATGAAATAGTTAAAAAACTTTTACATATAGAAATTAAACATCTGTTTTCTGAAAATAATTTAAAATGCACTGTAGGAAGAGATGATTTACTTCCTATTATTTCAAGAAAAATAAAAGGACTCTGGGAAAAGTTAAGCTAAAAGTGAACACTGAAGTTACTATGAAAGGAAACCAGCAGAGGTGCTAACAGCCACAGGATTCCCACAGGGCTCACAACGTGTAACCTGTAGTTCTAGTTCTCTTTTAGGTCCACACACGCGTTCTCTACTCTCTTTCCAAAAGCTTTGCTGGCTTGGCACAAACGACTTGTGTGAACCAAGGGGTCGAATGCGAATGAAATGCTAGGCCAAGAGGGTTTCTCCTGTAAGCCAGCGTACTCAGTTCAAAGGGCCCTTCGGCCACATGCAAATCGTCCTGACTGAGTCTCAATCCAGGCCGCGTTCGGAGAGGGCACTAAGAAATTAGCTAGGAAACACGACTTTATAAAAAATGAAATTACTAAAGTTTTCTAAGAGTCAAAAAGAAAAATATTCACAAGACAGGAACTTACCACGATAGACAATAGTAAAAGTAGGGAGTAGGGTCAGCAACCAGGGGCAAGAGAAAGAGAAAACAGAAAGCATTTTAATTAGGGAAATTTCAAAACAATTAAGCAGTAAATGGCAGCAAACACATTTTTAAATGCAGACATCCATTTAAGTTTTACAAGGGAAAAGCAAAAACAAACGTGCAACAAATTTAGAGGCTACAAAGCTAAAGGTCCAGTAAAGGTAGTGGCAAGTATATAAAGTATATAAACAAGAAAACAAAGTTTGTGTGACTTTATCATGCAATCAACATGAAGACAGAATGATATTAATGTCATAACCAGTGAAAATTATACCATCCAGGGGTCGATTTAGCATCAGGCAGACTAGTAATAAACTCCTCAGAGGTTTCAAGTCTTCCTAATTTTCATTATATGTCTAATTATCAGCTAATTCTATTATATGTACATCAGAATATACATAGGGAACTTTATCTCTCAGAGGTAATCAGGGCAAGTCTTTGTACACATCCACTTAGGGACTGCTAAGGTCGCACATATTAAACTAGAGAATTAAAGTAGGTATGTGAGTCCTACCTTCATCTAAAGAAAAGTAAAAGGTAGGTACTATTTCAGAAATGGAAGAAAAGTGAGTTGAACATTTACTCTTAAGTTTTCCTACTTGGGTCCCCAAACAAGGATTTCAATGCAAAATCAATTAGAGGACTCTGAGCTATTTAGTCAACATAAACTTGACTGTGAAATGACAGGTAAAACAGTCAGCTTTACACACAGACTTAGCTTTCAATAAACCTGACTTATTAGTACTTAGCTTAACTTTGTTAAAATAAATTAGTGTATAATTCCCTCTCTCAGAGAAAGACAGAAATCAATATTTAACAATTCTTCCTGGCAATTTTCAGGTAAGATTTAATTCACACTAACTTTTCACAAGCCTAACTATTATACAAACCAAAGCACAAGTAGTCTACATAAAATACTAATAAATCAAATACTGTCAGAATATGAGATCAAATTAAATTTTAATTTCTCTCAATCTCTTTTAACAAAATTGAATTTCTTTCCTCAGTAGGACTTATACTCAGTGCAAAGGGTCTTAAGAACAAGTTAATACCGTATTTCATCAATTCTCAGACACACTGTTTGCATGTTTAATCTCTGTAGCTGGCATTCATCTTTCATCTGGTTAGTATAGTTTTTTCTTTCTTAAAAACATATAAATATTTATCTTTGATGATGTCTTAGATCAGATGAAATACAGTATTTTCTGTTTATACCTCTGAGCAATAACACATAAATCGACCTCTGTAAAATGAAGTGAAACAGTATTGTTAAAACAGGGATCTGTGGGTAAATGTTGATGAAAGAAATGCTTCAAAGGATAAAAACAAACTAAAGTGATGACTAGTGGCTCATTCACCAAAGAATCTCAGTCGTGGAACATAAAGATTTCCATGCACTGCCTATGGCCTCTTAACAATAGGTTTCTTAAAACAACTTAGTTATTTCAACAAAATTTCTTTGGTTAATGAATTCAGTCGATAGCAGATAGCAACAGAACACCCACAGCTAGCACATGTGGGCAAAGCATTGGCATAACAAATCTGATCAAATCAATCTATTAGTGTCTTTAACTAACTAAAGCATTACCACCTACCTCCCAGCCAGTACTCTGTATAACAAAAAGTAAAAAGGGCAAGTCATTAAAAAAAAAACTGTTTAAAAGGAACAACAACAAAAAAGGTCAAAGGACGCTCAATAGTGTAAGGTACCATACCATAAATTCTTCTCCAGGAATGGAAGATGACAAGACATTTAGAACAGCAGATTCTTTCACTTAATACCTACGGTAATTTGACGAATTGCTATTTCAAAACCTAGTAGCTAAAACTTTGCCTTTTAAAATCTTTAAGTTTTTCTTCAGTGAAAAGTGTAAAAAATACTTTTTAGGTGAAAGGAAAAATTTGGAGGAAAGAATCAGCTGCTTGTCTCATTTATGCGTCTAGATTTAGATTACTAAAGTGAGCTGCATTTCACTGAAATGTCCTGGTTAAACTGAAATATAAATGGCAACTCTGCTCCAATGTCACTGACATCAGTGGATGACAGTGTCCTGGTTTGCAGCTCTGGAGTTGGGATGAAGTCCCTGTCCCAGTGTACGGACAACTGACAGCAAGACCCTCTGGTCGGACCCCGAGACCTCACCAACCGGGGCTTTTCATTTTTTTAACTTTAGATTTTAGGCGCGACAACACAGTTCCATCCTAACAGGACTAGCAGTCCTACTTTACTTTCGGGTTACACCAAGTCACTTGTGACCGATTAGCCCATGGGGAAGGCGAGCTGGTCAGGCTGACAGACAAATGAGACTACGCTACTAGGAAACAGTAATCTCCACACCACCTTGTTCGAGGAGAAGGGTGGTGGCAGTAACAGCACAGGCAGCGAGAGAAAGGGAAGAGGAAAGTGGAGCAGGAGGAGGAGGACAGAAACAAACTGAGGTGAAAGGTCAACAGGCCCTCTCAAGAGCTCAGCTTCAATGAAATCAGGTGCTACGAGCCTCCTTCATTTTTAAACCATGTTTAATTTGATTCTAATTTGGGTGATAACGTGGCTTAATCACAGTATTATAACCAAGTGATGTAAGACACTGATTTTATTTTCACATTACAACTCTATCAAGGACAGTCAAATGCAACAACTAGGAAGTTGCAGTCACTAACCTAAACATAAAAACTTTTTGGCAGCAAAGATACCAATTTAAAAATCAAGCTCAGTTATAAACTACTTTGTGAAACAAAACAAATCACAGTTTGAAAATCTGCTGTTTAGTAATTTATTTTTTAAAAGCTCATGGCAAGTTTATAATGATCATCATTTACTTTTGGGCGGTTCATTAGGGTTAGGGTTAGGGTTAGGGTTAGGGTTAGGGTTAGGGTTAGGGTTAGGGTTAGGGTTAGGGCTGCTTTAGCCATGAGCCATCATTTTGACCACTCATGCGAAACTTGATTCAAATGGTAATTTCATGGATCTAGTTTGACACAATTACAAAACAACACTAAGGCTGTGAACAGTTTTCTTTCTGTACACAACCACAGCTAGAAACTGGGATCATTACCTGATGGACAATTTTGCTGAATGCTTCTTGAAGTTTACCATGAATTGCGGATAGCTTCTTTGCATCTCGATTAGCTTCATGAATAGGAATAAGTACTTTGTAAACCTCATTAACTGCTTCATACATGCCAGCCTACAAAAATAACAGAAGATACTGCTTTTTTTTTATATCAGCAAGAAAGTAAAAACTGACTTTATAAACTGAACATTTTCTATTAAATCAATACCACTGAAGTTTTCCCAGTTAAGATATAAAAGCAAACCATTGTTTTGGACTGTAGTGAGCCTTATCCTCATCCTCATCTCCTCTGAATGGGCAGATATGTATACACATGTATATGTACAGGTCTATATAATGAGAATTGGACATTCTGCTTCTATTTACCCAAAATTACTTCACTAAGGTAAACATGGTTATATATGCATATACTTCTTGAAGCATATACACTCCTGCAGAAACTAATTCTGATCAGACAAGTAAAAGGGATTTGATTATTATAATAATCATAGCTACCTAATTTCATAATCAAATGACCTGTGGCCTCCTGGGAAACTAAAATCATTTACTTTTCCCAAATATTAAGTTGGCATCTTCTATAGAAAAATCTCCAAACAGTTTGATCTTTAACAAAATATGAGGTAGCTGTGGGTCAGCAGATTTTCTTCTATGGGGGACAGCAGGTCAGTGGCTGTTCACTGGCTAACCTGGTTATGCCCAGAGTGAGGGACGAGATGGGTTTTGTGCTGGGCTCCAACCCTTTTCCTTCACAGCGGGCTGGCACTGAGAGGGCAGAGAGGGAGGTCTCCACTGCGTCCCAGATCAGCAGATAGATTGCCCAAGAAAACAAGCGTGAGGCCCTTACATTTCCTGGTCAACTCACAGCAACACAGATGAAATACTGAAATATTTTCAGCCTAACTTAAATACCTTATTGTTTTAATTAAAAACATACTGAAAAAATCCATAATTTTATAACATGATT
The DNA here is from genome assembly GCA_004027295.1 of Dolichotis patagonum. Classification (NCBI taxonomy): domain Eukaryota; kingdom Metazoa; phylum Chordata; class Mammalia; order Rodentia; family Caviidae; genus Dolichotis; species Dolichotis patagonum. The sequence goes on along the minus strand of PVJX010001045.1, from coordinate 123,720 downwards.
ACATGTAGAGTATACAGTATGTTAAAAAGAATAAAATTATACTCAAGCAAAACAATTTCTGTAACCCCAGCCACTGTCCCCTTCCCTGAACACACTAGTGTGAATCATTAAAATGACAGAGACCCACTCGCTGTGCTTATAAAAACATTCTATCACAGCGGAAAGGTTCCCCCTGCCAGGCCCCATTCAGGGACAGGCACTGTGCCAGCCGAGGCCCCAGCATCAGAGTGTCTCCCAGAGACACTTCTCAGAATCTCAGAGGACTCACATTTAAACGAGCTGGTTCTACGTGCCAGTGACAGAAAGGAGAGTGACAACGGGCAACACACAAGTGCCGACCTGGAGACAGGCACTGTGGCAATCGCTGTAGGTAATTCACTGATTTGAAACAAACGACAGTTGCATGAGGGAGGGTCCTCATGGTGTGTATTTAACAGGAAAGAGAAGGGAGGCACCAGGAAACCGCGTGGCTTGCTCCAGACGTCACACAGCTGTCCAGCAGCTGAGCCAGGACGTGCAGGTGCCTTCTGAATCTGTGTCCTCAGCCAGCATCATACAGGACAGGGGCACGGGGTGGGGAAGGAGCCCAGTTGCTCATCACCTCACGCTTCCCTTCCGCCCTATCACCTCATTGTCACCTACACCTGGTGCTGGGACAGGGAACACTGAGTGGGAAAGCCACGGGTAGAGGGACCCCACGGGCATGGTTCAAGGAGTAATGTCGGACTGGGCCACCTCTTCCTCCTCTGTCAACATCCCAGAGGCTGCACCTGACTGCGTCAGTTCTTCACACACAGATAAGGGAAGAGGTCTAGCGATGGGGGGTCAGTCGGGCAAGAATCAGGACGTGGTTCCTACAGCTCCTCCTGGGGAGGCCCAGGGCCCCACGTGAGGGTCCCTATGCAACCAAAGGGCACCACAGTGCCACGAAAGCAGCATCTCCACATCACCTGGCAGAGCTGCTCTTGGGGCAGAGCCATGGTGGTCTACCCAAACACACCCTAAACTGCCCAGAGCAGTTTGGTTTTATTTGATACCTTAGAGCAGCGATGAACCTTTCAATGATACCAGCAGCCCACTGTGGAATGTGGGCCATGGGTCTGCCACCACTGCCTTAACGGCTTCAGAAAATATTTTTTAGTACGAGTTTTGTGAACTAAAACTCCCTCTCGCTGTATTTGCATATGCTTGCTACATAAGCAAGCACATGAAAATCACTGGGGCAATGAAAGATTGCAAAGTTAAAAAGGAGTAATCAATGGTGAATCTAGAAGTGAAAATTTGTTTCTATATATTCACAAAAGTACTTGGAGGAAATTATTTCACAAGTCAGAGAGAATCAACATGCACATCACTGATGATCTAGAGGGTACAAAACTGCAGGCGGAGAGAACAGGAGTCTCCTACCATAGAGAAAGCAGCCGCTGCCTGCTCCAGCAGCCCGACGAGTCCTGGCTCGGTGAAGTACTTCCCAGAGCAGATGCCTTCCTCATCGGGAGACACAACATCGTCCGACACCGCAGATTCTTCCAGAACATTAGAGGAAATATTCTAGGGGGAGAATGGAATTCATTTTCTAGCAAAAAATGTACACGAAGCACAAACTGAAGGTGAAATTTCTAGCTTAGACAGGCTTCAAGGACAGGCTGGGACAACCCCGTGCCGAGCACCTGCCTCACAGGTGAAGGCCCTGAGCTTCGTACTCAGCACTGGGAAAAAAAGCCAAAGCTAAATCTCTAATAACTTCTATATTTTGAAGATGACAGTAAAATACCATTTCTAGTTAACTGTTCTTGCCATAAAAAGTTATTAGAAAATTTGGGCTAAGAAAGAGTGATATGATACAAACTTTTTTTTTGAGACAGGGTCTCACTATGTAGACTGGACTTGAGCTCCCTGGGGAGCCCAGGCTGGTCTCAAACTCTCACCCACCCTCCTGGCTCAGTCTCCTGAGTGCTGGGATTACAGGCATGTGCCACCCTGTGCAGCTGATGATACAAACTTCTTTTTTTTATCAGTACCGGGGATCGAACTCACTACTGCATGCTTGCAAGGCAGGTGCTTAGGCCGCCGAGCTAAATCCCCAGCCCCTGATACAAACTTCTAAGGAGACTTACACAGTCTTTCTCAATATAGGTGATCTCAAAACTCTGTAAGAGAAACTAGGTACAAAAATGTCTCTCAACTGGCCTAATAAACATTGAGTTTATGAAAAAAGGCAGGTATGATAAAGCTGCCTCATCTAACGAGACAGGGATTAACCATCATTTCTGAACAAGTAATGGCACACATCCACCTTAAAATTTTTATTTTAACCTAAACACTTACAGCAATGTACTCTCATTTGTCAATTTTTGAAATAGGTCGAAGGTCTTTTCTCTAAAACAGAGTAAAACTTGATTTTGGAGGATTCTCAAACTAGTCTATAGTTTTAGGAGATTTTTCCCTCAACGTTTTTGCCCTGTCTAAAATTAATTCAATTAACAGTTGTTTTGGAGAGTCGCCTTTACTGAATCTTTGCAAAACCATTCTACTTTGTTTTTAGAAAGCTTTTAGTTTTTTCTGCATTACGATGCTATCACAAAATATAATGTTTAATTAAGTTTTATAGCATCCCAAATATACCTGAACAGGTTCTGAAGAAAGGTAAGCCTGACTCCTACCATACAGAGACTTGAACAGACGGTGAGAGGTTTGCACCATGCAGAGAGCACAGCGCCACCGTGAGTCAGGGGACGCAGGGTGCTAGGGCACCTGGTGAGGAAGGGAAAAGCCTACTGAGCCTTTCAACTGAATTCTGGTTCCCAGCATTTTCAGAGTAGTACATCTTCACAGATACTGATGGACCTAACACTACAAAGCGCTAAAGAGAAGAAACATACACAGCCCTGCTAATTCAGAGGTAAGAAACCGTGGAAACAATCCACAAAAAGTCTTCTTTGAAAATGCATTAATGACAGTTAATGGCTGAAGTCTTTGTGCATCTTTTTCTTACACACTGCAGGTCTCTAAACACTAGTGGACAGTGGCTAAGACCAGAGACCCAGCTTGACGTAGCCCTACCTGGAACGTCACGCAGCCCACAGGCAGGTACTTGCGGTCCTCCAGCATGCTCAGGTACTCGGCCACGAGCGCGGCCGAGTGCACCAGGCACTGTGCCGCCTCGGCGTGGTTGCTGCGCTCCGAGTGCTTGCCCGCCATGTTCTGTAGCCAGGTCAGCCGCAGGTCTGGAGAGGTCTGGTAGCCCTTGGCAATTCTAATCAGGACAGAGAGACTCTTTCCCATCAGCACATGCTTCCCGAGCCAGAAGGAGCTCAGACAGCATGCTCAGAGTGCGCCTAGACCACGTTCTTGCGCACACCTATGAAGACCAGTTTGGTTTTTTTTTTTTGAGCCTTTTTTTTGGGTCTTGCTATGCAGTTCAGGCTGGCCTTGAGCTCACTTTGTAGCCCAGACTGGTCTCGAACTCAGAGTGATCCTCCTGCCTCAGCCTCCCAAGTGCTGGGATTACAGGTGGTGTGCCACTATACCCAACCAAGACAAGTTCTTAAATGGCATGAAAATGTCAGCATGTGTGCTCTGAGAAGTCACTGTGGTCCTTGGACTGGACTGTATCAGTTTGGGTGGGGAGCAAAGGAGACATGCCTTATTAAAATCTGGCCACTAAAGAAGTGGGGCAAAGGTCTGGGCGGGGGGGACGTGTTTTTTTCTGGGAATATGGAGAAGTTTTACACTCAAGTGAAAAAACAAAACATAAATATCATTTTGTTGTGTCATTTTTATTTTTAAAAGTATAAAATAGTTTTGTCTATAACAAAGTGCAAAACTGTAAAAACAGAGGGTCATATATGACAAAGAAAAATCCTGAAATTTTACTACTGCATCTATTAGAATACAACAGGAATTACAGATTTTTTTCAAAATTTGTCCCTAAGAATACTACCTCTAGTCATACTATGTTTACAATTGGGACAATTAATGTTATATTGAAACATTCATGTACTGTATCTTTTTGTTAAACGACTGATTTTTATATTTAAGATATGGATCTTAGGACTTCCTAGAAGCCTGGGACCCAGGACACCAAGATGTTAAATATATGATTTCCTCTGCAAAAGAGAAAGGCACCAAGAGGTGGAGGGAGAGGGGAAAGAGGGAAGGGAAGGGATTTAAAAAAGGAACTCTGATGGGGGATGTACACAGGCCAGCTCCTCACAATGAATTTAAGCATTATATACTGCAAACATATACCGATAAAAAATAAAATGCAAATCCTCGTTTTTGATAAACAATTAATACACTGAGTACAGACGCACAGTTCCTGAGAGAAGTGACAGGAAGATCTGAAAGAGCAGCCTGGGAAACGCGCTGTTCTGTTCTGTGGAGACAGGGTCTCTTCTCTCTAGGCAAACAAAGCTTGCTCTGAAGCTGCCATGTAACCCAAAGATCTCAAGCTCTGCCCCAAACTCCTCAGTGACTACCCAACCTACTGTTAGGAAAATGACTGAAGTAACTTTTGTGTATTTATTTTTCAGCTAACATTAAAGCCATCATGTGAATTGTAAGTGAATTAAGCAAGTGCTACCTGTACATCAGATCAATCAGCATTTCAGGGTCCTCCTGGTGCTCCTTCATTTTAACAGTGTCGGACAGGATCATATGGAGATTGAACACCAGGTCTTGGACCTGCAGCACAAGGTTGCAATCGTTACCACTAACACACAATCGTTACCACTAACACACAATCGTTACCACTAACACACAACCGTTACCACTAACACACAACCGTTATCACTAACACACAACCGTTACCACTAACACACAATCGTTACCACTAACACACTCTGGGGACATTAAGGTAAGCATCTGAGGGTTCCCAGACAAATTATGTTATCTGTAATATTATAGATCATATAGTAAACATGCATACAGTACAGTGTGCTGGGATATGGTAAGTGAAAGGCAGTAAACTACAGAAACTCCTGAGATGTCATGTGCTTTCAGTTCCTTTGTTCAGAAACAAGTATAGCTGCAACGTAGAAATAAACTGTAGGGATATAAGCTACAAGAGTAAAAAAAGAAAATTTTCTTCTACGTTTCTGATTTTACTTTAGTTCCTTTTAGGGAAGATCACTGTTTAATAAGTCTGAATGTTTTATTATAAAACTTCTGTCTGTACTGCCTAACTCTACTGTCCTGCTTACAAAGCACAGAATCAAACATCAAAGATGAAACTATGCCAAAAGGAAGCGTAGCTGAACAGTCTTCTCCAAGGTATGAGATGACCAAAGGACCCTCTAGTAAAGAAACACTTAACACCGAGGAAGGTACCCATTTCACAAACCTATTCCAATTAATAATTTAGAAGTCAATCTGACCTGATCAGGAAACGTGGTTTCCCTCAGCTCCAGGTCTTCCTCAGCGTATGTCAGTATAGTCTTCAGAGAACGTCGTAAAAATTCTTCATTAAAATTCTGAGACGTGCCCACCAAGGAGGACAGGGACATTGTTACCTGCATCTTAACCCTGGCGAAGTTCTGAAACAGAAACACAGGTCAGTATTTAACACAGAAAAGCTTCCAGTAAAAAGTGCTTGTTTTTTCCACTAAAATAAAAGACAGTATCTTAGTTTTAAAAAAAAAATTCTCGGCAAAAATATTTTTTTTAAAGAAATGAAACATGCATGTTAAAATGTTATTTTATAAAGGACTAAAAATTTAGTAGAACTCTGCTGTAATATTCTATCAAACAAGGTTTTCAAAAAAGTCATGTGTTTGAGTTGAATTGGAAATTATGCCTTTTTGTTTGTTTGTTTTTCAGACAGAATCTTGCTATGTGGTTCAGGCTCATCTCAAAATTGTGGAAATCCTCCTGCCCCAGTCCCCTGAGTGCTGGGGTCAGGGTGTGTGCCATCACGTGTGTGCCCAGCGGAAACTGTGCTTATTTTATGATTATCTGATATGGAATATGCATTAATGACACAAAAATACCATTTCAAATGAGGTTAAGGAGCTTGGCTGATATCACAAAATCTTTAAGTCATAGATGCAGTAGTCACACAGTCCATTTATTAGGTTTACACTATGGTGAAAGTAGTTTAACACATATGCATAACATAATTTAAGGTAGTAGAATCTTTTATAGAGATGGCTTTACCATTTGTATTCTTCCTTTTTAAGTGCAAGTTCATTTCTGTTGTATCAATTCCCCACTATTAAACCACTCAAGAGATTATTATTGACCATCTACTAATCAGCAAGACCACTTTTTTGGTCACTACTGTATCTTATTTAACGTATTTGCATGTTGAAACGTACCGATTACTTTCTCCTTGACCATCTCTTCCCTCATTTCAGCGGCACCACTTTCTGCTGGCTTTCATATTCTTTATTCTCTCCTTTTCCATCCACTTTATTCCTTGCCTGTCTTTTCTGAATGCCAGTATTCTCAGAATTCTGTAACGAGCCATCCTTGTGCACTGGAAATGCTCGACAGCCTTGGTGATGCCTTTCCTTTCACTAACACACTTGTGTTTCTCTCGGGAGCTCTGGACTGTTGTGTTCCAGCAGGCAGCTCCAGCTGGAGGCTTTGGGAGCACCCCAAGGTCTCCTTGTCTAACACACCTTCTCTTCCCATCCTTTATCCCATCACTCCTCACACCAGAGCTGTAGCCATGCCCTCCGCTGGTCTGGTGCAACCTGCCCTTCCCCTGTTCCCAGCACCACTGCTCTGCTTTCTCCCTTGCCCCTTCCCAGGTGGGCTCCTGGAATAACACCCTCCTTTCTCTTTCTTTCCTTTCTATGCCTTGAGTCCATCTTGTAAGCAGTGCCCGGGATATTTTTGTAAAACCCACTTCTAAAGGACCCCTCTTCTCCTAAAAATACTCCAGTTCTTCACCTTGGTATTAAGGAAAAATTCATACATTCAACTCAATAAATACATCAAATATCAAGTATCACTTGAGAATGATAAATGTCTGCCACCGATCCTAACAGTCTAGGTTTCTGAAACCACAGCCTTCTCTCGTCTTCCACCACAGCCATCAAAAAGTGCTAAAAAAAAAAAAGTCTCTGTGCTCACCCGTTTTTTCTTCTTATCTTCATGGCTTCCCAGTTGCACATGTCATCCTGCTCACCTAAAAAGCTCTAGCACCCACCCATCGGAGGGGGCCCTCCCTCTTCACCCCACTCCAAGTGTCTGCTCTTTCTGAATGCCCAGCCCTGACCCCAGCCCCTTCTGCGTGCACTCACAGAGCCTGTGCTTTCCTCTCGGGATGTAACTCTGCGAGCAGCTTTCAATGCCTGCTGAGTGTGACTCACTGTCTGTTCTTTCCTTAGTTTACATGAGCCACCACACAGAACCATGTGGAACGGGTTCATCTATCATTAGACGAGCACCGCTTATCAGTACCCTTCACCCTCAGATGCTGAGTGCCTTGAAAACGTAGACTACGCCTTCATCTAGTATCGGGGCCCCTGCAGGGAGCCTCCAGTCTCCTGCCAGATACAACAGGGCACAGCCAGAGAGAGAAGGGGCAAGAGACGATGGCAGGGCAGCGGGCATTGGGGTGACCAGTTGTCCACAGGGCAGCGGGCATCTGGGGTGACCAGTTGTCCACGGGGAACAAAAGGCCACTGACTGAAAAGGAGATGACAGGGTCACTCAGAGGGCAGTGGTGATCTGGCCCCAGAGCATCTTTAGTCTAAGTAGCCTGAGTCTTAATCTTAGTGAGAGAGGATGGTCCACCCCTAATGGGATAATGGGAAATCTCAAGAAGGCGACAGCAAAAGTCCCACACCCAGCCTCAGTTCATCCCTCGGGGAAGGGCATAAAACCAGCCATTGTGAATTTGTGGTCCCCAACAAAAACAGAGTGTTGCCTAACCTAGGACACAGTTTGTTATCTCAGGGTCTGTTGAATAAATAAACCACACAAGTCATTGCCACTTTTAAATTACCCATTCCTTTACAGAGGCACTACCTGATACTAATCTAATTAACTACCTTTTCACTCTACTGTACAAGTGTTCTACCATTTTTTTGTAACACCAGTTTTAAAATACCATTTTTTTTAAACAGGAAAAAGAAATACATAAAAATACATAACACGCCCAATGTGCAGGAATACTAGACTGTGTAACACTGATTCTGCACACATTTTGTGCTTCAACTTCCACAAACTCAATGTGAGTGCAGCTCATGTGATACCCACTGAGACTGATGAGGGGAAGGAAAAGATGCTGTGGCATAGTGCTGAGTTTTCGGGGCCATAAACCACAGGGATAGAGCTCCTCCTGTCAAACCCCACAAAATGCATTTTCACCCTACCAGTGGCAGTACTGTCCCCCTGAGAGTGCATGATCTAAAGAGACAGGACTGGGGTAATACATCATTATAAAGCTAGTCATTAAAGCAAAAATATAAACTTTCTCAAATGTGATAAACATGCTCACAGAGTCTAAGTAAATAGAACCAACACAAAATGTTTACGTGAGGGGAGAGCCAAGGGGGAAGGCAAACAAAATAATACAACAAAATTTTAGGATGAGGTAATAATAAGTATGAAAAGGTTTGATTCAAAGGACAGACTGCACTGTAAAGCAAAACTGCTATATGCTGCATATGAGAAATGTACCTAAAATAAAGCAAAAATAGAGGAAAAAGTCAATGGAGAAAGTTCAAATTAAAAAAGAAAGCAGAGGTCAAGATGTCAATACCAGACAAGGTGGAATCTGGACCAAAAAGGTCACAGTGTTGAATGAAACCAAGAATGTTCTATAATTCAAAAGAAGATGTAATAGTTATCAATAGAAATATATCAAATACAAGCTAAAAGAGAAAAAAGACTACACACATAAAGGTTTTAATTAAGTCCTATCAGTCCACTCAGTGGACCAAAAACCAAACATGGAGAAAGCAGAATAATGTAATAAATAAGGCATATTTGTTTGATAGATGTTTATCTCAATATTCTGAAATAGAAATGCCTCTTCTTTTAAGGTGCTGGGCCAAGTTCATAAAATGCACTGCATGCTTGGGCACACAAGCACAAATACACACAAGCTGCGCATGGGAGGGGTGGGTGATGAGTCCATGCCGCATGACCGCAATACAACCAACTAAACCAACGTTAAAACTCGGAAACAAAAGGCAAAAAAGAAAACACAAACTGGAAGTACAAAGTTACTGTATATTAGAACCAGCCAGAGCAGTGTTTAGTGGAAAATTTGTGGTATTAAATACTTATGGAGTAAAAATAATGGTTAAAAACGTGGGTCAAAAAGTTAAATACAACACGTGAATGTAATATTTAACAAAAAAGATGAAAATGAATTTTAAAGGCTATGACACGTAATCATACAATTTAATACACTTGAACTTGATTTTATTACTTTTTACTTGGTGATAATTAAAATTTAAATTACTCAGCATACATTTAGCTATTTTAAGTCTGTATATCACATGTGTTAGTTATGTACACATACTGTAATGTACAATACATATACTTTTTCCTACAGGCAGCAAAGCCAGAGATTTGGATTTTTCTAAGATATTGACAGAGTGAACAGTGTGAGAATATGAGACAGGACTCACAACACACAGGAAACCCGGTCACAACCGCAGCCGCCCCCCCAGTCGTGGCACTCACGTTGCCGATCTCGAAGTTCTGCCTCATGAGCAGGTACAGGGAGGCGCTGGCGTGGGCGCGGATGGAGCCCACGCTGCTGCTGCAGTGGCGGAGCAGCCGCAGGCACAGGTCGGCGCACTGCTCGGTCTCCTCTTCAAACAGGAGCTCCGGGAACTAGGGTGACAGCATGGAGATGCCCGAGGTGACACAGTGACAGTTACCCAGTTACACAGTGACAGCTCCCGGGCAGGGGGGCAAGCCTGAGCCAGGATGCAGAGGAGGTCTGGGGGGCGATACAAGCCGGGTGACCAGTGTGGGCCAGCGGACAGCCTGGTGCGGCCACCGGTGACACTAATGCTAGTTGGCAGCGTGACCACGATGGGCTTCTCGTCCAGAGGCGGGACAGAGGCTTTCATCAGGTCACGCATGACACAGCAGAATTCCCTATTTTCACTATTACATAGTAGCCCAGAAATACTTTTCCTGCTTAAACTTCATTAACGTCACAATATTCCACCTTCCAGGATGAGGAAGAGGAAGGGGCTCCCTTTAGTGCCCCCACCGTATTTCCGGAGAAAATAACATAGGAAATACGTGTTGGAAGCAGTGGAGCAAAAAGCAGTGTCTTCCACTCACTGCAGTGTAAGCTGGCTTCCCTGGACTAAACTGCCTAAGTATTAAATTCTTGATAAACTGAGTCAACAGTAACAGACAGAACAGGGTGAAGAGAAATTTTTAAAAAACGTAATTTTGATGCACAGAAGGGCCCCTATTTTTTTCTTTTTCTTTCTTTCTTTTTTTTTTTTTTTTTGGTACCAGGGATTGAACTCAAGACCTTGCACTTGCCAGGCAGATATTTTTGCCACTGAGCTAAATTCTGATCTCAAGGGCCCCTATTTTTTAGCCCAGATACTAGTTAATGATGGTTCAAATAAGTGAGGGACTCCTACACACAAGCAGCAGCACAGCGTCCATGTGAAATCAAGTCTCAGGTAATCACTCGCACTTTCAACCACACACGTTAACCAAAGCATGTGCCTGCTGTGGCCGTGCCCAGCTGTCTCCTCAAAGCCTCCTGCGGCCGCAGGTGGGGCTTTCTCAGAGGTGAGAAACATACAGTGTGTGACGGATGCATGGCACAACACTAGGGGTAGGGTGTGTGATTACTAAACCAGTCTACTGATGGGATTGGCACCACCCTGATTCTGCCGGCTTGGATACAACGTAAGGGACAGAACGAGGCTGGTCCTTTCCCTTGCTTTGCTGCCTTCTGCCCGCCATGGGCTCTTTCTCCTCGGCAACTACCCTCTGCCATGAGCCACCCTGCCTTGGGGCAGCTGACTATGGACTGAGACCCCTGCAAACTGCTGACCTTTTCCCCTTAAACTTTGGGGAGCAGGTATTCTCACCCACTGCCCTGTGATCCTGGCCGGCGCTGCCAAGTGAGCAGAGCCAGCTGGGATGCAGACGTGCTGACCCACCTTGGAAACCAGGGCCCTCTGCGTGGCGAAGCAGTGCTGCAGGTAAAGGGCGCTCTGGTTGCAGGCCATGCTGTGCAGCAGCACCTTCAGCACCCCGCCAAGGATGCTCTCTTTGGATTCCGTCAGGGAAACCGTCTGCGAATGAGAAATGCACAAGTATAATGGAGAGGGACCTGCGCCCTGGTTAGGGAGTACAGTATGTATAAATAACAGACTTTTGAAAGATAAAGTGAACAGAACTTGCAGCGACCCTCCTGTCTCAGGCTCCTGAGCGGCAGGATTATGGGCATGTACCACCACAATCAGCTCAGTTATCATTAACAACAGTCTAATATTCCCTAGAGTGCTACTAATAGAATCAAATAACATGATTATATATAAAAAGCCTAAAGATGAACACAGTGGTGGATACCCAGCAGCTTGGGAGGCTGAGGCAAAAGGATCACAAGCTCAAGGCCGGCTTGGGCAACTTAGCAAGGTCGTGTCTAAATGAATGCATAAATAGGGCTGGGGATGCAGCTTGGTGTGAAGATCTTGGGGTCAATCCCAAACACTAGCAAAAAACAAAGCCTAAAATGTTCTGTGATACAAAGATGTGGAGTGAACCCAGCACATCTCTTACATGTCTACAGCTCTACACCCACACGGATGCAGTACAGCAAGACAGACAACTATCCAGACCACCTGACCATCTGGGGATGCAAGGCTAGCCTCGAAGGAGCAGCAGAGGGACCGAAGCTGAAGCTGTGGTGAAGACAGGGTCTGTAATTAAAGGGTCACAGACTGCCTGAAGTGAAGCTGAACTTCCAAGAACTACTGATACCTACAAGCAGTTACATGGCTCAATAAACACCTTCCCCACAACCCCAGCTTCCACAGGAGAACTTTAAATCCCCCTTCCTTGTGCTCTTACCTGGACGACAACCTCCAATGTGTCTAAAATGATGAGGTTTGCTTCAGTAGCCAGATTTCCATCAATTAATGCTTCATGTTCAATCTCTGCCCTTGACCTAATATGCAAGAGTCAGAAATCATATTTGTTGCTTTTTGCAGTTTTTATTTTTACTGGGAAGTGCCTGCAGTGCATGACTCTGACATTCTGGGTGGGGAGCTGGTATACCTGCACGGCTCACCTCAGCTCCTCTTTGCTCCCCTCCCTGCCCTCCATTTAATTATGTTTATCTTTTTAAAAGCCATCATTTAAACAATGCTTGAAGACGCATAAGAATGGAAACCCTGGAATCACTCCCAGTGTTTCCCTGGACAGAACAGTCAGCGAAAGTGACTGGGACAGCGTTTCCACACTGACGGCAGGACTTGGTCTCTCCAGGCCCGTGCGGCATGTGCCTGGCCAGGGCCAGTGTGGCAGCAGAACGAGCACTGGACACACAGGGTTCTCCCCGACAGCATCAGCACCAGCGACACAGCATGTGCTCAACCCAAAGACTTCCCCGAGAACAGCAGGCATCCCTGTTGTTCAGGACTCACCTCCACATTCCACAGCTTCCATGCCTTTATCTGGGATCAAATATTTCTTTTTTTCATCCAATTTCCTATGATTTATTTTTTAAAAAACAGGAAATGAACCAGGGCCTTTGCACTGAGCTGTAACTCCGGCCCTTTAATGGAGAGTCCTACTAAGTAGCTAAGTTATCCAGGCTGTGTTTGACCTCACAACCCTCCTGCCTCAGCCTCCAGGATGTCTGAGGTCAGCCTGGATGGGTTGGTCACCTTGTTCTCACAAGTTCTGGGATAGGCAGGCTCTTGTGGGCTAACTTATAAACTAGAAATCATCAAGGGAAGATGTTCAGCTCTCAGCTCAATGCAAGGTTCAGGCCAGGCGCGACTGCCCGGGCACTTTGGCAGAGAGCAGGGCAGGCCTGTGGGCCTTCACTGTCCATGGCCTGAATCATGGTTCATCTTCCTTCGGTTTTATTCTAGGCTCCAAGAGGCCAAATATTAGTTTTCTAATTTTTTATAATACTTGAAACATTTAGTTCACTGTAAGACTTAAGATATATTTAGAAAACAGTGGCTGAATGTGTTTTCCAAGGGGATTTGTTGGAGAAATTAGGTTTTAAAATATACAAGACATTTTACTGTACTACAGCACATGAACAGTTTTTCCTCCAAGTATTTTAATCTACATTAAAACAATTAAATGTTTATTTTTCTTTTCGTTTTTGCAGTGCTGGGCTAGCACACAGGACCCATGTGCATGCCACCCAAGAGCTCTCCAAAGAGCCCCACGCCCCCACTCTGTCTCCTAAGACTTGCATGTCTAACAAACGTAAAACAGAACGAGAGGCCTCCCGCTGCCGTCACACAAGCCCTGAGAAGCACGTGCCCGGCTCTTACTTGTCCAGCTTCTCCGTGTTCTGGCGCCAGTGCGTCATGTCCTTCCGCCACCTCAGGTTCTCCTGACTCCCAAAGGTGCTGCCCGATGGGCTCCTCTCTGCCGAGCAAATCCCAAGACCAGCATCAAAACACCATTGCAGTAGTGAGAACACAGGTGTGTGCATTTGCAAACATACGTGTCATTAATTCTACACGGTCATTTTCTGCTCGGCACAAGCAGGGAAACCTGGCAATGCTGTTTATTTATTTTAAAATTTTTTTTATGGTGTGTCATTTTCCATACTTTCATTTTTTTCTACCTTCATGGATATATATGTAACATACTGTAAAATTTATCTACTTAAAGCCTACACTCAATTATTTTTAGTAAATTCAAGTTTGGAACATTTCAACCAATTTTAGAACACTTTCATCTCCCCAGAAGAGAAACTCTGTCTGTTAGCAGTCACTACTCCTGTCTAGCCTCAGTCCCAGTCTTTAGGAAACCACTAACTTACTTTCTGTTTCTATGGACTTTCTTACTATGGATATATCATATAAATGGAACCATACAATGTATGATTGGCTTATTAAGCATAATATTTTTCAGAATATTCACAGTGTAGCATTATTAGTATGTCATTTTTTACCGTGGAATAATATTCCACTGAACAGATGTACCATATTTTCTTTATCCATTCATCAACTGGCAGATATTATCATTTTCCTAAATCACTGTCCATTTGTATATCTTAAGAAAATGTTTTCAAATTCTTTGCCTATTTTATTTTATTTTGGTACCAGAGAAAACATTCACGACCTTGCACTTGCCAGGCAGATGCTTATGCTAATAAGCTAAATCCCCAGCCCCTAAATTTTAAAGAGAAAAAAAATCCCAAAACTTCAAACAAAATAATTGCATATTGTTATCTTTAGTTACTCAGAGTACAAGATATAGGCATTTAATTATCCACACAATATTAGCACAAACCTTTCTTTTCAACAAACTAAGAGTCATTAGTAGTGTAACTATCTTAACTATCATGCATACATCTTTCTGTATCTATACAATTCTTTTTTTTTTCTTTTCCCTTCCTTCTTTTCTCCTTTCCCCTAGTTTGTCTTTCCTCTTGAACAGTGGAGAAATGGATGAAGGAAAGGTATTTAGACACACTGGAGTACCACATCAGCCATAAAGGATAAACTTGAGACTTTTAGAGGTAAATGGATGCACCTGCTACCATGTTCAGAAGTGAACGTTAATTTTCATACTCTTTTTAGGGATTATACATAATTTGCCAACTTGGGTAGCTTGGCAACTTCATGGGACCCAGTCTCAAACAAACAAACAAACAAGCCCCCCACACGAGGAGTATGTGAACCCCTGTGAGGATAAGTAACTTCCATCATACTTTTCTGACAGGCTATCAGCACAGTGATCACTCACTCACTTCCTACAGGCCGTGTGTATTTGGAGTCACTAATGAAACACACAACGCTCTTTGCCTACGAAGGAACTATCAGCTCCATGTTTTCACTTTAGCTATGTGCAGTTCACAATGGACCTCTGAGTTTTCTCATAACCGATAAATTAGGTACAACCCTTTAAAAAACCAAGACTTCCATTCCTTTTGGACACAGACTCAGAAACAGAACTGCTGGTGCACAGACTACTTTATTTGGGGTAGGAGGTGCTGGGAATGCAATCCTGGGTCTCATGCGTGCTAGGCATGTGCTACGCACAGTGATGCTTGTAATCAACAGCCCAAGGAAACGAGCACGTCCCTCGATGGAGCACAGGCCCTGCGTACGTACCGAGCTGGCCTCGGCTTCGACGCACCATTTCCTGCCGGGCACCTATGCTCCCGAGAATGGCTTCTTCCAGTTTTGCTCTCATGTCTTTTGACTTCTTAAAGGTCAAACTGTTCATTCTTTCAAACACTTTTTTCCCCTAAAATTGAAACATGAGAAGAGGCATTGAGAAATTTCCTTGTTCTCTTTCCACACTATTTCTCACTCCTTTGCAATGGTATCACGGGCACTTACTTTGTATTCAAAGCAAGACACACAGAGATAGAGAAGATCTAGCAGCCGATTGAGCTGCAACACTGAGAGATCTGTGAACCACTTTTGCAGAACCGTCTCGTCCGCATTCTTGAGGACCCAGAGAAGACAGATCAAAAGGCTGCGGCTTGATTCTGCTGAGAAGGTAGTATGCTGTCTGCCACTCTGAAGACAGAGAACAGCACAGTAAGACCAACGGATCACTTCTTGTGTCATTTGTCAAGTGCTTTCTTCTAAAGACAATCAAATAAAAATCAAGATGTTTTAAAAGAACTATTTGCTTTCGATAACACTTGAATCAAACAGCCATGAAGAATCTAACAGTTAAGGCTTGAAGTTCAGTGAGCTTTTCCTGGCAGGAAAAGTTTGTTTTAATTTATAGCAAGATTGCCAGCAGAAAATAAATACATACTAAGCATATTAAATATTGAAAAGAATGAAAATAAAGGAAAACAGAAACAGTAAAGTGGTGTCAAAAGAGCAAACAAGAACAAACGGCGCTCATCAGCTGGTGAGCCGCTGTTTCCCGTTAGAGCTCAGACACCAAGGGAGCCTCAGGTGACGAGGGCGGTTTCAGCCTTTGGTCTGTATCAGTATGCGGTACATGAAGTTGAGGGAAAAATTATAAATAAGAATGCGTTCACAGAGTCACAAACAGAACATTTACCTCTGCTCTGGTCCTTGTAAAAGCACTTTACATGTACTACTGGCTTAGTCCTCTTAAGTGTTACCAAGCAGTTTGTATCATCTCAGTTCTACAGACAATTACACAGAACGGCAGCAACGATGATGATGATGACGACGATAAAACAACAGAACTGTGCTAGACACTAATTACCTTTTCTGACTTAGCTCTCACAATGATCTTAGGAAATTACATCAACCACTGTCACTTCTGGTTTACCAAGAAGGAAGCTGAGGGCTAGTGACACGGTAACACATCCTAAGTCACCAACTAAGAGTGGTAAGGTTTCAGTCCAGCTTGTCCAAATGCCCAAGTCTGCGCCCCTCAGACATTGTTTTTTTAATTTAAAGAGAAGAGAAAAAGCAAAACAGAAAAAAGGGTGGAATACAGAATTTCAAAAAAAATAAACACTAAGAAATCACTAGTTGATAAATCACATACTGTCATCTTAGAAATAGTCAAGTTACAAAATTAAAGCATACAAAGTGGACATTCAAACAGTGAGACTGCAAACAGTTCTGCTCAATGATCCAACAAAAACTTAATAATATGGTTATGTATGTTACACACCTTTTTTTTTATCTTTTTGTTTTTTTATCGGTACCAGGGATCGAACTCACGACTGCCTGCTTGCAAGGCAGGCGCTTATGCCGCTGAGCTAAATCCCCAGCCCCGTATGTTACACACTTAAACATACATGCAGTTATTCCCTTTAGAGCACTTTCTTCTCCTCTTTTTTTATAGTAGCAATTACACATTTTGGGTTTTATTACTCTTACAGTTTTTATTACTTTTTACACTAGAGACACAATGTGCTTTCTATAAATATGATTCTTATTTCACTTGTGAGGATAAACTCAAGTTGCCTCCATTTACCTATGAAGGCCTCAAGATCATCCCTTTTTATAGCTGAGTAATATTCCACTATATAAAAATACCACATCTCTTTCATCCATTCTGCAGTTGATGAGCATTTTGGTTGTATCCAAGATTTAGCTATTAAAAATTGTTTCTATGAACATGGGTGCACATATCACTGTGACATGACCTTTTCAGTTTTTCTGGGAAAATACCCAGGAGGGGAATAGCTGGGTTGAATGGAACTTCCAATTCTAGTCTTCTGAGAACTCTCCATACTGATTTCCATAGTGGCTGCACCAGTCTACATACCCACCAACAGTGGAGCAGTGCTCCCCCCCACCCCAGCCTCAACATTTGTTATCAGTTGATTTCTTGATGGCAGCTATTTTTTCCAGAGTGAGATGAAATCTCAATGCTGTTTTAATTTGCATTTCTCGAATGACCAGTGATGGTGAACATTTCTTCATGTATTTATTTGTCATTTGTATATCTTCATCTGAGAAATGTGTGTTCATCTCAGATGCCCATTTCTGGAGAGGGTCGTTGAATTTGGGGGGCTTCATGTTTTTCAATTCTTTATATGTTCTGGACATGAGTCCTCTAAGGGGTTGCTGGCTAAAATTCTTTCCCATTCTGTGGGTTTTCTTTTCACTTTGTTGGTGATTTCTTTTGAAGTGCAGAAACTTTTCAATAATATGAGATCCCAGTTGTTGATTCTCTGAAGTGTTTCCCATGCAGTTTGCGTTTTGTTCATCAATTCTCTGCCTACCCGTGTCTCCAAGATTTCTACCTACCTTGTCTTCCAGTAGATTTAGTGTTTCTGTTTTAACATTTAGATCTTTGATCCATTTAGACTTTAGTTTTGTGCATGGTGATAGGCATGGATCTAGTTTCAGTCTTCTGCATGTGGAGAGCCAATTTTTCCAACACCATTTATTAAAGAGGCTATCCTTCCACTGAACGTGTTTAGCACCTTTGTTAAATATCAGGTGGTTGAAAAAAAAAATATCAGGTGGTTGAGTGTCTTTATAGTTGTGTTTGGGTCTTCTAATCTGTTCCATTGATCCTCAGGTCTATTTCTGATGCCAGTACCATGCGGATTTTATCACTGTGGCTTTGTAGTATAGTTTCAAGTCAGGAATTGAGATTCCTCCTGCCTTGCCTTTGCTGCCCGGAATTGCCTTTGCTATTCTAGGTTTCTTCTGGTTCCAAATGAATTTTAGGAGTGTTTTCTTTAGATCTGTGAGTTATGTTAATGGTATTTTGATTGGGATTGCATTCAATCTATATAACAGTTTTGGGAGTATGGCCATTTTCACAATGTTGGTTCTTCCTAGCCAAGAGCAAGGAATATCCTTCCATTTTCTAATATCCTCTTCAATCTCCTTTTTTGGCATAGCATAATTTTCAGCATATAGGTCTCTCACATTCTTAGGTTGATTCCTAAGTACTTCATTTTTTTTAGATGCTATTGTGAAAGGTGATATTTCCATAATTTCTCTCTCGGTGGGTTTTTTGTTTGTGTACAGGAATGCTATTGAATTTGAGCACTGACTGTGTATCTAGCTATACTGCTGAATTTGTTTAATACCTCTGTAGTCTTTTTAATGGAGTTTTTTGGGTCTTCTATATAGAGTATCATGTCATCTGCAAATAGTGACAATTTAACTTCTTCCTTTCCTAGCTTTATTCCTTTTATTTTTCTCTCTTGTCTGATTGCCCTGGCTAGTGTTGCCAGAAATATATTGAATAGGAGTGGTGACAGTGGTCACCCTTGCCTTGTCCCTGATTTTAGAGTGAAAGCTTTGTTTTTTTCCATTTAGTATAATGTTGGCTGTTGGTTTGTCATTGGTTGTCTTTATGAGATTGAGGTAAACATCGTGTATTCCAAGTTTCTGAAGGGTTTTTTATCATGAACATATGTTGGACTTTATCAAAAGCTTTTTTTGCATCTACTGAGATGACCATGTGGTTTTTGTTTTTGGCTCTGTTGATATGGTGTATTACATTTATTGATTTGCGTATGTTAAACCATCTCTGCATTCCCAGAATGAATCCCACTTGGTCGTAATGTATACTCTTCTTGATGATTTGCTGCATTCTATTTGCCAGTATTTTATTGAGAATCTTTGCATCAATGTTCATTAGTGAAACTGGATCATAGTTTTCTTTTTTTGGTTGGGTCTTTCTCTGGTTTTAGTATCAGAGTAATACTTGCCTCCAGGAATGATTTAAGGAAGATTGCTTCCTTTTCAATTTCATTGAAGAATTTAAGGAGTATTGACATCACGTCTTCTCTAAATTTCTTATAGAATTCAGCTGTGAATCCATCAGGACCTTGGCTTTTCTTCACTGTTAAGTTTTTAATTACATTTTCAACACCTGATATTGGGTTATTCAAAATTGCTGTATCTTCTTGGTTGACCTTTGATAGTTTATATGTTTCTAGAAATCTGCCCATTTCCTCTGTGTTTTCCACTCTATGTGAGTAGAGATTTTCAAAGTAGGTATTCATGAACTTTTGAATTCCCATGGTATCTGTAGTAATTTCCCTCTTTTCAGTCCTTATTGAGTGAATTTTGTTTTTTTCTTTTTGATAAGGTTAGCTTGAGGTTTATCAATTTTGTTTATTCTCTCAAAAAAACCAGCTTTTTGATTAATTCTTTGTATTTTTTAAAAAGTTTTAATTGCGTTGATTTCTGTTCTAATCTTTACTATTTCCTCTCTTCTATGAGTTTTGGGCTTAACTTGCTCTTCTTTTTCTAGTAGCTTGAGATGTAGCATTAGGTTATTTGTGCTCGTTCTGTTTTCTTGATATGATAAATTATTGCTATATGTTTCCCTCTTAAGGCCGCTTTCATTGCATCTCACAGATTACAGTATGTTGTTTCTGCATTTTCACTGAATTGTAGGTATTGCTTTATTTCCTCTTTAATTTCATCTGTAGCTCACTGGTTGTTCAGAAGGTCATTATTTAAGTTCCATGTATTTGTGCAGGTTTTGCAATTTCTTTTGCCATTAATTTCTAATTTCAGTGTGCTATGATCAGATATTACACATGGGATAATTTCAGTACCTTTGCATTTACTTAAGAATGTTTGATGGGATAATATATGGTCTATTTTGGAGAATGTCCCATGTGCAGCTGAGAACAATGTGTATTCTGATGTGGTTGGGTGGAACACTGTAAACATCTACAGTCCAACTGCTCACAGGTATGATTCAGTTCTATTATTTCTTTGCCAATTTTTTGTCTAGTTGATTTCTTTCTGTGACAATGGGCTGTTAAGGTCCCCTGTAATAATTGTGTTCTTGTGTATTTGGTTTTTCATGTCCATTAGTATCTGTCTTATATAGTTGGGTGCTCCTGTGTTTGGTGCATATATATTTATAATTGTTCTTCCTCTTGAATTTTTCCACTTACGAGTATGTAGTGACCTTCTTTATCTCTTTTAATCATTTTAGGTTTGAAGTTCACATTGTCCGCAAATAGAATAGTTACTCCTGCTTTTTTCTGGGTTCCTGTTGAATGGAATACTGTTTTCCATCCTTTGACTTTAAATCTACGAGTTTCCTTTTGGGTCAGATGTGTTTCTTGTATACAGCGTATTATGGGATCATGTTTCTTGATCCATTCTGTCAATCTATTTCTTTTGATAGGTGAATTGAGGCCATTTACATTTATGGAGATAACTGATATGTACTGGCTCGTCTTTGCCATGTTATGTTCCAGTTGTTTACTTTCTGCTTTTCCCCCTTGTTTAATTGCTCGTCCTACCTGGTGGTTTCTTTCTGTTTTTGTTCTGGGGATTGTGGTCATTTATATCTCTGTCTAGTATGTTTTTTAATACTCTTTCTAGGGTTGGTTTGGTGGACGTGAATTTCTTCAGTTATTCTTTGTCATGGAAGTATCTTGTTTCTCCATTAAATTTGAATGAAAGTTTTGCTGGGTACATCGGTCTGGGTTGAAAGCTGTTTTCTTTCAGGGCTTAAAATACCTCACTCTAAGCTAGTCTTGAGTTGAGGGTTTATGCTGAAAATTCCGCCCTGATTCTAATGGGCTTTCCTTGATAGGTGAGTTGTGTCTTTCTCTAACAGCTTTTAGTATTCTGTTTTTATGCTGCATGTCTGGGATCTTTTTTTTTTTTTTTTTTTTTTTTTTGTACCAGGGATCGAACTCATGACCTCGCGCTTGCCAGGCAGGTGCTTAAGCCACTGAGCTAAATCCCCAGCCCATGTCTGGGATCTTAATTATTATTTGTCTGCGTGTAGATTTATGTTGGCTGTGATTTTTTTGGTGTTCTATATGCCTCACTTATCTGCACATCAGATTTTTTCCCCCATGTTTGGGAAATTTTCTGCTATTACTTCTATGAATAGTTTAGTTATGTCATTTGCATTGACTCTTGCATCTTCACTGATGCCTATTAGCTTATACTGTTTCTCTTGGCAACATCTTGAAGCTGCTGGATTGTCATTTCATGTTGCTTTGTTATTTTTAAAAGTTCTATCCTTTCATGATCGCTAATTGTAATCCTGTCCTCAAGGTCCGAAATTCCCCTCAGACATTTCTAAACGAGGAGGAGAGGCTAGTAGAGGGCCGCTGACAGGAAAGACATTGGAGAACTGAACACACTCACGCCCTGCCTTGACTATGGCAATGGTGGTGGCTGGTGCTTATCCAAGGTTTGCTCTGGGTGAGGCGGTGCTCTGAACACTTCCCGTATGCTAACTGATCTATCTCACCTACAGCAAGTCAACTGGGCTGCCAGAAGAGGTTGGTAGTAAATGCTGGGACTGAGATTCAAATGCAGAATGTGGCTCCAGAGACCAACATTTTCAGCTCTGCTTACGGCATCTTGTGAGGCCACACAACCAGACGTAAGTGCCTAACTGCTGTGACACTATGCCTCTGACCCTTGTTACAGGCAGCTGAGTTAGTAAAAATATTATAGGCTGTCAGACAGGGCTGGGCCCTCGAAGGAACCAGTGCAGAAGGCCAGATATCCTGCAACTGTGGGGGGGGATAGACACCTCTTGCTGTGGGCCAGACCTCAAGATACAAGATCAAACAAATATACCCACATTGTAAGGGTGGATACTGTAAATAGGTATGGGTCACCTTGAGGAAGCCAGGAGTCACCATCCCAACCCCTGACAGGAAGAGCCACTGCTCTTCAAGCACGCCCACTTGCTACGTGACTCACTTCCCCATTTGTCCCTGATTTGGTCAATTTTACCTGAACAGTTAATCTTACTGGCTCACCATAGTTCTGTCCCACCTCATGCCCACCTTGTGAGTTCCCATGTTATCCCCACCTTGGACCCATCTCACCTCATGGTTTTGCACTATAGGATTCCCTAGAAAAGATAAGAGTGTTTGGGCTGGGGATTTAGCTCAGTGGCATAAGTGCCTGCCTTGCAAGCGCATGGTTGTGAGTTCGATCCCCGGTACCAAAAAAAAAAAAAAAAAAAAGAGTCTTTGGCAACCCACTTGGGACCCCTTCTGTCTCTCTCTGGACAGCAGCAATCTTCCTCTCACTAAATATATTCTGCTCTTAACCTCCATTGTTCCTAAAATTCATTCTTCAATCTTAGAGAACACAGACTACCACCATGCATCCAGTAGGTTGGGAGTTTCTTTCCCCTGTATCACCTTTACTCCTAAATCTAGTCTTTCTCTTAAGGGCAATGTTTTTGTTTTTAAAGACAGGTACTTTTTATAGCTAAAAGAGACTTTTTATATCAGGTATGCATAAATACACTGAATTTTGAAGTACCTATCACTTAGAAATACAATAGAAAAATTATTTGGAAAGTGACAAATAGGCACACATACACACTTCTTACACTCTGCAGGACCTGCCAAAACCACAGTGACACATGTGAAAGTAAGTCAGACAGACAGGAAAAAAACTCCACTGTGAAAAGATGTGGACTTTTCTCCAAAATGTTCCATGTAGAAAGCCAACCTGAGATCAATTTCCAGAGCAGTCTTTCTTACCCAGGGTTCCATAGGAGGGAGCATAAAGCCCTACAAGAACTAAGTCAAAGGACTGCTTCCCCAAGCTAAATGCCCACTGACTGAAGAATGGCTAAAAAAGATGTGGTATTTTTATACAATGGAGTTCTACTCAGCCATAAGAAGGGATAAACTGGAGACTTATAGGTAAATGGATGCATCTTGAGAACATAATCATTAGTAAGATAAGTAAGACACAGGTATAAACAGTATTGTTTCATTAATTTGAAGGCTGAAAGAAAAAAACATGTACATGTATATTAAAAAGTTAAGACAGTTTACTAATTATTTCTCAGAGTTCACTGAAGAGAAAGATTTGTGCTGGTGTTGGGACAATTCAATGCAGATGTCTTGTGCCCTAGGTGAATGATTTGGAGATGACAAATGTACAATGTAGGCACCACTGTTGCCCCCAATTGACATGTTTTGAAACTTCGTTGTAGTTTTTTTTCTTTTCTTCTTCTTTTTAATCCTTGAAATAAAATGGATTTGGGCAAAACAAAGGGACTGTTTCCCACTGTCCAAGGAGGGTGCATGGAGGTTGAGGCGGATTCATCACCCACAACTGCAACGGTAGTTAATTAGGAGTTTTGTGTACAAAACGACTCCTTTACAGAAGTCCGACCAGACACGAGGATGAAGTGGGGAGGTCTCTGTCTCCCGGCTGGGTACACAGCTCCCCAGCACTGTGCCGGCCACCACTCTGTGAGGCGTCTGTCTGTGCTCCAGCAAGGGTGTCTCACAATGTCCTCCCTTCCAGCTGACAAAAAGTCACCTTCAGAAGGACTTTTCTTTCCTCACCTCACTTGTCACTCCTATTCTGTCTCTGAAACCCTTCTGTTAGGACCTTTGGGGCACATGCTCAGTCGTCAAAAACAAACAAACAAACAAACAAAAACCTGGCACAGCTCAGTACCTTCTCCCAACATTCCTTTGATCTTATTCCAGCTGAAAAGTGGCTGAAGCCTGCAAAGAGTGGCAGAAAGCACCTTACTCCTTCAGTGCAGTCCCTGGACAGCAGGACAGTGGATGGACATGGCCAGTGGACAGCACCACTCCTCAGGCCACACCCGCCTGCACGAGCAGCCTCTCCACTCTGAGGCCCTCCGCGGACACTTTCAGTAACTTCAGACTACTTTTTGTCAAAGACGTTAAAGATTTCAGTGCTCGTCTAGCTGCTTCTCTAAATACCTTGGTTTTCTTTAGATCCCAAACAGCTCTCCCAATTATTAAAAACACCAACTATTACACACTAACCCTGGGTTCGACTCCTGATTAGAACAAAAGGAAAACAAAGAAAAAGAAACTGTATACAGATAGCAAAACTGTAAGAAAAACAAAGAGGGACTTCTGTTTGGAGGCGGATTCATCCAGTTGTGGGTAATGCTGACATAGATAATCCAAGCAAACCTGAGTTTTTAATTTTAAATAGAAGAAAAAAAACTTAGAAAATTGAAAACAAATTAGAGAGTAGTCAAATGAAGAAAATGTTTTAATTAATGTAGTACCAGGTATAGAAAGGGAAGGAATTACATCAGAGAAGATAGATGAAAAGAAACAATTCACCTGAAACACTTGCTAACAAAGGGATGGATTATCCAGCCAGGTGTGGTGACATATGCCTCTAATCCCACCTACTCAGGAGGCAGAAGATTGCAAGTTCAAGGCCGGCCCGGTAAATTTAGCAAATTTGTCTCAAAAAATAAAAAAAAATTAAGGGTGTCATATTGGTAGTGCACACCTGGCTTCAGTCCTCAGGACTGCTAAGAGAAAGAATAGGTTTGAAAAGCAGAGGTAGAGGATGTAACAGAAAGGACTGACATATGTTTATCTGGAATACAAAAAGACGAGACAAAACAGAGAAAATGACATTTTAGGGTAGACAATAGCTGAAAATCTTACAGTATTGATATAAAATACAACACAGAATAAATGTAACACTAGACTCACGAGTGAAACCGCAGAAAACCAATCCCTAACTCAAACAAAAGTGAATACAATAAATAAAAAACATTTTAAAAGCGAGGGTCAGGGGCTGGGGAGATAACTCAGTGGCATGGAGCCTCCCTGGCAAGCCAGAGGTCCTGAGTTCAAGACCCAGTATTTTTCCCTACAAAACTGAGGATCAGTAGCAGCACAAATTGGTATTTTATAAAGATTAAAGATATATTTCTAATTTCTGATGAGAAAATTAAGACAAGCTAATCAGAAAAAGTTTGTATCTACTATAAATAACATTAAGTTTGAATAAACATGCCAATACATTTGAATAAATCTCCATTAAAATAAAATTACAAAAAAGTTTTAAAAAAATAGAAAACTTAACCTTACAGTCTCCAGGGAAATTAAATCAGTAATTGTAAAACTTTCAAAGAAGCCAAAAACAAAAAAAGTTCAACTACAGATGGCTTCATCCACAAGTTCCTCAAATATTTCAGAAAGAAATGTCTAATCTTAAACAACTACTTGCAAAAAAAACCAGAACTTTAACTGTCTTATATCTGATTCCCAAACCTTAGAAAAACATCATGAGAAAGAGACATTATAGGCTGTTTTAATTATGACCATAAATACATACTACAAAACAACAAAACATTAGCAAATCAAATATATCAATATACAATCATTAAAAAGCTGAATTTAATTGAGAATGTCAAGGTTGGCTTAATGATAGAAAATCAACTTAACTCAGCCAGTTACATTAAAAGATTAAAAAGCAAAATAACATGACCATACCAGTGAATAAAGGAAAAGTTTTAATAAAACTCAACAACTATTCATGATTTTTTTTTTTTTTAACTATTCATGATTTAAAAATAAAATTTTCCAGGTCTGGTGGTGCACACCTGTAATCCCAGCTGCTCAAGAGACTAGGGCAGAAGGATCACAAGTTCAAGCCCAGCCTGGGCAACTTGGTGAGACCCTGCCTCAAAATAAAAAATAAAAATGGCTGAGAATAGAGCTCAGTGCTCCACGGGCTCAATCCTGGGTTTCACAAAAACAAAACAAAATGACACCACACCTCTCAGCTGGGCATGTAGTTTAGTGGAGAGCACATGTCTAGCATGCGTGATTCCCTGGTTTGACACCCAGTACTCTATAAGGAAATCAGCAAAACACAGAAGGCTTTATAAACTAGGAAGAAAAGGGCAACTCTACAATATGGGGTGTTTTATTTGTTTGATTTTGTTGTTCAATGGAACTTTACAAGCTATGGTGGAAAGGTTGTAGGGGCAAAAGGACCCTTTCTACATTATTGTTGAGAATTAAACTAGGTACAACCACTGTGGAAATCAGGATGGAGACTCCTTAAAAAACTCAACTAGAAATTCCATTTGACCCAGCTCTTCCCCTTCTAGGTATCTTCCCAAAAGAGTTAAAAGACATCATACCACAGTGAAGTCTGTGTACCCATGTTTACAACAGTGCAATTCATAACAGCTAGATCTTGGAAGTGGCCTATATGTTCATCAACAAATGAATGGATAAACAAAACGTGGTATTTACACACAATCAAGTACTACTTTGCCATAAAGAAAACTGGATGCACCTTGACACAAAATAAATCAGACCTAAGTTTAAATATCGCATGGCTTCCCTATCATGAGAAACACAAAGTAAAAATAAAGAGCGAAATAGAAGACAACAGGACATAGAGAGAGATCTTCCTTAAATGGAAAGGGATCAAGAGATGGAAGGAAGGGGAGGGAAGGCAGGAAACAAAAAATGGAATTAAAACATGTTATGCATATGTACCAACCCCAATTTAAAAAAATGTAAACACTATGTACTGCAAACATAGACAAATAAAAATGCAATTTAAGAAATCCAAAATTCTCTGGAGAAATACAGAAAGCCAAAAATTAGCCAACAATCTTTTAAAAAATGTATAAGGACTTTCTCTCCATGATAGCCTATGTAGGGGCAGTACTTCAGGGCAGGAAAAAATGCTCTTAATAAATGGTGTTGAGATAATTTAATATATACATGAAAGAAATAAGTCAGCCTGAATCCCCAGATTACATTGTGCGTGCACATGCACACACACACACACGCACACAATCACTTCAAGTAGATTTTAGAATTATATATAGAAGAACATAAAAAACCATATAGGCTATCTTCAAAAGTTTAAAATGGGAAAACATTTCTTAAGGTACAGAAAATAAATTGACAAATTGTAAGTTTTTTTTTTTTTTTTTTGTACTGAGGATCAAAGTCACAATCTTGGACTTGCCAGGCAGGCGCTTGTGCTGCTGAGCTAAACCCCCAGCCCAAATTTTAAGAATTTTGAAATCACTCTAGTCACCAAACTGAACATTGAGTGTGGAAGAAACAACAGGCCAGAGAATTATGTGAATCACTTATAATTCACAGTGGATTCACCCAGAACACATAAACTTAGGCAAATCACTAGAAAAAGGCAGACAACCCAATAGAAAATGACAAATTCCGGTTACTTCTAAAAAGAAAATCTAAATGACAACATACATAGGAAAAATGTACATGCTCATAAACTATTGTGAAAAAGAAACTGAGATACAACTGTAAATTACTAGATTGGCAAAAACTGAAAGACTGACAATTCTAAGTACTCATAAAGATGGCAAGGAATGGGAATTCTCATACTCTAGGTAGAAGTACAAACTGAAACACAGCTTTGGAAAACAGAAGGCATAATCTAGTATAGGTGAAAATACACATATTCTACCATTCAAAAATTCCATTTCTAGAAAATAATCTAAACACAAGTATATGTACACAAGCCATGTATAAAAGAAAACCTATTATCTCTATCTATTGAAAATCTATAAAGTTCAGAAATTATTTATATATTTATCTCAGAATGGATTAAATCCCTACAGTCACACAATGGACTATCAGACATAAATGAACATCAGCTCCTGACAGCTATATTTTATTACACAGATGAATACTAAAAGCATAATGTAAAATCAAACTCTGGTATTTAGGGATGGACTCTAAATACAGGTAAGTGGTGGTTTCCTGAGTCAGGGGCGTGGGCGGCCTCCTGGGAACCGGTTTGGAGAAGAGCTGCTAAGGGTTCCTGCTAAGGGTTCCTGCTAAGGGTTCTGGGAGGGAGCGGTGATTACAAAGGCGGGGTTTATCTCATTGTGCTCTGGGAGTGTGAGCACTGGGAGCATGAGTTTTGTGCACTGCTCCACAGGTAGTGTATTTCACATACGATCTTTTAAAATGAAAAAGGCAGTAACATTGAGTTTAGTGGTTATTTTGAGGGGAGAGAAAGGTAGAACTGAAGAGGGCAGGCTGGTAACTTCAAAGGTTTACAATGCTGTATTTCTCAGCCTTGGCACTGGGTACACTGCTGTTTCTTGGTTAGATTTTGCCCATGTACGTCATATATTTTTATATGCATAATATCACCAAAAGCACAACTCATAAAACAAAAACTGATGCTATAACTAATTAAAACTTTTGCACCTCAATGTATTTGGCTGTACCAATCCAACCTATATCCTTGAAAAGAATTTAACCTTTTACTGTCACTTAGGAAATGGTTAGAGATTTGGGTTGCTGTACTAACTTGTCTACAAATGCCTTATGCTGTGCTGTATCTTGGTTTCAGGGTTAAGAGTAAGTGTGGAAAAGTGCACATAGGCCTGTTATGCTACAAATTCTAGGGTTTTACAGCAGCAGCATGCATGGCTTATGCTTTAGAAGGCAGCTATATGGATGCTGAGACAGAATATTAAATGTCTTCATCAATTTTAATACATTTTTGTTTTTCCCCCCAAATTTCTGCAAGAATGAGTTTTGCACTTCAAATAACACTATCAAGAAACTGAAAAGATACTCTCTAAAAAGGGAGACTACACTTGCAAATTACATATCTGAAAAGGGATTCATATCCAAAATACACAGAAGAACTATATTTCAATTCAATGACAAGATAAATAACACAATTTAAAAATGATCAAGGATTGGAATAGACTTTTCCTTGAAGAATAAATACAGAAAGATGTGCCAACAAGCACCACAAAAGGTCCTTAACAAACAGTATCAGATCCTTAGGGAGATGCAAGTCAAAAGAGCAGTGAGACACCACTTTGCATCTGCTAAACAAGAAGACAGACAGCCGGCAGGGCTAATGAGGGTAGGGAAACTAGGGCATCCATTGCTTGAGAGAATGAAAATCGGTGTGGCCACAGTGGGAAGAAAAACATTCAAAAATTTCTTGAGATGTAAACACAGAGATACCACGATAGCAGTGAATTTGCGTGTAGGTATCTAGCAGAGTTGCAAACAGGTACGCACAGGACTTTCACACATTGTTCATGTGGCACTATTTCTACAGCCATGAAGTGGAAACGACCCAAATGTTGATCATTTGACAAACGGATAAAGTCTTGGTTTTGTCAAGATAATGGAATGCTGGTATTGCTGCAAGATACAAAAGAGATGAGTGAACCTCGAAAATACTCTGCTTGGTAAAAGAAGTCAGATACACAAGGTCACACAGCATACAACTCATGTACACGAAATGTCCAGAACAGACAAGGCCATAAGGAGGTAAGTCACAGTCTAATGTTGGGGTTGGGAAGTAATGGGGAGTGGCTAGACAGAAAGGTCCTTTTTAGAATGATAAAAATATTCTTAAATCAGCTTGTAGTGATGGCTACAAAACTATAAATACATTAAAAACCATTGCACTGTACACTTAACATAGGTGAATTTTAAATATACAACCAATAATCAAGCTATAAAAAGTTGCCAACCACAGTAGCTTCCATAAATCTTACTGTATTTTTCTGAAACAAACTTATTTAGAACACAAAAAATGAGAACTTGTTCCACTGACTGTCTTCTTTCTATTCCCACCTCTTTCCCTCATTAAAGGAGTGCAAGGATACAGTATCAATTTTTAAAACATGATGTAGTATAAACCTTCACAAACTAAAAAATACCCTCAACTGCTAAGTTGAGAACATTTCTTAGGGGTGATAATGTATAAAATAAATTTTAAAAATAAAACAGATCATTTTCAAAGTCTTGTATGACATAATATGGGCTGCATCCCATAAAACCTTCAAGAAATAGTTTTTAAAACAACTTGGTACAAGCTGGGTAAGTTTCTAGGAATTTTCATGTTTCCATACAATAAATAAAGCTCACAGTACTTTTGTATCAGCTAATACAATCAGTTATTTAAGGACAAGTCCTTGTAAATATTTGTCTTTCCAGAAAAAGGTTAGTAGAGGACTGCTTTACCGTGGCGGTGAGGAGGAAACTGCCCGGCCTTGCCAGCTGAGGCACAGAGGTTCCTGCGATCGCCATGGCAACCGTCTGGCTAATCATGCTCCCACTCTCACTCTCATAGTCCTCGGTGGCGGTGCAGATTGGTCTTCCACGCTGATTGTGAGTTTCTGAATGCAAAAAAGGAACAAAAGTGTTCAGCTACCAGGTGTTGAGCACACAGTTCCTTCTCCTAACCCTGTATCCATCTATCTTGTAGTACTGAAGATGTAACTCGGGGACACTCCTACCACTGAGCGACATGCCCAACTCTTTTGGTAAAATTTGTTTTTGTCTGAGACAGGATCTCACTGAGTTGTGTGGGCTGGCCTCGAACTTGAAATTCGCTGTTTTAGCCTCCCCAGGAATGGGATTAGTCAACACTATGTCTCTGCATTTGTTTACAGTTCTTTCAATGCAAATGGCACCATGTAGTCTGGGTGCAGAAATTTTGGGTAAGAAGACCCATGTTAGAAATCAAAATTCTGCAAAGACTGTACTCTACCACACTGGGCCATTTGTTCCTTAAAAACCCAGTAGTACCAGCACCTGCCAAAGGTCTTAAGGCACGTCAGGGACCCAGGAAATACATTTAACCTTATTGAACTGAAGTACTTTATAAGGTTAATTGCTAGTTTAATGTCCTTCACTTGCATTACTGAAAACATTTTAGCAACCTAAATTCGACATTTAAGTAAATGTTAAACATCTGAAGCAAAAGGAATTAAAACTCTGTGGCCACTAGTTTTTTGTTTGTGTTTTGTTTTGTTTTGTTTTGTTTTGTTTTGTTTTGTTTTGTTGAGAAAGGGTCTCACACTGTGCAGTTCGGGCTGGCCCAGAGCTCACTTTGTAGCCCACAGTGGTCTCAAATTTGCAAAGCTCTTCTAGCCTCAGCCTCCTGAGTGCTGGGATTATAGGTATGTGTCACCACACCTGGCAATGGGTTTTGGTTTTCAAGAAGTGATATAACTTCAATTTATTAACCTAGTGCTGGTAATTAAGCATAATTCTTCATATTTGGATGGATTTGAATTTCAATTATGTACACACACTAACAGTGAAGGTATTTGTCAAATTTTCTTCTATTTTTTAAAATGCACAATCAAACAAAGCGTGGTGGTTCACATTTGTAATCCCAGCAGTCAGGAGGCTGACACAGGAGGATGACTGCAAATTCGAGACCAGCCTGGGCTACAAAGTGAGCCTAAGGCCAGCCAAACTGCCTAACAAAACTCTATCTCAAAAACAAAACAAAACAAAACAAAACGAAACAAAACAAAACAAAAAACAAAAAACAGATGGACAGTTAAATGTATCTTAAGAACTTACAGCAATCTTGTACTGAAGTCTCTTACAGTCAAAAAGTTTTTAGCACTATAGTTAAATATTTACAATTAACTTCTGTCAATGTACATGTTCTTATGTTTGTTTTCCTAAAATAGTATCCTTATCCTTGAGCTACTTTTGCATTTTAGACAAGAGCTTTAAAACCTGCCTCCAATGCACCATGTACCTGTGAAATCATACAGCTGAGGTACAGTTTCCATGACGATGCCAATCAGAGGTAGGTACAACATGGCCACTCGAGCTTTGGTCTGCGGGTCGGAGTACCGCGGGTCCGAGTCGTGACTGGACAGCAGATTGTGCACCATGTTGATGACTTTCTTATGCAATCCAAACAGTCTATTTAAAAAGAAGAGAGGAAGCAGAAGGAGGAAGGTCACAGAGATCAGTTAGTATCTTTAAAGCAAACAGTAAGTCATGGTATTTAATCAATTTTGTGTGATTTCTTAACATTGCCATTTATTTACATACATCTCTAGAAAAATATCTCATTTTAAATAAATGAAATGATTAGAAATATAAATCAAGAGCTTAGGAAAAATGAATTACTATGCAAATTCACCCAGAATTAACAATGAACACTATGTTAACTCCGTAGTGCATCTGAGTATTAAAACTTCACAAAACCCACAGTAACATTTTTTAAAAAGTAAACTGTAAACGGCTTTCATTTTATCTCACCAAATTAGATCTTTTCATATTTACCAAAAATAAATTATTTTCTTCTCTCAACAAGAACTCTTCTTCCAGATATACTGCTGCCATCCTTCAGACCCTTGGGATTTTTCTAGCTCCCAGACTGCAACCCCTCACATTTCACTGGGCCTAATTAATTAGCAAGGGCTTCATCTCCCCACATTGTCTTCGCTCTTAGACTGAAGGCACCTGGACATGCAACCCATTCTACTTAAAACCCATCCACTCCAGTTCCACTGGTGCTGCAAGCTGCACCCAGCAGCAGATTAAGATTTCACTCTTTCCTCATGTTTCTTACTAGCCATCTCCATGGAAGATCTAACCTCTGACACTCTCGTAGAAAGAAAAGGCCATTCTAAATTTGCTTAGCCAAGTCTTTTAATAAAGGCCTAC
Organism: Dolichotis patagonum; assembly: GCA_004027295.1. Lineage (NCBI taxonomy): Eukaryota > Metazoa > Chordata > Mammalia > Rodentia > Caviidae > Dolichotis > Dolichotis patagonum. Next base: position 90,935 of record PVJX010001045.1, on the reverse strand, counting down.
CTTTATCCCTCCATCTTTCCTTTTTGTCTCAGAAAAGCAGCTTCTCCATATGGCCAACAGCTTCAACAGCTCCCCGCACTGAGTTCTGCCATCTTTTCTCAAGCATGCCTTGCCTAGCTTGCAGCACTGCCAGCTGGCAGCTATGACCTGGTGATGACTAACTAGTCCTTCTCTGGAGCCCTGACCTCACCTGCCACCTGGCACAGGTGCATATGGGATCCAGGCTGGAGAGCTCTTTCTTCCCCATCCTAAGTTTTTATTCAGAAGGTACACTTTTAAACACTCTCAGAACTATTTTAACAGACATATATTCGGAGTATTTGCGATAAGACTAGCAAGAGGGACACACACTCAAAATAATAATTTGCCAAATGGTATACAGATATAAACCCTCTAATCTTCTAATGAATTATGTATGACAAAATTAGCATTTAATCACAGTATGCTCTTATTTTAAAAAGTTTTAACTTTCTAAGTATATTGCAAGTTTCTAAAAAGCAAATGATCAGTTACAAAACATATTACTGCCTTTCAAAGAATTACTCTTGTTTAGTTGGTATGCAGATGAAGTAAACACACAGAAACTCCTTCCAAGGATGTAAGACAACATATGCAGCGTATCAGTGCTACACCTTTCCAGAAGTAAAATTTAGAGATGATCTATGAGTCTTTCAGAGTAATCATTCATTCATGGAATGAAAACACAGTCACTAAGTGTTTACTTTGCATCAGACACAACTTTAAGGTAAAGGAAAGAAAAGGGACTTGCTCTTGTATCTCCCGAGCACACACAGCAATGGCAGGAGACATGCAACAGAGAAAGCAAAGTTCAGGTAAGTGCTCTGTGAAACAGGGCGGGATGTGTAAGAATGGCTGCAGCAAGGCCAGCTTGGCGGCAGTTTTGATGGGCTGGTCATGAAGGTCTCACAGAGAAGGTGCCACTGCGTGGGGACCTGAAGAAAGACAAGGAAAAAAGTGGGGTTCACAGCATTAGGTAGAAAACAGGCAACTGTGAAGGCCTGGCAGTGGGAAGGAACCCGGCACAGTCAAGACATGCCAAGGCCGAAGTGGTGAGATCCCAGTAGATGAGGAAGAGAGTAGAAAACAGCCAGATACACAGGGTTCTGAGGACTGTGGAGAAAGCCTGTGTCCATTCTTTAATGCTCACATGCACGCTCTTGCTCGTGCTCGCCCGCTCTCTCTCTCATACGTTTTGAACAAGATACTGGTATAACCAAATTCTCACTTTTAAAAGATCATTCAGGCTTCTATGTAGAAAATGATCTTTGGGAGGCAAAGCTGGAAGTATAACTAGAGAAACAGCAGCAAGGATGGTAAGAAGTGGCTAAATCTGACATATTTTAGCTATAGTATCTGTAGGACTTGCTAATGGGCAAGACCAGGAAAAGGAAGAAACATACGGACGTAAAAAAACAGGTGGTAGTAAACACAGCTCTCATTACCTCTTGGGCTTTACCGAAAACCTTGCCAAGGATCAAAGACGAAGGTACTCTAGCCTGGAGAGCAAAACAACAGTACAGAATTCTTTCATAAGTCCTACATTCCACTTAAGCTTATCTAATAAAACTGGTTCTAGATTGGTAGACAGAGTTGACTGCTAGAATTCTCTGTCCTCCATCAGACCTACTAAACACCCACGTCGCACGCACTTTTCTGCCTTCCTTCTTGACTGAACTGAGACTTGTGCAGACCCTGATGTGGCTAAGGCAGGCTGGCTGGGTCTCTAGTCTCAGGAGTACAGTCCAATGAGACCAGGCCTACTTCTCAGAGCAGCCAGTTGGCCAGGTGTTTTGTGACAGTAGGGAGAGACAGACGCTGCTTTAACCGAGAAGGTTTAATACCAGCGAAGTCCTAGGAACCACATACTGCTTGGTGACACAGTATGGTTGGTGACACTGGTTGGTATCACTGGCTGGTGATTTACACTCAGGCACAAACACCTCATCTGTACCACGCAGTCTCTGACTGATACCAGTCTCCTGAGGGACTGCACTGAGCAGCGTTGGTCATACGCTCCTGGCGACCTGCACAGTTTCTGCAGGGAGCACGGGGCGCAGTGCAGACCAGCAAGTCCCACAGTACACAGAAAGAGGGCATGTGTGCCTCTGCTGCACACAAGCAGGACAGTGTGCCACTTCAACCAGCCGTGGTGACCACCAAGCAGTCACAACAGAGAGAACAGACGTTCCCAGGAAGGTTCAGCCACGCAAGAAACCAGCATCATGATGCTTTTTGGGGTTTTTTGGTACTAGGACTCGAACTCACAACCTCACGCTTGCCAGGCAGGTGCTTATGCCATGGAGCTAAAACTCCGGCCCTCATGATGCTATTTTGAACTGATGATTTTACTATACTAAAATATGAACTACTTTCAAATATGAAATAATACATTTCTTCTCTTTAATACTGCTAGTTTGAGGAATTTCTTTTTATTACAACCCCCAAATCCTAATATAGTCAGTAAAAATATACAACTATAGATTCACATGATTGAGCGAGACCTCAGTTGTTAAATAAAGCCAGCACATTTAGACAAGCTGTGTTCAGACTGACCTTTCCCCAAACAATGGGTTCCAAATTTTTTTCAAATGACTTTGTACTCACTTGCCAAACGGTGAGGGAGTGGGAGGCCCAGAGTTTCACCCATGGACATACACACATCCTGACCCACCCTCTTTGGGCACCCATGAAACACCTCTTCAGAACCGGACAGTTCTGCAGAACGCAGGGGGAAAGCCACTTCTGTAAAGCATATTCCAAACATAGGCAGCTGCCATTTTGGAAAAAATGCAATCTTTCATTTGCAGAAGAATTGGCCTTTTCAAATTTATGTCCCTGACATACTACTAAGAACTTTACAAATCTCTTTTATTCCTCAAATAAATCAGTGAACCCTTGTAAAGCCTGCATAAAGGTATCTCTTGTTGTTTTCTAGAGCTTTACATGAGATTACACTGCATTATAAATTTAAATTTTACCCATGTGAATTATGGTCATACAGATTTTTTTTTTAAATAAGAGACGGAGTCTTGCCCAGCTGCCCCTGACTTCACGGCCCCGACAACAGCCTTCCAGGTAGCTGAGACGATAAGCACTGTCACCACAGCAGCTTCCCGCACAGACCGCTGAAAGGAACTATGAAGGGTCATCGCCCATGAGGGACGCTAGGTGCCAACTCCAGCATCTGTTCCCACAAATTCAAATCGCAAGACCATTTCCCAGCTTTCCCTACGATACAGGAGCCTAAAAACCTCCTAAAAGTGTACACAATACTAGAAGTTTTCAAAACCTAAGGATATTTGTTTATAGCTCAATTTTTGTAATAATACGCTGTCTCAGAAGGCCAGCAATGAGAAATCTTCCTCATGATGAATCAAACAAATCTAATTTGTTTTTCTTAAGCATCTACTGAAGTTCAGTACATCTAAGCCTATCTATTAACATGCATAATTTACTTTACATGGTATTTTTAAAAATCTTTTAGTCCTTTTTATTATATTTTACATGGTATTAAGAAGGTGCCAAAATATGATATGCCATCAGTTTTAAGGCAAATCTCAAATGGAGACAGCAAAATAAGAAAAAGTCTTCTTAAAATTCATGAAATACAGAAGTAACACATATAAGGAATTTAGTGAACAAGAAGTAGGAAGAGTGACAAAGAGTATTCTTTTGATTTTTAAGAAGTAGGATACTTCTGTCCCTTTGTCCAAAATAAAACTGATCCTCTACAAGGAAAGACTGGTTTCCTCACCCGTCAGCGTCGGGGTCTACAATCACCGCCAGCTCTGTCAGCACGAGACCGGCCAGGTAGTGCTGCTGGCGGAAGGGCACGGACAGCTCAAACATGTTCGCAATCTTCTGGTCCTGCGCATTCGTGGAGAACCCGGAACTCTGTGGGAGCGGGAGAGAGAAGAGAACTGTAACAGCTGCGAACCGAAATACCCCACATTCAGAGTCACATCGGGTGTAATGTGAGCGTGCATGAACACATGGTAAACCCTATGTATTATTTGTATTATTACAAATTACAAAGTTTATTTGTATTATTACTATTGTAAGCATTAGAAAAAGTAAGTGTTCTTACTTTTGGCACAGAAGCCTGTAATAAAATTGTTTTAATTAATTATTGAAATTACTTTGACAGAAAATTTAAAGCATCCCCTTTTCTATATTGAAACTTTTCTATTCGTGTTTCTCCTTTATTCTCTTGGCCACCTAACATCTTAATATCATTCTCTGAAGGGACAACAGGCAACTAAATCCAAATGTTACAGTATACTCATCCCAGGATACAAGAGAAATATTGTCAGCTATCAGTTTCTAAAGAAATTTCAAATGCCAATAAACTCAGTTTTCAGAGAACACACTGTTTCTGGAAGGACAGCCAGGCTGTGCTGTACTCACTGAGCTTATCTAAACTTGCAGGACTGCAAAACAGCACCCCTGAGATGCCCAGTACTCCATGCTCAGTGGGACCCTGAGGAGTTTCACAAAACAGACTTCAGAATTCTCTGAGGGGTAATTACCTCTAATAAGCACATAAAATCAATTCTGACTCCTCAAAGAAGAGGATGTTACTGTCACCAATTAAAATCTCAAAATTATGCATTTAACTGAGAAAGGAGACAAGCTAATACAAGAAATTCTGTGAGGATGTCCAGGCTGAAGAAGATGCTCAGTAAGAAGTTAAAGCATAAACAAATTTGTTTCTTTAAAGGCTGCAGGAAGTGTACCTATGATTAATTTGTCTGTGGCTAGGTAGCCACACCTTTGGCAGGAGAAGGCAAAAGACCAGCTTTATCCATTACAGCAAGGGACACTGGCCAGGGAGGCAGGAACAGGATGATCGAGATGTTTTGCAAAGGTAAACTAAAGGCTGTGAATGCTCTGACACTTGCCAGTGCTTTCTGATGCTTTTTTCCCTTTTATCAAGCATATGAGGTTGATTTAGCCTACAGGCTTCCGTTCAGGAATCAAATACCTTGAAAATACAATTAAGAGGTACTCCAGGTCAACTTTACTTTAGACATTAAGAGGTTAATATGGTAGTTTGTTTACCTCAAAGGTAATATAACAGAAAGTGCTTCACTGGAAAGAAGGAAAATTCTGGTAGCTGCTGACCCCAAAACAGTACAGTCCCTTTAATCCATCTGAGAGGGCATATGTGCTAATTATCATAGTAATTCTTTTTCATCTTTACAGAAACTGCCGGCTGGCTGTCGAAGTGCTACCCATGGAAAGCTATAAACATCCACCTAGCCTCCTTTGAGGTTTCTGAACAGAGGAGAGGCACGCGGGGCATGAAGGCTGCACTGCAGCTGTCCTCTTCCCTTCACAGGTAATGATCCCCATCCCTAAGGACCTCAGTGTCTACCTCAGAGAACTCAATCTGTGAAAACATCTAAATAAGTGGATTTAAGTGAATTTATTCTTCAGTGCATAGATCTGTGAAAGGAGTACAAAACACAGAGGTTAACAATTCAAGCTCTAGAAGAAAGCCTTAGTTTAGAGCTGGCTCTTCTAATTTTTACTGTGATGCTTATATGTCTCTAATGGATTTGTGTGTGTATGAGTGAGTGTGCATCTGTCTGTTAAATAACAGACCTTAACTCCTGGAGTTTCTCTAAGGTTAAATGAGTTAATTCTTATAAAACTACATGGAACTAAGCCTATTATACAGCTATTAGTCAGTAACAGTTGGTTATAATTTTTCCCACTGTCTAACACCCATCTTCACAGACCTGGACTTTAACACAGGCACGCTCACACACTCCACACACCTGAGATGTGGCAGAAGACACTGAAGGTGATGGGGACGCTGGCGGGGTGAGCAAGCTGCAGGGGAGGTTCAAGGTAACATAGTGCTCGTGGCTGCAGATGATTCGCAAAAAATCTAATCGCAAGGACACCAGGACACTTGGATTTGGCAGTGAATAAAGCTTTGAAGATACCTGGTACGCATTGAGTAGATAAAAGGACATCAATGGAACATATTATTTCTTTTAACACTAGCATTAGAATGATAGATTAACGAATTAAAGAACAGTATTCAGTGAGGTGTTTGGGACTTTGTAATTTCAATGTAGTATTAGCTTTTTCCAGAGTTAGTGCAAAAAATGGAAAAACTGGGACCACAAGATCAACAATGTGTATAGCCATCTGCTAACTTAAAAGTCACATTTTTATATTTCTAATGTAAGATTAATATTTCCACTTGTCAAAATATCCCTTATGAGGAAAAATAAATCACGAAAATAACATTACTTCTTAAAAGAAATTATCTATTCTTTTTATGGTCTCTTGTGTTTACCTGTATTTATAACTGACTATTCTTTATTTTACCAGATCACTAATAAGCTACTTGAAGAAACAATACAAACTGACTTAACAGCTTTGGTATATGCAGGGTCCAGTTCAATGTCTGGCAGGTGCTGATAGGATTAAGACAGGATAAGGTTTGGTAGTGACAGTATATGACATTTTAGGGGAAAAATTAAAACATAAATGTTTTGCAAATATTTACAAGTGGGTCAGTGTCCATGCATAACTTCTCTAACTATTAAAAGAAGGAAAGTTTAATAAAGGCAGCCGGGGCATAAGTTTAAGGCCAGCATGGGCAACTCAGCAAGTCCCCATCTCAAAATAAGAATGGGCTGGGGACGGCGCTCAATGCAAGGCCGCTGGGTTCCATCACCAGTACTGCCAGAAACCAAACAATACTTCTAGGATGGGCCCAGCATTATGTATATTTTTACAGCTCCTGACTATCCACGTGGCTCATCAGGACCAGTAACTAATGTTTTCCAAAAAAACAGGTTTCGTTGGTCAGTTGACAAAAATTTCACAACAAAACCAGCTGTTTGTGGAAAGGGTCCAGGATGCTCTCAGTTTAGTACAGGCAAGACACTGAGCAACACTTTGGACTTCAATAAATACCCACCCATGACTCCAAACTACAAGGGCTGCATTGAGAGGAATGCACAGCAAAATGCAGCTATCTGAAACATCACCAGAGATGGAAAGCTTGGGTGACAACATGTTCAGCACAAACACGGCACTTGGGTAGCATCTGGAGCGGCTTCACATTACTACTGCTCTGGCCACCTGCTCCAGGAATGGGACTTAAAGAGTCATGATGGGCCACTACAACTCAAGGCAAAGCCAGCTGCTGACCACTGCTTGGCACAGTCCCTGTGTCCTAATAAAACAAACATAACTTACTTCTGCCTCATAAAAACAATATATTACATTGTGTTTTTGTTTCAAAATCAGCATATTTCTGTGCTCCTGAAGCTATGAAAAGAGCAAAAGCAGTATTTAAATTAATTATTAATTATTACTAATTATGTATTACCTGTTTATAGCAGGTCTTTATAAGGCTAAAGACAAATCCTCTGTCCATAACAGACAACAGATCATTGAGAAAGAATGCAAGGCTCGTGTTGAGTCTTTCAACCATTTCTGTGTCCTAGGAGACAGAACATAAGGCAAAATCAAATCACAGTGTGGTAGTTTAATTTCAGCTTAAAAGAGAAATAAGTGAAAAAAGTTACCATTACCTTCTGAAATCGAGAAACTATGTCACCAGCAATCGTGCTGACGAGAGCAAGAATGTCATCCATGAAACGTTCTGGAAAACGACTTTTCCGTGGAGCATCAAGTTTATCATTGAAGTATAAATGGTGCACCATGCTCTTTACCTGAAAAAAGGTATTAACCTTCACTTTACTTTCCAATGATTTCAGTTAACAGTTATAGGACTCTTAAGCACTAAGGTGCTTTACAAAGGCTTTGAAGAAGTTCCCTGAAATAGGCTGCATGTGTCAAGGATCCATCAGACACAACACAAGTCAACCACCACATCCCCTTCACCAAGTTGCCCAGGAAAAAATTTCGTGTGTATCAGCAGAAAGAAATGTACCCATAAGAAACACTGTAAAGTCTCCTAAGACTTCCTAACTTGGCTTGTGCACCACTGCAAGCCCCACAAGCTTAGAAATACTATCCTCACGGCAGTGCCTTGAACAACTACTGCAGGGAGCAAAGAACAGGAACATAGCAGACATGCAACAACTCCAAATTCTTGGAATGAAACAGTAGTTAGAAGCCCACCCAGACTGGAGTTTATGGAGTGCTTCCAGACAGAATTTTGAAACTGAAGCCAAAGTCCTACAGTCAGTATAAGGCTCAGCCAACTCTTAATGGGGATCTTTTGATTCATACTAGTAGTTAGGACAGCTGATGCCAGGCTGGCGGCGCACGCCTGTAATCCTAGCACTCAGGAGGTTAGGCATGAGTTGGAGGTCAGCCTGGGCTACATAGCAAGACCGTGCTTCAAAAGACAAAACAAATATACTAAATATACTAAATATACACATAAGCTAAATATACGCATAAGACTGTTCAAAAAGTCAAAATTACAATTTTTGTCTCACAACAAAAACATATCAACTACATGCTATGCTTGTATTTTAAGGGGGAAAATGGGTTTTCTGTTACTTATATATGGTCTGTAATTTTTATTCTGTAGTTTTTAGAAGAAAAGTTTTCTTATCCCCAGTAGAGGTTATCAATGCTGAGAAGAGCCCTATGTATCTTCTGGAAGGTTCTTTCTTTTCTTCCTCTTAATTTCCTTCTTTCATTTCCTCTTCTCTTCTCTTCCTCCCCCCACATGCCCACACACACATGGAGTACTGAGGAATGAGCCCAAGGCTTCTCACTTGACACTGAGTTCCACACATTTTCACCATTTTTTATTTTTTTTAATATTTTTATGCTGGGAATCAAACTCAGGACCTTGTGCTTGCCAGACAGGCACTGTGCCATTGAACTATAACCCCTGCTCCACTGACCTACACCTTTGGTCCTCTATTTTTGTTTTGAGACAGGCTCTCACTAAGTTGCCCAAGGTAGGCTTGCAAAGAGCTGTGATTACAGGAATGAGCCACCACGTCTGGCTACTTTTTTTTGAAAAACATTTCGAGCAGCGGGACCTTTCTAGAGCTAAGGAAGGAAGGCAGGGGAAGGTATCCAGTGTCAGTGTCTGAACCACAGCTGTTTCCCACAAGCTGTGCGTGCTTATGCAAGTACTTAACCTCGCTGTGCCTTAGTGAGCTGCTAGCATTCTGTATTTACTTGATAAATATTTGTTATGTCATGTACATGTTTATGCATATATGTATCTACATTTTAGATAATATAAATGCATTCATAAAATTATTAGTTCATTTGTTTTTAGTACCATTTATTGAGTTAAGCAAAAAGATTCCAATTTTACCTTAATCATGCTGAGTGTCCACAATGTTTATTGAGAAACCTATTACATGTGACTCTGCCTTGGAACCACATGTAAGATCATAGGTGTGCAACAGATTTTTCTAAGAGAAAATGAGCTTATACAAAATTGTTCACTGACAGAACTACGAAGAATGTATTTGGTTTGCTCACCATTAATTCAAAAAAGAACCAGGCCTGCTGCAAAGCTGCCTCCCGAACGCTGCCACTGCAAACCACCCACTGCAGAGCCAGCTCCTCGTGAAACAACTGCGGAAAAAAATTGGAGGCATCATCACAGGCAGACCTGCTGCTGTTGGAAGCAGGCATAATGTGAATGTAAACAAAGGTGTAATGAGAATAAGCAAAATAAGGCCCGTGAGCCACTGACAACGCGGTGGTGACACCCATTAACGAAACGACCATTTATGCACGTAAGACAGTACGTGTGGCACAGCTGGGGACATCACATGTCATCTTGGAGTAGTAAAATGTAACTTCAAAAGGACAGGGAGGATACAGCCTCCTAAAGTGTACCTGCAAATAGAAACCAAACTGAAAACTCAACAGTTTCACAGGCACATACACACACAGATCATGTGTGTGTGCCTTAAATACATATTGTAACACACACCATTACAGTCATGAATTTTGCTGGTACAATTTAGGAAATACCTTGAATGGTTTAAATTTTGCTATAAGTCATTCATTTTCAAGTATTTAAATATCTTTCTTTAATTTTAACAATAGCAGAAAATTCCTGCTTTATAATATATGGATACCCAGCATCTATGAAGTAGTACATGTAGTTAACTTTGTGTCACGTAGTTAACATGAAGGACTAATGGAAGTGTGCATGGGGAAGCAGATCAACACAGCTTACTAAGAGTGATAATTTTTCTAACTCATCTTCCTTTCCCTGGAGATTTAAAACACAAAACAGAAGCAGTTACAGAAATAGAATTAAGAGGTCATACATTTTTGGTATCAAATTTGATGATCAAATTTGAATGCACTAAACTCTAGAAAACAGTAACTCCCAAAGATCTGAGCATTATCTTACTATAAAAAGCCTACACTGGGCAGTAGACCTCAAAAGGCACCCGATGAGAGTGCCTGCTCAGATGTACCTGTAAGCACAATTATTCTACTGTGATCTGGTGGTTATATAAGGAAATCTTGCAAGCATTTAGTTGTTGGAATTACTTTCCCCTCTTTGTATTGTCTTCATATGAATCTACCTTTTTAGTTGGTAAGCGTCCCGTTAATGTTTGTAAAAAACTTGACGTCTCTGTGTGCGAAGACATACGATTACAACTCCGATCCATAGCCTATGGAGTGAAGATGAATGAATGACGAGAGAACATTAACACTGCGGGGGTGACTTTCAAGCTCAAGGACTGCATCGTTTTAAAACAAGCCTTTACTGTGGTCTCAATAACCATCTACTTTACTGCTCATCTCACTTACACAACTTTAAGCTGTTTTAATAACAATGTAGTAGAAATATCAAAATATTTAAAATAACATATTTTAATGATTGTAATATTTAGAGTGCTGCAAAGAATGAAACTTCTGTATGATCTCTAAACATGCACATATCTAGTAAAAGTATATAAAAAGTAAAAATATACTTCTCAGCTGATCTCTGACCAAAAACAAGAAACCCAAGAATTTTGTATTTAATATAGAAAATTAAAAGTTTAGAATAATTTCTTTCACTTTTTCACTATTCCCAAAAATCACTGTTTAAGATTGTTATATGGTACTTCAAACATAAACCATCTACAATATTAAATGAGAAATTAAAATTTTCCTTTAAGAATGAGTATTTTTCTCCAAAACTAACACAGGTGAGAAATATATTTTCAGATACCATGCAGTATTAGCTATCAAGCAACTAGTTTCAAGCAAGCAAAATCTACTTCAACTAAATTATAACAAATTTCAGACTTTGCAACACAGTATAAATTAAAAAGGATTTTTCCCTCTGGCATTTAATCTTACACAGACCATATACCGTTCCCATTAACTTCAACTTATTACTGGTCCATTAAATGATTATGAATAAAGACAGGCAAGATAGCTAAATGCAAATGATTTACACTACATAGTTATACATAATCACACTGTAAACCAAAAGCAAACAGAAAACTGTTGTTTCTCCACAAATTTTAACAATTTTACTAAAGCAGACCCCTAAAGTAGAAGCTGTTATAAAAGCCATCATTTGCATAAGCAGCAGGCACTGAAATACTGACAGGGTGGAAAAAGAACAAGGAACAGGACAGGAAACAGAGATGGAGAGCATTACGGAGAGCATTACTGGTGCAGTCGGTGGCATTCATGCATAGTAAGTAAAAAATGTGCTAAGTAAACAAAAATACACACATCTTAATGGTTAAGAAAGCAAGCCACTGAGATGACAGTATGCACAAGAAAGTAATGTTCTAAAGGGAAACATCAGCAGCCAGTAAAGAAACCTCTAAGGTAAACACCACCTGTGTTGATTCTGTACTTGGGCTGGGGTTGGATCCCCATGGGGCAGCTTTTGGACCGCCAGTGTTAACCCAGGAATTGGAGCGATCTAAACCCTAAGCATATAATAGAAAGCAGTTGGAAAGGAAAGAAATATTACATGTCGCATGCTATAATTATTCTTAAAGAAACCCAGATTTTCCAGTGCAAATCTGTTTTTAATTAGTACTGTTAAAGCAACCAAAAATTTAGGCACCTATAAAGTATTAGTTCAACCACTTTATCTTATTACATAACATAAAAATAATAATCTTTTGACATTAAAAAATGACCAAGAACATTAAGTACAGTATTCAAAGGCAGTTCCTTTTTATGTAATGGGATCACTTTAAAGTACCAACAGCTAAAGTTCCCACAGTGGCTCCCTCCTAAACTCTCATTAAAGACAATACTCGTGAGCACCAGGCAACTTCCTCCAAACTGAACTGAGCAGTTTTAAACGTCAAGATGGAAGCCAGGCGTTGCATTCCGTGGTTAAAAAAAACCCAACTTCATTCCATCTCTAATAAGCTGCGAGCCACTATGCACAATACACCGTAATTGTACTAGATCTTACCTCTTCATTTCCTTTTAGGGAACAGGAAAAATATTTTTATTATGAAAAATGGTACCTAATATTTGCTTCTTCCTAGTAACAGTGAATCTATATTGTGTTTACTTTTATTGTGCTCATTATAATTAAACACAATGGGCTACTATTTAAATGAATAGTGGGGCTATCTACACAGGAATTATATCTTCGTCATCGCCTTCATTAATGTAGATTTTTAAATACGCTGCAGTGTATACAAGCAGAAGTGAGTAATATCTGCCTCTCTGTGAGAGGGCTTACGATAATCCCTGGTGGAGGGAATTGAGTCTTTCCTAAACTTGACACCTCATCAAAATCACTTACAGAGCTTTATAATTCTGGGTCCTACCTCCCAAATTCTCATTTGGCAAGTTGGGCAAGGAGTATTGGGAAAGTGCTAACTGGCACCTCAGCAAGTTGTTAAAGGACTTGTAGAGGATTAGCCACGTAAGACTAATAAAGATGACCAAGACAAGCTAACGCAAAATATTAGGTAGGTACATGGAACTCCCAAATCAGAAAGCACCAACGGAGGGTAGGTAAGAGCAAGGAGAACGCTGTAACAAAGGGACCTGGCCCTGTCTAGACAGCAAGCCTAAGGACGGTGCAGAAGCCCGTTGGAAGGACCGCGTCCATCTGGTCAACAGAAGTCCAAAACACAAGAAGAAAACAAGAAAAACTGCAACTCTTCAAGGCTTCAGTTTTAGAGGGTTATCTCCTCTGCTTTTACATTTTCTCCCCAAATACAGAGAGAAAATGAAACAACGGACTGTTGTTTTGAAGACTCAATGTGTATGATGCACTTGAGGTTCAAATTCACTACTTACTAACTGTAAAATCTAGGAAATCTCTTAATCGCCTTTTCAGTTTCTTGTTTCTAAACTAGGATAACAGTAGTGTTTCTCTCATACTGTTAGAGATCAAATTAAGTAGTCCAAGTAAATTATTACTAAGTACAATGAATACAATTAACTTTCAAAGTAATTCTTAAAAAAACTTTCCATACATGCTTTTTAAAATATACTCTCTAGCAAAGTAAATTAGATAATATCCAAATATTGGTAAAATTATGTAACCAATAGATTTGTTTAAAATAAAATCCCTGCTTCTTCAAATCCCATAGTAGTATCTTAAGTAAAAGCAAGTCAATAGGCACATGCTTTTCAATGTCAAGTTTTCCACACTAGTCTCCAAACTTATGTCTCCTCTATATAAACGTAAAGTTCTTCCACACATATTAAAATTTTTTTGGTCACTACTCATATGTTACAAAACACAGCCATGTGAGTTCTGTAGGATTATAGTTGTGCTCCTCTTCTTGTACATTAATGTCTACCAAAGAGTAACGGTAACTTTGCTGTATCCTTAAGCTCACTTTTAAACTCACTTTTCCATACTTTCTTTTTAACTAAAGTACATGATAATCAACAATCATGATATATAAGAACCTATGTATCACCGTAAAACTGTGCTGGCATTTGATTAAAAGCAATAAAATTCAACTTATATAAACATATAGTTACATAACTGGACATTTAAATACTCTTGCAAGGACTAAGAAACAAAGTAGTTTTGGCAAAATGAGTAAAAGAAAGTCTCCCAAATACATACCTGCAGTTACTACAACAATAAAAGCTTGTTTACATTCTATAAATAGCTTGAGTTTTAGATGTTCTACTCCTTGTATTAGGGAATCAAATATTTCCTAAAGATCATTCTCTGAAGGTCATAATTAATTTTACTGATAGAGTGAGCAAAAGCATTACCTAATTTTAAAAAAGGAAATTTAATTTTGCTATAGACACTCTATGCTTACAATCATTCAATGGATGAATTCTGACTGAGCACCTTTAACTTGTGGGACATTATAGGTGTTTCAGATAGATCACTGAATGACTATCCCTGCCACCATGATGACACAAGGCATCCTAGCGAAGGGACATGAGCACTTAAAATGTCTTACAGGAGTGGAGCGAGTTGCCACAGGAGGGTCTGTTTAATGACTAAAGTAACGTAATTTGATTTAATTTCCCCTGTGTGTTGCAAGTTTTTAAGTCAACTTTCCAGTTTCTCTGCTGTGACAGAGGGTAGAAGGACAGCAGGAAAACTGCCTCAAGGCTGTCAGATTAATTCAGGGAGAGGTGCCCAGACCTCAGTGGCAACAGTGGAAGTGGAGAGAAGCACTCCTGAGCAAGGCCCAGGTCCCACTGCCAGCAGGCTGGAAGCTCAAGGCTGGGCTCTGCTCTGCACATCCATCCAGCTCAAAGAAAACCATTTAGAAAAGCAGCTCAGTTTGGGATTTCTGAGAGAGAGTTACACCAACAAAGAATACTTTTGTGAACAATAAGCATAATATTCGTATGGTATTTAATACTATTTCACAAGCCAGGGAACTTACAAGGAAAGAACAATAAATACAGAGGCCTAGAGCTTTTCCACATAAAGAGATCAGAAAAGGAAGAACCCACAAAGGACAATGAAAAAAATTCAACTAGTATTTTAAGAAGAACCACCCTAGAAGTACAGACCCCTATAAGACAAAAGAACAGAATAAACCAAAAAAAACAGAATAAACCAAGGAGAAAAAATAATTTGCCACAAGATGCTGATAGGTAAAATAAGACAAGTTCTGCTAATTCATTATTGGGAGTAGCAACCCAGAGAGCACTGGGGACACTGATGAGGGCCACTCTCCTGGAAGATGGGAGAGTATCTAATTGAAAGACAAAGTGACACAAGAAAGTTTCCTGAAGTGCCAGGCCAACAGAATAATGGAAGAATAGATACCCATAAACGTGAGGTTCCTCAGATTTTATAAAGTAAAATTACACATCATTAAAGTTAGGAGTTATAACTAAATGATAATCCAATATGAAAATAGCTATCGAAGATTTTCCATAAAAAGAAAACAAAAATCATTTTAGTAAAAACTAGGACAAGGCTGAGCTGTCATGAAATAGGTTCTCATCTTGTGAAGGCTTTCTCAGCAGTTATATTTATATATTTAAAAATCATAATTATGTCTCATTTAATGCCTTTCTTTAAGCAGAGCAAAAAATATCATTCCAGTATACATTAATCTTTTTATTCAAAGACTTGAAATTATAACCTATCAAATCTATCTGTAAGGAATTAGCTCTAGATTTACATTAAACGACACATAATACAAATCTTACAGAAATTAAGAGATGTTTTAAAAGTGGAACTTTGAGGAATATGCTCTTTATAGTTCTTTGATAGTAAATTCTGTTACGATTCACAAAGTCATTCTACTGAAGCACTATACTTAAAAAATATAAATAATGCTAAGAATTAACTCTATTATAGTGTGATACTGTCAAGAATGAAAACAAGAACAAAAATCCTTCTTGGAAACAGATCCTTGTTGGGGGAAGGAGTTCTCTGGCAATTGCTGGACACCTGGGTTACCCTGAAGTCCCCTGGACATATTTGTGCACTGTGCTTTGGGAGTTCATAAGGAATCAAAGTTGTTCAGAGAAACATGCATGTAGATCTTTAAATTATTGAAATACAAGTTTTAATTTATTTAAATTTACTCTGAAAAATTACGAGTTGCTTAAAATGAACAGTACTTAAAATTAATTCTTAACAGGAATCAGCACTCATTAATGTAACTTAATTAGAAGCACCTGAGTATAAATTTTCTATAACTATATGGGCTATATATAACTCAACAATTACATAAACTTGAATAGTTTAGATGTTTTTAGCCAATGGTCAAGTAGTTCACCTAAGCAACAAACAAACCTAGAACTTTGAAAGTTCTACTGTAGATCAGGCTCCTAGCTCAGGCTCCTGGATCCTAGAATATGTTTATTCATTCTTTCTCATGCCCAATTAACAGAGTAATCTGTGAAGGAAAAAAACAGCTATGTTTCTATATAAAGATTTCTTCTTCTTCTCTAATAGCAAATTATACATTTATAATAGTCTGTCTAAAACACAACATTGTGTGATTTGTTGGCCTCACTCTTATTGTGCTTTTGTCCATTCTGCTTAAACTTTTATACTTTATATCTACAAAGTAGAAATGATGTGTTCTTTAAGTATCCTGGGGGTAATAGAGAGGATGCACTGAATAAAATTCGGCTGGATCTCATCTTCTTTTTCTGTCATGCGGTTGGCATAAGAAGACACAAGATGCGATCGTGGATGAGAAAGGACAGGAGATGAGATGACTGAAGCATGACTGAAGATACCCACTAACTATTACCACATCAACTACACCCTCCTAACCCTACTGTAGCTCACACAGTCTCACCTGAAATGCAGCTCAATTACCAAGGTGAAAAACTGCTGCTGACATTTTTTGAAGGGGAATCATAAATCAATAATGACTTGTATTTCTGATCCATCAGTTGGTTTTAATTCTACAGAAAAGTCAAACTAGCTATGATACAGTAACAGATACATAACAATAAGTTACATGTAACTAGTTATCCTGCATGAAGTCTAAAATTTGGTATTTTTTTTAATTATATAAACCAGTTTGTACCAGCAAGTATATTTCATAGAAATATGCAACAGTGTCTACTTGTAGAATATACATGTACAATTTCTTATTCCTAGCTCAAACAGAATAGAAATATACAAGTGACTGCTTATTAACATATGTATGTCTCAAAATTAAGACTAAACTAAACTAACTGGGACTGTCACAGGTGTGGTAACCTGAAAACCCGCCGAGAGGCACGCGCCAGCTGCTGACCTTACTGCCGATGATGGCGCGCACTTCGTCGTCCGGGGACGTGGGGGTGCCAGAGATATCGGGGTTGCTGTTGCTCAGGCTCCGGGAGCGGCTCAGGTTGAGGCTCGCGGGCCGCACTGCAGATCGGGCCATGGTGGCGTAATGCACGGACCCTCCCAACCCCCCAGGACCTGGAGAGGACACACAGACAATGGAGCATCAGAGAAAGGAAACCAGTGAGAAACGAACCCCAACAACTGACTACAAATTACAAGAGGCCACAAAGATCATGACCTGCACCTGTTTCTACATAAAAACACTATAAATTTTTAAAAATATCAACAGAAATCAAAATACTCAAGAACAACTGGTAATTACACATGATATTCTTTTTATTTTGCAGTAAACAAATCTAGGCCTATACATTGAGCTACATCACCAGCTGGCTTCAAACCTGCAATTTTTCTGCCTCAGTCTTCCACAGTACAGAAATTTAAAAAGTGCAGACATTCTATATTATAGCAGTTGACAAAACCATGAGTTATATATATAATATTCTTTTCACATTTCCTCTATTACATATCAATTGTGTAACAAAATTAATAGAAAACACACACACACTCCCTCCACTTAGGAATAGTTATATCAAAGACCAAAATGCACTAGCTGATGTCTCTTGCTTTCTCCAGCCCTCCTGCTCTGCTGCTACCAATAGCTCTTAAACCAGATTCTTTACTTGTGTTGGGTGTTAAACTTGTTTGTTTTATTTAATACAGTCATTTGTTTCATATGTATTTTATTTGCTGTATATGTGAACCATAAAGGTTTCCTCCCCCACCACCAAAAATGTGAATGATATATGTGTGTATATGAATTATAACAAAATGGCATTCTTAGAATATTTATACAAAACTAAAGATAATTTTAAGAGTCTAGGTTATGTAGAAAGCAAAGAAGTCCCTTTCATCTGACTGGTCAAGCCTGACATCATCCTTCAACCATGTTCTATAAATATAAAAGTTTCCAGCAGGTACATCTACAACTTCTCTGAGCTCTTACTTACAGAGATTTTTCCGAATATCCTCTTTGCAAATGTCTGTCATGCCTGTCAACTAACTAAGGGACACAATCTGTGAGGTCAGCACATACAAAACATGACTTGTGGAATCTGTGGGGCCCTCACAGAATGCTGAATGAGGAGAGAAGTACATACATATCACTCGCACAGTCAGACCCTTAAGTCATGGAATTTAAAATCAAGATAGGACATTATGAATCAGAATATGAGTCCATTATATTTCTTTTTTGCAAACAAGTAAAGGAATACTAGGCCAAAATGTCTAGTCAGAGTAGCAGCATGCTTGCTTTTCACAACTATAATTATTTGCCAGTTCTATCAGGCTTACCATTGTCAACAGCTGGAAAAGGGCACATACCCTTAGCACTGGTGATGACAGATGAACTATGCACAAGTAACTATTAACTGAACAACTGAAGGACTGTTCCAACTGAAGATACCTCTACCACTTCCACTCCTATTGCCAGTGTCAGACAAGACAGGTAACTGCTTTGGCTCCAATGCTCTGAGCTTTTCTAGAGAGCGACCTCCTACAGCATAACCATAGGTTTTACAGTGTTATTGGAGAATTACTGACCCACACCTTGCTAATGTAGCATTCTGAGTGACACACACGAGATTCAATTTATTTTAACAAGGAATGGTAAAATGCTTCTGGAAGCATAAGAAGTTATTCTCAAGGTTCATTTCCAAGAATTAATTTAACCAACATCTCTAATTCAAATTAAAGAAAGCTGTATAAGTAATGATGCTTTAAAATTAAACTTACCCTTTAACAGTAGCACCTGGCACATGGATGGCTTAGTGGTTGTTCAACAATATGTTTGCTACTGAATGAATGTGGGGACTACAGCAGTATCTCAGTCTCACAATGTAGACTGAACTTACCAAAGACAGTTTCACAGTAAAGAGTCACACACCTGGTGAGGGTGAGTTAGGGTAAGTATTTGGTAGGCGAAAAACATAGTAGATATAGGAGGCAAGAAGGCTATTCCTGCCATGCTGGTCATGATTTCCTTCCAAATTTTTGTGAAGTCGATTTATAATTGATGCCATGGCTTCAAAAGATGCTTGACCTAGATTAACTTATGAAGGAAAAAAACACATTTGATTTAGCATTTTTTAGACTCTTAAGATCCACAAAGATCAAGGCACTGCCATTTTAAAATGCTGCAGATATAGTGACTACACAGTAAAGTGTATTGTTTTTATTTACTGATATTATTAGGCTAAACCAAAAATACTGTTAAGAAAATAAGAAAAAACTCATTTTAATAATCTAACATGAAAACAGTAAGGTGTGATTAATTAGAACCAAAAAAACATTACCCAACAGATACCCATTCTTTTACAAAATAATACAAAGCACTTAAGAGAAAATAAATCCTCCTGGATATCCCCAGAGAAGTAACTTCTCATTTTACAGATGACTGGAAATCTAAACACATACAACGAGCACTTACTAATTTGTTTAAAATATTAACAAAAGTAAAAATAGAGGAGCCAGTGGTAGTCACGCAGGGGCCACCAGAGGAGGCAGTGGTATAGACAAGAAGCCGGCCCCTTCCTATGGGCGAGCAGCAGTCATGGCCGCTGGGAGGAGAAACAGGAAGTCAGCCCTTGCTGTGAGGCGGCAGCACGCGAGCTGGGACACAAGCACAGTGCCCCCACCCACACTTCCTTCTAAGCAACCAGCTGATTCAGAGACACATGGGCTAGGACGATAGCTACTGAGGTAAAACAAAACAGCTTAGTGCTTGCAGTGTTTAGAGTCTGACTGACTTTGAAGGCCTGACACTGGTAGTCTGAGCATCTACTTACAGGATAACAATATGAAATATAGTCAACTGTGGGGGATTTTCTTCTGAAGGTGGTAGCCATTGTTACTTCCCTATTATCTTGCTTTAAGCTCCTGTATCACTTTCATTGTTTTGGTTTTTTGGGTTTTATTCTGTTCTGTTTTGTTTGATTTTGTTATGTCTGATGGTATTGGCAGCTACTTTGAACATAACAGAAGACACTATTAGTAGCCATTGTTGATATCCTATTATCTTGTTTTGAAGTCCTGTATTGCTTTGTTTTGCTTTAATTGGCTTTATTTTGTTTGATTTCATTCTCTTTAAAATAAAGTAAAAGGTTTTTAAAAAATTATCAGAAATATGAAGAGAATTTAGTGTATCTATATAAGGATTAGAAGGGAAAACAGATTAAAACTGTAATACAGCAGTTTTTGTTTGTTTGTTTTGAGACAGAGTCTCACTATGCAGCGTAGTCTGGTCTTGATCTTACGTTGCCCAGGCTGGTGTTGGACTCACTGCAAACCTCCTGCTGCAGCCTCCCAAGTGTTGGAATTACAGGCATGTGCCACCACAGCGGGCAAGGCTGGATACAGCACTTTAAAGACTAGAATGAGCACTACCTGCATGATCATTCAAGTCACTATATCATGAGAGTTTTGCAAAAGCTGGGGAATTCTGACAGTGCACTGAATAAATGGGTAAACCATCACCAGTTTGAGCAATAGGACCCCAATTCTTTGATTTAATCAAGACAGGAAATTATGACTAGATAATGAGGTCAGCTGGGTTCCCCTGAAAGTGGTACAACTGAGTAAAAGGTCATTCAGGAAGGGCACTTACTCTACAGATGGCTGAACGAGGACAGAGACTGGAGACTGAGCTGCCCAGGCTCTCCCAATCCTGCCATGTTCATGGTTAACTGTGTTCTCACAGCAGCTATTCCAAATGAAGAGAATGTACCTCAAAACTCAAGTCCCTCCTACCCTCTTCTTAGCAAGCCCTTCCTTCAATCCCACAGACCCATCTCTCCTGGCAGCACGCATATTCCTCCGGCCTCTCACCCGGTTTTCCTCGGCATGTCGACGTGTTCAAATCTCTGCACTCTCATGCCCTACCCAAGCCTGCTGTCTCTTCTAGCTTAAACTGAACGAATTCTGCTTTCAGGGAGCTACATTGTTCTTGCGAATCTCATCTGTGGATAGCTCTCTGTAGCAGATAAGAGGCCCTTGGAGGCCAGTTGCCCCGGTCTAAATTTCAGCTCTGCCACACTAGCTGAGTGATATGAACACCACTTTTGAACATCACTGAACCAAAAGCCGTACTAATGGCACTTACTCCACAGGGCCATGGCGAGGGACTCACTGCTGCCACCAACCAGTGCTGTGAGAGCCTTTGCCCCTGTTATTACTATTATTTTACTTACACAATCCACAGTGAAGAGCAGTCCTAATCTTTTTTTTTTTTTTAAATGAAAAGCTTTTCCTGTAACTTGTGGAACAGACATCTTTATAATCTTTGAATCCACCATCTCTTCCATATCTTGCTGTCCCGCCTTTTATCAGGACCTTATCCTTTTTATATAAAATTCTGTAACAATCTTACTTTGTCTGCCTCCAGATCTTTTGACTTTCAAATGTCCACACACTGTAGCCATCTTTTTAAAGATAAATTTGGTCACGTGACCTCCCTAATTTCAAAGGCCTACTGAATGCCTAGAGAAACAGTCCTCCTCTGCTGAAGTGGGAGGGAAGACCCTACTGTATCTCCTGTGGCTGTCATCTCTGGTTAGCAACCCTCTAATGGACAGCTCGTTACTCCAAGTCCTCCTCCAAGTTCCCAGGTTCACTGACGTCTGTGTCCTGTGCACACGCACTCTTAGCTCCTTGCAGTAAGTTACATGCCACATTCCTATTTGCCTTCAAATGCTCGAGAATTTCCTCCACTTATAAGTCCCCCCACCAATCCTCTTGGACCTTATGCTCCTTTGTGCCACCACTTAATCTGAAATTTTATAACAGGTTAGCTCAAATTTCTTTCCAACCTAACTTCTTTTTAGTATTTAGCTAAAACTGTTGAGAGAAGCAGAGAAATTAATGTTGGAAAAGGGTATGCATGAGAAACAGCCCTCACTCCAGAACAATGCAGAAGAAAAAGAACACATTGATGTTGAGCAAAAGCAGGAAAGAACAGGAGCCAGGCGTGGAGGCACTCGCCTGTCATCCCAGCACTTGGGAGGCTGAGGCAGGAGAATCCTTGTGAGTCTGAGACCAGCCTGGGCTACAAAGTGAGCTCAAGGCCAGCCTGAACTGCATAGTGAGACCCTGTCTCCAAAAGACAGAAGACAAGAGGAGGAGGAGGAGGAGGAGAAGGAGGAGGAAGAAGGAAGAGGAAGACGAAGACGAAGACGAAGACAAAGACAATAGTTTCATGAAATGGAGGGCAGCAGATAAGTGACAATGCAGCCTGGGTTGACCACATGACCAGCTGTAACATGACCTGTCCCTTTACCCATTTTCCTAACTACTCTGTCAGATCTGAAAGGCAGGAACCCAGCCTTGGACAATACCTATCAACTTCTAAACATACAAGGTACTCACTAAATAGTGAGTGAATGAATGGATTCGGTTCTATAACTAGAGAAGTCTCTAGGACACACTTTATACAAAGAAAAAGTTATCTTCCGTCATTACAAACAAGTAACTGACATCTCAAACTCCCAAACTAAACAGTCTTTATAGGTAGCAGATAGAATAGCATGTTCTTTTTTATTGGTTTCTTTACAAAAGTGAGATATCCAAATTATAAATAACAGGATTCATTCCCAAGCAGAAGTACGTTACCTATTTGGCCAGCAATGATAGGAGGTCTAACGACTAACAGGATCAGTTTATCAAGCAGAATATGAAGAAATCGGACCACTGGCTCCAACTGAGATGAATTCAGTGCTGAAATACTGCTCTTCAATTCATTTTCTAGGTTATTTTCCATGATTCGCATGTCCCCAATTCGGACGGGGAACATGTGTTCATCCAGGGCATTGACCAGAGCAAAAAATTTATCAAGATAGGGATCCTAGGACAGAAAATAAATGAAAGCACCACTTGTAACTACATAAAATTCCCAATCTGAAGGGAATATGGACCACTAATACAAGAATACAATCCAAAGAGATGTGCATATCCATATGCACATCTGGTACATACAGTTATAAAGGATTTCCTGTGGACATCTATTTTCACGTTACTGTAAAATAGCCCCCGGAAATAGTACTGATTACGCAGGGAGGGTCTCTCTCTTTTGCTCTGAGTTTGCCCTCCTTGCCAGAGTTTAAGGACTACTTGTGACACTGTTTGCTCTCAACTCCAAGCTGCCACTGCCACAGTGCAGATCACCGTCCCGGTCTCCTCACAGTACAGCTCTCCTGGTCAGCGGGCTGGTGCTGGCATGGGCGGCAGGGAGCGCTGGAGGCCGCACCTGTCTGTGAAGTTGGAGACTTCACCGTACTCATCTTCCTGTGGCACGGCACAGAATGGGGCGCAGTGTCTCTGGCCAGGACGGCCCACCACAAGTCTCCCTCGCCACAGCACCGCGTGCGGTAGGAGCGGAGCGTCACCCTCTCCACAGAGGTCTGCTCCTCAGCCTTCAGGGTTCTCCTCCAGCTGCTCCTGGAGACTGGGTAACTGTCATCTCTGCTGTCATCACAGCCCTCTTTTTATCCCACCGAGAAGTCAACCACCTCTAACCAGGTAACCTCCTGTGATTTTGTCTGTTCGTCTGTTTGTGGGGCCGAGGAGCTAACCTGGGCCTTTCACATGCTGTGTATTCAAGCACTCACTGTGTGTCATGGCCCGGGTCCCGGTAACAACTCTCAATCTTAAATTCTCTCATTCAAATGACTAGCTGACTCGCCTCCTGCCTGTTGCTATTTAACTTCCTTCTGCACTGCCAATAGAACCGGTGGCGCTCACGGCAGTACTGTGCCAGGTCCCTAGATGGACGCCTACACTCTCCAGCTCCTTCACACTTAGAAATGATCCTGTGTGACCGAGTTCTGAACAAAGGGAAGGACACAGAAGCCGGTGGGAACTCTGGGGAGGCTTTTATTTACTTAGCAATGAAGACAAAAACAGGAAAAGGGAGTGATGCTGCCGGGCTCCCCATTTAAACTTCTCATGCTGTTCTATATGTGTTACTCTACTGATCAAAAGTCTTTACTGAGCTCCATATGGTCAATATATATTTCAAAGAAGTTACAAAAAGTGTAACATCCTAAGAACCATTTGTGTTCCACTGATCCTGGTTGGTAGGTTCTTTCTTCTTCTTTGGTAGTCCTAGGGCTTTAACTCTAGGCCTTCACACTGGCTACATCTCCATCCCTTTTCTGATTTTGAGGCAGGGTCTCACCAAGCCGCTACATTGCCCAGGTTGGGCTCAAACTTGCAAACTCCCTGCCTCAGTTCCTCAGAGTGCTGGGATTACAGTGTGCAACTGATGCTTGTAAAACAATTTCAATATATAATCAGTTTGTCTGACGTTACTGTGATAAAGGTATTTTGAAACATAATAGAAAACACTAACAAATATTTATTACTTTCAATTGGTCATTTAAAAAAGATTATTCGTATCTGATAAATTTGTTTTACTTAGTTGCAAGATTCATAAACACGGGAATTTTAGTCATCAAGACAGGGAATGCCAGGATGTTACACACTTGTACTTCCTTCTTCCCCCATATTACACAGGTTCTGAATCAGCAATATAACTTATTTTGTTTCAAATCCTTCTTCGTAACATAAGACAACACATGAATCTGCCTCCATAAAAACAATTTGGGAGGAAAAGATAAATGTACTGACAAATATAAAAAGCGAAAGCTAATAATGATTATAGGAATAGGCAAAAATAAGCATAAATAGCGTACTTGCATATTTAAGAAATGTAATGTGGTATTAAGAATTTATGTTCTAGGGGTCGGGGATTTAGCTCAGCAGCATATGTGCCTGCCTGGCAGGCACAAGGCCATGAGTTCAATCTCCGGTACAAAAAAAAAAAAAGGATTTACATCCACTCATGATAAGAACGCCAACCTTTCCATCACCACAATGACAAGGAGCACAGGGAGCACAGGACATACCTGCACCATCAGAAAGGAAAGCTTGCCCTTGAGTCCTCCAGTTACTGATCTTTGTATCACCGCCAAATAAAACCTATGCTCAGCAATGTCCTGTGTGCTTTATTTCCCCCACCTCACCAGGCAGGAAGAGCTAGCTTAGAAGACGATTGTCCTGCAAAGCCTGCTCACAAAGGTGACTTGGCTTTAACACCAGGCCACTTCCACCACGTGATGCTCCCATGCCTGAACGTTTTGTGCAAGTGACACATTTATGCTCAACAGCTGCCCTTTCTCAGGGAGAGTGGAATCTCGATGCATGTCAGGAGGAAGTGCCCATGTGACAAGCCTGTAGTAAATCCCTGGACACTGGGTGTCTACTGAGCTTCCCCACAGAGCACACGTCACATATGCCATTTCCGCCTGTACTTTGTGACTCCACTAGAAGCAGACTCTTGGCAGCTTAGTCCTCTGGACTTCACAGATGCACTTTCCATGTCTTCATTAAAATAAACCACAGCTGCTGTGCTGAAATGACTTCACCAGAAGTCCCCCGGGCAAACTGCTGAACACAAGGGGGCTCCGGGACACTCTCTGCATGCCCTTCCCCTGATAAGCTGGGCAATGCCTGCCTTCCACATTAACGATCGGCCTCGTCTCACTCTACACATGTGCACACACAATATCAGAGTGCAAGGACAACAGACACACACATACATGCACAGACACTTTGGTAAAAAGTGAGGAGTCACCCACTAGGGTAACAGGGCTTCTATGTCTAAGTGAGTCACCAAGAAGCTAACTTTCAGAGGGGAGGAGGAGCTCTACAAAAAGAGAAGTAAAAGGAAAGGCGGAAAGACCTTCCTGCCAAGAAAAACTAAGAATTAGGGTCTTTAAGAACTTGTCATGTCACAGAAACAGAATGAAGTATTTGGGCAGATGATTCCTAAAACTCTTTTCATTTGAAATACCAGAGTCTATGAGAAATAAGATTTGAACTGGATGATAGTTTTAAAATTACTCTGCCATGTACCACAAACTTAGAAACATGTTACTTAACTGTGCAAAAGAAAATCAATGACTTTTTATGAAGCAAAGTATTTACTTCTGGTGACTGTTAATGACATTCTGTATATTCCTTTAAAAAACACAACTTAGAAATCTACATGCTTTTAACTGATACATATTCTTGTAAGTCTGAAGCAGACAACAAAGCTGACAGAAATAAGGTATGTTTTTAATTCATTCAAGTAAAACAATCATAAAAATCATTAAAACTCACTTGTGTGTGGATAGATGAAACAGCAACAACTTCAACATTAAATACACCTTTGTGATTATCGACCCACTTCATGCCAGGTAGAGGAACCTGTAAGATAGTAAATACAATGATCACAGATGTTTAAATAAATTATGAATCCAGGAAACAAAAAATTAAAGTACCTCAATAAGGAAAAAAGACTCCATAGAAATACATTTTTAATCACGATACAGTTTTAAATAAATTTTAAAATTTCATTTTCTAAATAAATAGTTTTTACAAGAGAATTAAAAGGCTCAAGAAGCAAAAATTTCTATTTTCCCAGAGACAGATCCTCTTTTGTCATTCCAATGCCTCCTCTATGCACATTTTCATATATGCCCTTGCACAGTTAATGTTATTTTGAAACTTGTATATTGTGAATCTCATTTCATGTCAATAAATTCACACACACAACACCATCTTAAAGGTTTACCACATTCCATTTGTTCATTTAAACATTCCTAGTATGTTTACACTGGGCATTATAATTGTGCCAAGTAGAAGAACTCTGCTGTTTTAAAGATTAGAAACCTCTTTTATTTCAGATGTAAACTGCTAGACTGTCAATTAAAATTATCTCATGAAAACCATTTTTAAAAGTCATACCTAAACCCTCTCCATCCTTCTTACGAAACACAGCTAACGAGCCTGGCATGTGACATTTAAAATGAGCAGCGAGGCTGAGAGAGCTGGGCCCTCTGGTGCGAGGAACTCGGGAGTGCTCCCGGGCCTCTCTTCTGCTCTGCCTGTCCAGGACAGGGTGCTGGAGACCAGCAACCCAGAGAAGCTAGCAGAGACATATGGGCAGACAAAGCCCCAGGAAAAGGCCGACATCCTCCACCGCTCTGAAGGACCAAGCACCCGCCACAAGGGCGTCCAGGAGGTCAGCAGAGGCCCCGTGGGAACCCAAAATCCACCTTCCTGATGAACAGCCACCCACCTGGCTCACCCCAGGGAGTGAAAGGAGACAGAGTGGCAATGAGGACCCTGACTGGACCTCAAGGCAGCATTTCCCCTCTGGAGCGCTAAAGCAGGGAGAGTCTCAGGACACAATATCTGAGGACAACAGGACACAACCACAACCAGGCATCACAAGGGCAAAGGCCCTGAACTGCCAGTTTAAATGAGAAAAGCCAAGCGCCAGACACCAACATCAAGAGGACACAGATGCCGGCTAGGTCTGACAGGAAGCATATATACCTGCTGGCTGACTGCCCCCGTCCCCATCCAATACTGCGGATGGAACCCCAGGCCTTTCATTAAGCTACACCCCCAGACCTTCTTTAATGTCATCATTAAAGTATACAAAAGTTTTTAACTCAACTGAGTGTGTAAGTCTATCTTTTTTTTGTTTGTTTTTGTTTTTTATAATTTTATTTAAAGAGGAAAAAACAAAACAAAATAAAACAGAATAAAGGGTAGCAACCATACAGTATTCCAAGGAAAAAAGGAAAAGTACAACAACAATAAAACCTAAGAAATTATTACTTGACTAGTAAGTCTATATTTTGAGTTTAGATTTAATATATTATTTTAGGTTTTAAATTAATATGCTTATTTTTTTAAGAAGGATAAAAGCTTCTAAGTTTTACAAATAGGAATTTTAATCATGAGAGGAAGCCTGAATGTCAGCATCTATCTACTTCGCAGACAGCAAACTAAGTAGCGAGTTTCATTCGCTGAAGACATCTCCACCATGAGACTCCCGCATCACCTGCCAGGAGAAGCACAGTGGGCAGACACTGACCTCAGGGGACAGCACGGAGTATGCCTGGGGGGGCTTCTCCAGGGACACCGGCAAGCAGAACTGGCCAGTCTTCAGCCGTCCATTCTGAAGCATCGGGATCCACTTGGAAATGAAAAGCAAACACTCTCATGTATGTATTACAAAAATACTTATTTGGAAAGTTTGTTTTATGAACTTGGTACATCCCAAACTTGTCTCCTATTACCAAAAATTAACGGATTTAATTATATAAATAACCAGAGGCTTTCATAATTCCTCGAAGGGATCATGTCCCCCAAACAGTACTATCAGCCATGCAGTATGTAACATAAAGGGTCCCTACTATCTAAAAAGGAGTTAGTTCTGGGAAAAGACTACAAAGTGAATCAATTTTAAAATGGAGAAAAGTTTTAAAATAGTGAAAGATTTAATTAGCTGGGAGCGCTGCAAAAAAACTAATGAGTACTATTTATTTTAGAAAAATTCACATCACAAAGCAAAAGACAAAAAATAAGCCAAATGTTGATTTTTCTTTTCTGGGTAGAAGCATGATTTCTCTAAGAAAGTTGTATTATAGATTATCAGGACATCCTTCATCTTAATTATACCTCTACAATTCAATCATAATGATTTTTGAAAATTACTCAAAGGTTTTAATTTCTTTTCTAAGGGTTTTTTTCTCCTT
The DNA here is from genome assembly GCA_004027295.1 of Dolichotis patagonum. Taxonomy (NCBI): domain Eukaryota; kingdom Metazoa; phylum Chordata; class Mammalia; order Rodentia; family Caviidae; genus Dolichotis; species Dolichotis patagonum. The sequence continues at coordinate 62,120 of PVJX010001045.1, read as the reverse complement.
AAATTTGTATTTATATTGCACTACTGAGTAAACTTAATAATCAGAACCAGACTTAAGTATTCACACAAAGTAATTAATTAATTGCTTAATTACATTAATTGCATTAATGGCATTTTCTTGTTCTGATGACTCTTCTTTACCAATGCAGTTTTACAGCTATAGGGAATCAGAGAATATTCAAGGAATAAGAAACACTAGCTGTATCTTATAAATATTTTTAGGATCAAAGAACTAAATATTCAACAAAAAGCACTTACTGTATAACCAACAGGGGTTTCAAGAGGAGTGTTTTGTTTTTGTTGACAACTAACATGATAAAAAGTAAAAAGTAAGTGATGATGGTCAGTTAAAGTTGCAGGGAGTTTAACCTTGATTTCTTCATGAAAATCAGGAGACCTTCATACAAAAAAAGAAAACAAACAAAAATCAATAATCAGTAATTTGTTCAAAATGAATAATTACTGCATTTGTGTGATTGAGTGATTTTAAACTTAATTTTAGATCATGCTTCATTTTTCCTCTAGTCCAAAGCATTTTCCTTTACTCCCAATCTCCAAATAATTAAATCCTACTTGTAGATAAGGGAGCTGTCACTATCTCTGAAATTTCTCACCCTATTTTATTAATGGATTGAGAGTACTACTATTTAAAAATTAGTAATTATTACCTTCATATTGAGATTTCCATTACATTGGAACCTATACACAAGAGGAGACCATGGATGGCTACATTTATGAGCCAATTCTTACACATACAGAGAAAAACAAAGAGTTGTATAAGTGTATAATTTAAAACCACCCCATAGAAAAATATTTTTATTTTGTAGGAGCACAGTTTAATATAAAACTAAACTGTATCATCCTTTCATAAAAGAAGAAAAAGGGTTCCTCTAAAGATACCTTACTAGTAAGTTGGGCTCTCTGTGGAACGCCTTATATCAATTATTCCATTGTTAGCAAAATTAAAAATGTCACCAAAACATGGACTAGATATTGACTGACTTTAAGGGAAGAAAAAAGATAAAATCAGGAATGACAACAAATTGCATTTGTGCTACAAGTTAGAAGTATTCCTGGATACAACACAAATATAATCAATTTCAGGGTCTTCTGTCTCAATCAGTATTTACTCAAAATGGCCTCAAAGGGCATTTTTACAGAGAAGTACAGCTTCTGCTCATGATTTACACTTGAGAGGGCTAGGTGGCACCCCGACCTTCCACATGCAGTTGCTGTCTCTCAGAATTATGTCCCATGAAGACCCAGACCTCTCCACTGTAAGGCCTGGCACACCTACTAGACTTCTCTTTCTTAGATGTTAGTCAAGTTTCCTTCCTCATATGAGCCACAAAAGACTGTTAACAGGTGTGGGTTTGACTACAGAAATTCCAAGTGGAACTAGACTTTAAGTAATACTAACAAGAAAGAGAGCTAATATTAGCAATCCGTAAACTTGGTAACTTTGGAAAGAAAAAAAAATTTAACTACTGATCTCACCAATCATCACTAAACTGGGAAAAAGCTGAAATTATCAGCAATGTCAGATGGTAATGTCATTCAGATTCTATGAATGCTGACAGCAAATACAGTAATAATGACCTACTCACAAAACTGAGAAACTTTTAGAAATTATAGCTTTCTTCATCAGTATCTTTCCTGGTATTTAATACTATCATTTATTACTTCCTGAAACCATATTATATGAAGACTTGTGAAAAATTAAGCATGTATGAGAATTATTCATTCAATAAATAGGTTTAATTGCCCACTTTCAAGTTAAACATTGCCTTAGTTTAGTGGTGATCTTAAAGATCAATGCACGAAAACAATTACCCTCAAAAGGTCAGTATCAATATCTATGCTATGAAAGAGAGGTTGGCAAACTGTGGTTCACAAGGCAAATCAAGTCCACTATCAGGTTTTATGCAGTCTGCAAATTAGGACTGGTTTTTACATTTTTGAATAATATTTTATTAGATGTGAAAATTACATGTAATTCAAATTTCAGTGCTCATGAGTACAGCTGCGTTGCAACACAGCCACCAATTTACTCGTGACTTCATTACTTACGGCTGCTTTTGTGCTGTAAGGCAAAGCTGAGCAGCTACCAGACAGGGCCATGTGATCACAGGCCTGAAAGATACAGTGTCCAGTGCTTTGCAGAAAACGTTTGCCAACCCCTGATACAAAGCATGTTGATTAAATACTTCAAGAGCAGAGAGGAACAGATTACTTCAAGTTTAAGCTCAAGGAATTATTATTTAGGAGGTAGGAGTTAATACGGGCCTTAAAAAGTGAGTAGGAAGTCAAACAACAAAAAAGGGAAACATCATCATAAAAGATATAAGAAAGGCCCAGAATAGAACAAGACATTTGCTACTGAGGTCCAAAGAAAATCATCAAGACTCAAAGGTTGATCGGATATTAGAGAACAGAGGAGAGAAACCAAAAACATCTTAAATTTTGAGCTACAGTAACTAGAAAAATGGTGGTACCATTAGTAAAAACAGAAAAGCAGACAGAGACAGGGTCAGAAAAAAAGGGCCAAGGCTAGAAACTAAGAAGTCAGCGAGGCACCAAAATGCGTGTGTGCGGGAGGCTGGGAGGCTGGTGAGAACACCGCTGTGTGTCAGAAGGACGCCCGGGCTGAGGCAGGAGAGCACGGCATTTCCACTCCTCGCCAGGTTACTCAGGGACAGAGCGTGCCTGAAAAGAGCGCTCAGATCAGAGCTGTGGTGCTGTGTGTGGAAAGCCGACTCGGAGGGGAAAGAACAGGCGTGACCCTACATACAGAGAATGTTCAAAAAAGTGGAAGGAAACAGATACAGCCATCAAAACCAAGGTGAGAGGAAGTTTTAAGGCAAAGAAAACACATTCTATACAACAGCAGTGGGAAAACTTGTGTTTTCCAAGTGCAAGAAATGCAGGTTTCTTTTTGAGAACAGATGACACTAATGAAATGGGACCCTGAAGAGAAGGGACGCCTGAGCCATGTCCGGCAGCCACAGGACAGGGTGGCCTGGGAGCAGAGAAGTGGCTCAGGCCGAGCAGAAAGGAGGCCCCTGCACTTGAAACAGGAGAGGCAGACGAGTCCAGAGAGGATTCAAGGTGGGAACAGGGAAACTGTGGATCTCAGATGCACAATAAAGAATTTAAAATAGGAATGCAGAGTAAAGCCAACAGAAAAGCAGAATCTGGAGGAAACTACTCCAGCAGTCACTGCTACATCAGCGGGTAAATTATGTAAAATGAATTACAGTAGCCCTACCATATGATACAATATCATCAATTTGCAATAACCCCCCCGACTGATGCAATTGTGTGATGCTTCAGTATTTAGTAGTCCCCGAAAGTAAAGCAGAAATTAAACATTACCCAAGTAAGCAATGTCCCAAGGATGTAAAACTGAAAGTCACTGAATCGAAGGATTATTGGAGGCTGAGAATACCACCAATTTAACTAATGGGCTTAAGCTTTGTAAAGACTTAAGTAAAACTAAAAAGTATTGGGAAAAATAATAGGGATGATCAAAGGACCAGGGATCACAGTGTTAATAACACGGTAAAACTGAAGGATCAGAGTATTTGGTTGAAAAGATCTTCTATATGTAATGTCTTACACGCGAGATGTCTTTACAGAATGGCTGTGCATCTATGGATTTAAAATTATACTTCAGATGTTTGCTTTGCTTCTCGCAGTCAGTAAAACACACTACCGTGAGTGCTAACAATGCCACTATTGAGAAGTGAGTAACTTTGAAAGAAATATTGTAATTCAGTACCTGTTATGATATACTACGGCTGTATAGGCTTCCTTTGAAAACTCTGAACAGCTAGATTTACCAAAGATTACCTGTAACAAATAACAGCATGTTGAAACTTTGTTGCAATAAATGCTGGATGTTTCATATCTATGTAAGAATTTGTCTGATTTAATAACTGAGAAAAACGGGCAAAATCAGCCCAATGAAGAACAATGTGCCTACTGACGTTCATTAAAAGTTCACCTGTTCCACTATAGGTTTCTTTGCAACAATAGACCCATCTGACATTCACACATTCGAAAGATTCTATTGATTATATTTCTACCTAGTAAGCAATAGCATACATTTCTTCCCTTTTTCTTAAAGAAAATGAAGCTTTTATACTGGATGTCACATTTAATCTGGAATCTATATAAGAAATAGGGTCCTAGAATGGTGGCATAAATCTTCTATGTAAATTGACAGCTTCTCCACTAAAACAGCAGAGTCATCCTGAAAGTCAAATATAAATTATTTATAAATGACATATAATATTCTTCTTTTTAGGTTGTTATGTATCCTTGGTGATCCTAGTACTTCCTACACACTGCTTTACAATAGAGGAGAGCTGTATTCTTTAGTTTAATACATGTTTAAAAGAAAATTCACATTTAAAAAAACAGAATTATTTCTGGGGAAAGTTTAGAGGTAAAATAAGTAAGCCTTGTATTTCTGCCTCCCAAGCTCTGAGAGCAACACTGTGGATAATTAGGGCAGCTGACTCCAAAATGGCTCAAGTGTGCCAAGGCATGGTTATGACTGCTGCCAGCCACAGACAAAGCCCGTGGGCCTGGCCAGCCACCCTCACATACGCATCAATAGGCGTGTGACGTGGTCAGTGCACTCCCATCATCCGACTGGTGAAACGACTGAAGCCTAACCCTTACACAAGGAGATGAACTAGCACCAAGGGCACAGGCAGGTGTTTGCTTCTGTAACCTTTCAAGCATGTCCTTCTATTTTAGATGTACACCAAAGTGTAGTAATTATGACTGCCCTAGGTAAGTCTTATTTTATCAGTTCGTTAATAACACTACATTTTTACAAAATGGTATAGTGCCAGAATTACGAAGTTTTCAAGTTTACTATACGACATTATATAATCAAAAAATTACCAGAGGTGGACCATTTGAATAGTCCTTAATTAAAAAGTAAGCAAACATATCATGTTGCTGCATATATTCTTTCAAATCAGCCACTCACATAAACACAATATTACATTTTCATATGATTAATACACGAGTGAAATGAATACAGTACCTTTTCCCCTCTGAGAAGCTATCACTTTTGAAAAAAGAACTCGTTTTTGTAACGTGAATGAAATAACAGGCGAAGTGTTCCTTTTTGACCATCTGACAGGTATTTTTAATCACCAACATGGATTGAACATCGAGTACAGTAGCAAACAAGCACTATGACAGGTATCAAGATACAGCTACGAGTACATCATGACCCCTGCCCTCAAGGAGCTTACAGTCTAGGGGATGAGGTGAAGAGACACACACACAACTGCAGAGCAACAAGGCCTCTGAACAAAGTGAGAAGACGCTCCGGTGTAACTCACCACTGTACTTGTCACTTCTCAGGGATACTCCAAGACCTCGACTGCTTCCCCTCCCCCTCTCCAGACTCCCAGTCCCACAAACACTAGAGAAACTCATGGTTTTAGTACAGAAGGCCCTCTCCAGGCAATGCCTGCTCCTGATCTCGGTGAGGCATTCTCTCTCTCTCATCCCTGAATACCCACTCCTTTGGGCCCCTCTACCAACCTTTTAATAATTAGCCCATATCTTAGTTCTCAACACTGGCTGCAAAAGGTAACCCCTTGATGGGAGTTAAGAACCCTAACAACTGGTTCAGAAGCCCAGATACTATGATGTACTTCAAATGAGATTCAGCCTGTGAACTGTAACTTTTAAAAGCTCCCCAGATGAATCTAATGGTCAGAGAAGAGTGCCAGAGCTGCTCAGTTAAGATGAAGAGAGTCATACACATTAAAATCCTGGTGGAACGTTTTCGAGCTGCAACACAACCTCGTATGCTGCCTGCCATCACCTCGCCGCTCCACTCCCTGGCCTCTCACTGTAAAGGGGAGTGAGAAGAATCAGCACTGCACATGCCAAAGCAAAGTTATCTGTGCTCTGACAGAGTTTCCTGGGTGATGCTGATCTGACCCTCTACAGAAAACCACTATTTATTGCATTTCTATTACATCCTCCAGTCTGCAAGGCTCACTCATCTTTGTATCTCTAGGATATGCCAACTCTTCAATGAATGTTAGCATTTTAAAAAATACAATACACAAAGGAAGTAATAAAGTTAAGATTTTAATTTCGAGTTTAACTGCCAACCAAGTGATACCTTTCTTTAAAAAGCTGACATGAACCACACATGAAGACTAAGAGTAGAAAAAAAATCTTCTTACCGGCATGGCATTGCTCGGATCTTCTCCATACATAAACTGGACTTTCACTGTGATGTTCCTGGCAGAACCCTGACGATTGGCAAAATTAAGACTCTGAGGGTATATGTAGAGAAGATTTCTGCAAAAGCAACAGTGTAATAGTGAATATTAAAATACTACGTATCACTCACCAAACACAAAACATGAAAAATACTGAATTATTAATATCGCCAGGCACTGTGCTAAGCAGTCTAATGTACCTGATCCTTAGAGCAAGCATTCAAATACAGAGCAATCAACTCATTCTGATATTGCTGATAAACTGAGAACCAGAAGTTAACTGACTTCCACACACAAGGGAAATGACGAAGCTTAAATCAGAGTTTAGTCAGCAGACTTCGAAAATTCCTTACCTTCTCTCGTCATGAGGCTTCTGGAAAGTGAGTATGCAGAAAACACTGCTAAGAAGTTAAAAGACAGTTCTTCTATCATCTCGGTTACTATTATCAAGCAGATATAATGGACTGGAATGTACAAGTGTGCTTCTGTGTAAGTTTGGCCAAGGAATGAAGAGATATGATGTTCCACATGACTGTTTAAGAATGTATGACAGTGTAGCGGATCTCAGAGAAATCAGGTGGCTTCTATGAGACAGTCACATTCTACCCTGCATTTACCTGACTTCTGCTCTAATTTATGACTGGGCATCTCACACAAATGTTAATCATTGCTGCTGCCAATTTAAGAAAAGACACCAAAAGAAAAACCTAAAACCAGTAAGTTACTTCACCTGAACACTATGTTTGGAACTGATGAACAAGATTTCAAGTATAATAAAACCCAGCTAAACAACTTCTAAAGCAGTGCAAGTAGGTATAAAATTTTAGGAGTGTAGTAGAAATTTTAAATGAACAATCTTTGACTCAAGAAACCAGTCTGTAGGTTGAAAAGAATGCTGTACTACACACCGTTTAAATGGGTGTACTGAAAGTAATTAATTTTTTAATAATTGAGATTAATTACAAATAATTATAAGGAATAATTGTTCAGAGTATGCAGAGCATACCTAATTTGAAAATTCAAACTCCAAAATCTGAAACTTTTTGAACTCTGACATGATATCACAAGTCTACAGGTTCAATGTAGCCAAACTGTTCCATCCACAAAATTAACTTCAGGCTTTATGTATACGGTATGTATAAAACATAAGTGAATTTGATACCTTTGCGTAATCCCCTAAGATACTTCATTTTGCACATACAAATACTCTAAACCCCACCACCCAGTTCAAATTCTGAAACATTTCTGGTCCTAAGCATTTCAAGGTACTCAATCTGAAATGGTCTGGTTAATTAACATACATTAATAAAAAGAGATGATTCAAAATCCTGCAAATGACACTTGCAGGAGTATTTGAGACAAGGAAAGGAGTAGTTAATTAAGTTAATAAGAAGAGATACTATGGAGTCCAGCAAACCCCAATCTGCAGCAGTATTTATGGAACAGGGAAGCAATACTGAGCACGTTAGATACAGGGTATGGTTCAGAGGAACAGGATCCATGGTGTGCGGCAGAATTCCCTGTGTATGGTCAATTCAGGTGGGTGGGTGTATGCATATGGGTGTGGCAAGCGAAGCAGAGAGACAAAAAGAATGGACAAAATCAGATTTCTAACACAATAGTCAAGATAGCTTGACTTTTTCAGGTAATAGTAATGACTTCAGATTTTTAGACGTTATTTTGCTTGAGCTTCTGCAGTAAAAATACATGACATTTACAATTAGAAAAACAATAAAGTAATTTCCATGGTGGAGAACAAGTGTTGTTGACAACAGCAAGTTCTCTGGAAGTACCAAAGAAATGGAGAAGTCAATTGTACTTAAAATAGTCAAACAGCTTGCTAATCAAAAGAACTAGAGGTCAAAGATTAATATTATGAACCACTGCAGCTGTCAACATTTTTACAGGAAATATTTACAGATTTGCCACCATACATCACACATCACGTTGGGCATTAGTAAAATACAACTGGATTAAGAAGTCCTTCCCTGGACTTCAGAAACACAGCATCGAACGGTGGGGAATAGCTATAAGGAAATCGTTCACAAACAACACCCTGCTAACGCAAGAGGTGTGCAAAATCTACAGCAGCGCTTAGCTGAGAGAGACTCAGCTAACCACCAAGCCTTCTCACCTGTAAGATTCCCCTATCTTTTCTAAACTGACAACTTATTTGCTGAAAAAAGTAGATTGTTTCTGTGCAGTATTCCAGAGCTTGGATTTTATTACATGGATCCCTACACTGTCATTTTTAATGCAGTCCTCAGAGATCTCTGTAAAGTGAGGCATTTATCTAGAGTCTTGGTCACATTAAGAGTTTAATTTTGTTAGTCAACAACACTTCTACCAGGAAGAAAATTGTTATTCCTTTTTGTCCAACTAGTGGATAATGATGATAAATGCCTAAATCAATTAAGCCATTAAGTGTTGCAAAAAGCTAACTTTTCACATTCCTTCTTAACAACTGGGACACCTCAAGCAGATAATTTCCCTCACTGATTATTTGCTGTACACTGAGCCAGTATACACTCAACAAATACTTGATTATTTTCCAGGTTTCAAAATAATAAGTTGGTATACTACAATCTTCTAAACGGGATCAACTAAGTTTTCTTTTTTAAAAAGCATTTTAAAACTTCTACATCAAAACATTTGACAGATTTCAACACATGGCAGTTACCATCCTTCTGAGAGTTTCAGCTGTCCTGTTTTTGGCAAGTGAAAAAAAAAATTCAAACTGGCTTTAGATTTAGCAATAGCAAGACTTCTGGGAAGATGGTGGAGTGGTGAACAGCAGGGAAAGAGCCTGTCTGAGATTTGGGGTCCACACGCTAGAATATAGCAATGTGGGGAAGAGGAGGAGGGACGCGGGTCCCAGGGACCCAGGAGGGATCTGAAGTGAAAACTGAAGCCCAAGGGGAGAGCAGGGAGAGAAACTTCAATGAAGGAGGAGGTGGCAACCAGCACTTTCTCCCTGCGCCGGGACTCACTATGCAGGAGGAGCAGCACAAAGTGGCAGGCGCATGGTGACAACTACTGTCCCCAGAGACACACGTGGAGAAACGTACCGTGGAACAGAACAGTGCGTACAGTGGACTGCAGTGGGTGGTGAGTCATTTGGGTTCAGACATCCCCAAAAGAGGGCGACGGGCTGGTAGCCAACTTGGAGAGGGGCCAACAGAGTCCAGCACTGTAGAGCAGCTGTGGGCTGACTCCAGCTAGCAGCTGCCTGGACAGGGTGAGGCTGCCAAGAGTAACCTGGCAGGAGGTTAAGGAGCTGAGCTAAGCCAGCAGGAGGCACACAGAGTGCTGCAGGCTGAACAAGTCGGGTTCCAGTCTCACAGTCAGAAACCAGCCTGAGCTTCAGGGGAACTCACAAGTGCACGCTTGCTGGGATGACCCACTACGCACTGTAAAGCTATGGCTACCCTGCTGGGGTGAGTGGACGAGGACCCAGACTCAGTCTATAAGTGACATCACAGGTACGCCTAGAACTGGATTGTTTTTTTCTTATTCTTAAAATATATTTTATTTTACTTTAAAGAGAATAAAACCAAACAAAATGAAACAGAATAAAGCAAATCAAAACAGTGAAAGTGATACAGGACTTTCAAACAGGTTAATAAATCAACAATGGCTATCATAATGCCTCTTATTATCTTCAGAATTGCTGCCCACACCTCAGACATAATAAAATCAAACAAAACAGAACAGAATAAAACCAATCAAAACAGAATGTTAACTAAAACAAAACAGTAAGACAGAACAACAGTAAGAACGATATTGGATTTCAAAACTAAGACAAAAGGAGAACCCCCATAGTTGCTATATTTCATATGTTATCCTCTAAAAAGATGCCCAGACTTCTGGCTTTAGGCCTGCAAAGTCAATCAAACAATGAATGCATAGAAGAATAACATAAGATTGCTTAGAGTCAATGAAAAAGGAGGAGATAGTGCAAACGACATTAAAAACCTGTTCACAAAAGTAACGGCAAAAAACTTTCCAAGCAGGGAAAATGAATCTGATATACACATAAGCAAGGCAAACAGAACTCAAATTAGCCATGACCCAAAAAGTGCACACCAAGGCATATAATATTCAAAATTCTACAATTTCATCACAAGAACAGAATACTAAAAGCTGTTAGGAGAAAGAAACAAATCACCTATAAAGGAAAGCCCATCAGAATCACAGTGGATTTTTCAGCACAAACCCTCAAATCAAAGAGCACTTAAAGTATTTCAAGCCCTAAAAGTAAACAACCTCCAACCCAGACTGATGTACCCCACAAAACTGATGAAGAAATAAGACACTTTAATGACAATGAATGCCTGAAGAAATTCATGACCACCACACCAGGACTCTAAAATATTCTGAAAGGACATTCTTGAAAGAGATAACAAGAACTACAACTCCATGACCCCAAGGAAATGAGTCTACCAGGCAAGGCTTTCAATCAAACAGACTGAGAAAAAGGGAAACCAGAAGGGGAAAAATAACATGGGGGTACATCAATACATATCAGTTATAACCATCAATGTTAATGGTCTTGATCCACCAATCAAAAGAAACAGACTGGCAGAATGAATCAAGAAGCAAGGTCCAAAAATATGCAGCATACAAGAAACGTACTTAATTCAAAAAGCAAGTCACAGACTGAAAGTCAAAGGATAGACAAGAATACTCCATGTGACAGGAACACAGAAAAAAGCAGGGGTAGTCACTCTATTTGCAGACAAAGTGGATTTAAAGCCAACAACCAATTAAGAAAAAGAAGGTCTGTACATCTTTGTAAAGGGAACAAACTAAGAGAAACAGATAACAACCATAAATATATGCGCACCAAATACCACCATACCAACTATAGACAACAAATATTAACAGACATAAAAATCAAATAAGCACTAATACAATTGTAATGAGGGATCTCAATACCCCACTGCCACAAATAAACTAGACAAAAAAATAAAAAATTAAATATCAGAACTAAACTGAACTTTTGAACAAATGGATTTAGTAGATATCTACAGAGTGTTCCACCCCACAACATCAGAATGCACATTCTTCTCAGCTGACAGGGAACATTCTCCAAAAAAGCCACACAGGTGCTCACAGAACATGCTTAAGTAAATGCAAAGGAATGGAAATTATCCCACACCTACAATCAGACCACAGTGTACTGAAATTGGAAAAAAAGAAACCATGAAAACTTCATAAACATCTAGAAATTAAACAACATCCTCCTGAACACCAATAGGTCACAGATAAAATTAAAGAAAAATTAGACAGCTTCTACAACTAAACCATAATGCCAGTACAACACACCAGAACCTAAGGAACACAAGGAAAGCAATCCTATGAAGAAAATTTATAGGGTGTGCTCCCATATCAGAAAAACAAAGAGAACTCAAATAAACAACTTAATGTTAAACCTCAAGCTTCTGGAAAAAGAGCAAGTCAAGACCAAAGCTCATACAAGGGAGGAAATTATAAAGATCACAGCAGAAATTAATGTGATGGAGACTTAGAAAACAATACAAAGAATCAATGAATCGAAGAGTTGGTTCTTCAAAAAATTAAATAAAACTGACAAAGCCCTAGCCAATTTTACTCAAAAAAAGGAAAGAAAAGACTCAAAGTCATGCAATGAGGAGTGAAAATGAAATAACAACAGATCCCGCAAAAGTCCAGAAGACTGTCAATTCCTCCTTTGAGAACCTGCATTCTAATACGATAGAAAACAGAGGAAATGGACATCTTCCTAGATATACATGAATTACCAAGCTGAATCAATAAGATAAAAAAATTTTAAATATTGCAATATCAACCAATGAAATTGAAGATGTAATTAAAAATCTATCAACAAAGAAAAGCAAGGGCTCTGACAGACCCACTGCTGAATTCTACAAGAAATTTAGAGAAGTGCTACTGCCACTACTTCTCAAACTATTGACACTGAGAGGGAAGCAATACTCACAAATTCATTTTTGGAAGCAAGCATTACCCTGATACCAAAACCACAAATAAACTCAACAAAAAAAGAGAGTTACAGACCAATCTCCATAATGAACACAGATATAAAAATACTCAATAAGATACTTGTAGGGAGCGGCGTGATACCCTCACTGCTGCCACTCCATCCCGCCCTCCTGTGGGCATTTGGTGCATCTGCCTACATTACCCATGATCCTCTCTGCCTGGCCGGACATGACTGCGACCTATCCGGTCTCTCCACAACATCTCTGCCTGATGATGACAATTTCCTGCCCTCACCCTATATAAACCATGTTCACTTCCTCAATAAACGAGACTTGATTGGAACCGCTCAACTTGTCTCCGTCTCTCTTTCCTCTTGCCCTGTCCCCCATCCCCATTCCCTCTCCAGGTGAGAACCACGGACTGATCCCTGGGCCGGATCAAGTGGCGCCCAACGTGGCCTTGCCTGGCACGAGGGATTTCAACGCGAGACCGTTCACAGGAGTAAATTGCTGGCCAGCGTGACTGTTTTGGGACTTCGTCCCTGTGATCCGAGCAGACAGCCACCTTACGTCTCGCCTGAATCACGGTAGGTGAACAGATCTATTTTCCTTATTGGCATGGGACAAGTACTTAGTGAGCATGAATTGTTCGTGAATGGCCTCAGGCAGGCACTCAAGGTTAGAGGGATTAAGGTTAAAACCAAAGATTACAGTACTTTCAGTTCATACATAAGATATGCCCTTGGTTTCCTTTAGAGGGCTCCATTGATATAAAGAGATGGGAAAGAGTAGGAGATGCTCTCAAAGATTATTACAGAGTTTTTGGTTCCAAAAAAATCCTGGTTACCTCTTTTGCATATTGGACTTTAATTTCGGAGCTGCTGACTCAGCGTCATTCAGACACCCCCCCCCCATTAACGAAATGCTTACTCAAGGGGAGGCTGCATTGCGCTCCTCCCACAATCCTACCCCAGACACATCCAGCATGCCCAGTCACCCTGGCTCGGTGATTCTTGATATCCCGGAGCCCCTTCAAGGTGGCGACTTGCTGCCACTTCCTCTTTCTGGAGTGCACGAGGGCACCCAAAATGGCGCTGCCCTGTCCGGCACCCAAAATGGCGCCGCCACGTTCCCTCCTCCATATCGGCCAATATATCCTGACCTTTCCGATTTCCAGGAAGTTGATTGGTCGCAATTAGCAGAGGAGGCTACTCAATATCATTGCCCTCCCACTGTTGTAGCCCCTGTGCTAGTGACACTGGGTCAACCCCCGCCTGGCTTCCGAAAGCCACCCGGCCCCCCTTTCACCCTTCTCGACTTAGAAACTGAGATTCATTATTTGCAACAACAACTTCAACTTAAACAGGAAAAACAAAGGCTCATTTTACAGCTCCAGTCGTTAGATGTGGGCTCTAACCCTCTTTTAGGCATGCCAACAATGATGTTTCCGGTGACAGAAATGATTCACCCTCCAGTAACAAACACCCCAAAAATGGCGCCTCATTTAATGTTTCCAGTAACAGAAGCCGCCCCAGCTGATGTTGGCCCACAAAATGGCAGGGAGACAACTCGGCCCGCCCAGGATAATGATAGTCCACAAAATAATAAACATATCATGATTAGAGAAAGAGGGAGACCAAAGGGACGAACTAGGCATGAAGATCAATCCCCAAGTCAGGAAAATATAAGAGATAAAACATGAGTCACTACGTCAGCTAGGGAAAATAAAACAGGACAACCACCTCGTCTATATAAATGGGATTTAGAAACTAGTGATAACAAGGAAAATACTGACTCTGACCCACATAATCTCACCTGTAGATCTTCCCAATCATTTCTGGTCCAGCCATTGATAACACCTAACATATCCATTACCTGCCTACAGGGCTCTCTTCAAAATGATTCCACCCTTATAGATATGGGCCATCTCCTGTCCGCCGCCTGTGTCTCATTTATCAATCATACGGGCCCCCTGTGCCCCCCAACAGGACACATTTTTGTCTTCGGTAATAATAGAGCCTATACTTATCTTCCATCCAACTGGACAAGTACATGCATGACCGCTTCCCTCCTGCCCGACATAGATATTGTCCCAGGTGACCAACCTATCCTAGTGCCAACATTCGATTATATTACTGGCCACCAAAAAAAAGAGCGGTAATGCTAATCCCGCTCTTGGTGGGAATGGGCCTCACTGGCGCTGTAGCCACAGGGACTGCTGGCCTTGCCGTGGCCCTAGACAAATATTCTGACTTATCTAACCAGCTGTCTGAAGATGTTCAAGCCTTATCCTTCACTATACAGACTCTCCAAAATCAACTAGACTCCTTGGCAGAGGTCGTCCTACAAAATAGACAAGGACTAGACCTACTCACTGCAGAACAGGGAGGGATCTGTTTTGCCTTACAGGAAAAGTGCTGCTTTTATGTCAACCAGTCTGGCCTTGTGCGCGGAAAACTCCAAGAACTAGAAGATCGGCTCAGACAACGTCGGCAACAAATGGCTACTAGCCCCTTCTCCTCCATGTGGGGGGGCTCTTCCCTTATATTGCCCCCCTTCTGGGACCCCTAGCTGCCTTATTGTTATTTCTAACTGTTGGCCCTTGCATCTTCCAGAGGATCATGAGGCTTCTTAAGGATAGAATTGACGCATTCATGGCAAAGCCCATTCAGGTACATTATCATCAACTGGAGATGGCAGATCAACAAACTTATCGGGAAACG
>PVJX010001045.1:0-47051 GCA_004027295.1 Dolichotis patagonum | reverse complement strand
ACAGCCAGAGACGGAGAACTTGGACATTTGTGTTACACCACCAGCCACCTAAGACAGGCACAGGACCAACTGCTGTCCTGCAGGCCCATGACGGGTAAGGCTCGGTCGGGTTCAAATATGGAGTCCATGTCCCAAGACAGGCGCCGTCTTCACAAGGCCTGCCATACTCCTGATTTTATAAAATGATAAGGGAGGAGATACTGGCAAACAGAATGCAGCAAAACATCAAGAAGATTATGCACCCTGACCAAGGAGGATTCATCCCAGCAATGCAGGGTTCACAATATGCAAATCAATAAATGTAATATACCATATTAACAGAGCCAAGGACAAAAACCACATGATCACCTAAATAGATACAGTAAAAGCATTTGACAAAGTCTAGCACCCATTCATTATAAAACCCTACAGAAAACTGGAATAGTTCTTTATCTCATCTGATAAAAGCCATCTATGACATCAAGAAATCAACTTCCATCCTCTGGAGACTGAGGCAGGAGGATTGCTGTGAGTTCAACATTAGCCTGAACTGCATAGCAAAAGCTGGTCTCAAAGACAAAAACAAAAAACAAATCAACCAGTAAAAGGAACCCTTCTCCACTGACAGTGGGAGCGTAGACAGGTGCAACCACTGTGGAAATCGGTATGGAGAGTCCTCAAAAAACTAAAGCTAGAGGTTCCATTTGATGCAGCTATTCCCTTCTTAATATCTTACTGAAATAATTAAAAGCATCATGCCACAGTGGTATGTGCACACCCATGTTTACAGTAGCAGGGGTTGTAATAGCTAATTCTGGAAACAGCCTAAACGCCCTCAACTGATGAATGAATGAAGATGTGTTTTTTATACAAAAAACTACTACTACTACTACTCTGCCTAAAAGAAAGACAAGCTTAAGACATATCTAGGTAAGTAGATGAGACCAAACTCTTAAATGAAACAAATTGGACACACATGTTTAAATATCTCATGGTTTCTCTGGTCTGAGAAATTGAAAGCATAAACAAGGACCAGAATATATAACAGATATTGGGAAATGGGAAGAAAATGTTCTAATGAGAACAGCAACAAGGGCAGGAGGGGGAAAGAAAAGGGACAAGAAAAAAACAGAAGAAAAACACACAAAGCTTCTGTAAATAAGGAAGAGAGGCTGAAGGGAGGGGAGGGGACTGGGGAAAAAAGAAGCAAGATTTATCAATGGTAGTCTTTGATAACTTACTGCTTTCTCTCATTATATTGTTAAAATGTTTTAGGTTGTTGTGATGGATTGAAAACAGTGGTCAGCCAGGGGTTTAGCTCAGCGGCCTAAGTGCCTGCTTGGCAAATGCGAGGTCATGAGTTCGATCCCCGGCACCAAAAAAAATAAGTAAGTAAAATAAAAAGAAGTATTGCAGTTCCATTTAAAAAAAAAAAAAAAGAAAAAAAAAAAAGAAAACTGTGGTCAACTTAAACACCAGCTGAACTGAATCAGTGTAGTGCTGCGCGCACCTGCGGACGGCAGCCAGCATAAAGGGAGACCTGGAGAGGAAGACTGGTGGTGCTGTGTGGTGCGTTCTCCCGTTGCTGTGGGCTCTCCTGGAGGAGCTTGCCAGGCTCCTTTCCTGATATGAACTTGGCTGTTCTCATTGTCAGAGGAGCTCGGGACCTCGTTGTTCCTGAGAATGGCTGCAGTTCACTTTGGGGGCTCTGGTCCTTCCATTAAGCATCACTTCCTGGCTCCGGAGGGGAAGGTATGTGCTGCTCAAACTCCAGGGGAAGTGTGTCACGCTGCCTTCCTGCTATGAGCTCTACTGCACTCATCGTTGCAAGGGGCAAAGGACCTCACTGTCACTGCTAACGGCCGTGGTGCTTTTGGGCGGAGCTCTGGTTCATACTTTTTTCGCTGCTTCCTGGCTCCAGTGCAGAAACCTCGGCCTCCTGGAACAGATTCTTCATCCCACTGGCACTTTCTAGCTTCCACTGCTGACCCTGGGGCCTTCCCAGTGCGGATCCATGAAACACTTGCATGAGTCACAGTCATGGGCTCTAGGTCTTCAGCTGGACTCATGTAGAACATGTGTGATCCAGGCCCTCAGCTGGATTCTCTAGGTCTTTAGTGTGTGAAGAGATTTCCTTCACTTTCTATTTGACTACTTGAGTGACCCTTATAAATAATACTACAAATTATGTGTCCTGTATTGTCTTGTTCTCCATGCGGTCCCTGACTATCACAGTTTCTCCACATATCACAGTTGTGTTCACACATTTTCTCCACATAGGCTTTTCTCTAGTGAGCTGTGGTTCTCTTGAGTAAGAAATATTTTCCCACACCATAGTCTCAGCATTTCTTGTCAGTTAATCATTATTTCTAGGCCTTTAGGAAAGTTAAAAACAACAGTGCTTCTACGAGAAATGCATCCTGAGTTTTATTAGTTTTTCCAATTCGTATCAGGACTACAGTATTTATTCACTTAGTTTTTGCTGCACTTCCTATCATTTTTCCCCATGCTGAAAATCATTCTCAATGACAACTCTGAAAGAATCAGAATTATGCCACTTAATTTCTGATTTGTTTTATTCCAAGAATGGCGTTTAAGGAACTCTAGATTCTGTGGTCTGAGCAGATGAGCCAGCCAAACAGAGGTGACAATTTCAGGGGGAACCAGGAGAGTACAGTGACACAGAAACTAAAGGAAGAAAATATAATAAATAAATCGTAAATGCTAGTCAGCTGCTAAATGAGGCAAAACCTAAAAATGGCCATGGAATTTATCAACACCAAACTCACCAGTAACTCCAGGCTGAAAACAGAAAAAAAGTAGATTCAGCCGGGCATGGTGGCACATGCCAGTAATCCCAGCACTTGGGAGGCTGAGGTAGAAGGGTTGTTGAGAGTTCAAGCCCAGCCTGGGCCTACAAAGTGAGTTCAAGGCCAGCATCAACTGCATAGCAAGACCCTGTCTCAAAAAGACCAAAAAAAAAAAAAAAAAAACCAGTAGACTCACAGGAAGTAAAATGAAAGAAACAATTTTAATTCTTCAAAGAATACCTGTGAAACAGAAAGTGATAATGCAATAATTAGATTCAATATAGGAATTTTTAAGTCTTTGATAATGGAAAAGGTTACACTTCCATCATCATCCCATGAGAAGAATCCAGTTAAGATAGTCTGCATATTCTAGAACACGAATTTATGACTCCTGAGAGGGTAAGGGAACAGAAACCATGTACTAAGGCCTTGGCCTTCATTCTGGCTGTACTCCCTCACTGTAACAAACTCACTGAGTCTGTGCAGCGTGCTATGTGCTGAGAGCCCCGAGCTGAGACACCCCTTAACTTCACAGAACCCACGGCCCAGAGGGGCAATGGGAGAGACAGACAACTACAATGCAGCTGGGGAAGCTCTGTGAACCAAGGACTCTGGAACTGATCTGAGGGTCTGAGATCACAGAATCTGCCCACAAAAATCAGGAAGAGATTTATAAGATAACACAGACATGTAAAATACACAGAGAAACAAAATACACTATACATCACCCCACAATCTGACTGCAGTCTGTAATCATCTTGTTCATTTATGTATTACTTTTTAAAAATAGGTATCTTCTCTGATAGAGCTTAAACTCTATGAGGATAAGAGCTTATTTATCTCTTTATTATATCCCCAATGTTTCAAATCGTATCTCATATTTACCAAATGGATAAATGAATAATAGAGAATGCACATAACAGTTAAATGAGTTAACAGTTCTAGAAATCTAGATTTCAGGTTAGATGGGAAATGACTGAACATTATCACAAATTAAGTCTGACTTCGTATCAAGCAATGTAATTTTAAACTCAACTTGCTCTGATGGACAAAGGCATGCAATCGCATCCATTATTTTCATTTACCAACTCCACTAATAAATTCCCAAATAAACCTAGTAAATCTTTCTTTGTACTGAAAATACTCCTCCTCAGCAATTTCAAATGAGCAAGAATAAGGTCATGAATAACATTAAGCTGTCTGGCCATTCGGACAGCTCACATTGCACTCCCTCCCTGAAAAAACTCAAGACAATCAAAGCCTAAATACCACAAACAGAGGAGGTTTAAAGAGACCACCTGTCACTGAGGGAGATATTTCTAAGACTAGCTCACAAAAAAATTATGAAACACCTAACTTTTAAAGCATCTATATAGGACATTATACCATAAATATAAGTGGAAGAAAAATGACAAATCAGAAAAACACTGTTTGTTATACATAGAAAGAGTACCCACAATATGTAACTAATTTCTAAACTAATCAGAAAGACAAAATTTAAAAGGGAGATTGAGAACAGGGAAGGAATTACATACATACAGGTATTTCACAAAGTGAGTAACAGCCAATGAAATAAAGTAAGTACATTTCTACCTGTTAGAGTATCAGTATTTTTGTCTTTTTCACTGAAAACACTGATAAAAGTATATGGGAAAAGAACAATTCTCAGATGCTGCTCTCAGGCATGTAAAATGTAGACCTATGAAGAAGAATCTGAAAATGGTAATCATAGATAGTGTAAAGCCCACATCTACAGATGCCTATGAAAATACTTAAAAGACATACACAAAGAAAAAATTTGTATGCACAGTTTATAATTAGAAAAAATTTTAAAAGATCATTAACAAAAGCAATTAAATTAAGATACATGTAACTAAATACTGTATGTAATAGAAGATTGTAAAGTCAAGAGTTTCATTTTTGTAGGTTTCTGAAATATTTGAGTTTTCACAAGTACTTAGGCACAAGAAAACAAAAATTGGGCTGGGGGTGTGGCTCACTCACAGAGCCCTTGTTTTTACGTGTAAGGAAGGCCCTGTTTTAGTCTCAAAGCCAAGAAAAAAAAACAAAAACCAAAACCATGAAACAAGTAAGGAAGAAATTAAAGAAATATTGCAAAAAGACAAATACCTTGTGCTGTATTTAGAAGCCTTATCTCTGTAAGATTGCATAACTTAGGGAAAGTAAAAGAACTTTGTTTTGCTTAGAATTTTAAACATCTGAGGCTGCTGAATGCCCTAAAAGTCTACATAGCTAAAATATTTTGTGTATTCATTCTTAGAAGCCAGAACTCCTTAAATTAGTGCCTAAAACTGCTTAACAGTAATTAATTTTCTTTCGCATTTTAAAAAATAAGTTACTGGTTATATTTGACCAGGATTCTATTTAAATAGGCACAAGTTCAAGCAAAGATTAAATTCTTTCTACCTTTAACAACGTGTGTTAAGGAAGCATCCAAAGGTAGATATAAAATCTCTTATGAAACTATTTTCTTTACTTTTTCCAAATACATTTGAAGCTTATAATCAAGTAAATCATTCACTTTTATTATGTTCAGGAATGTAACTCCAACTACTGTAAGGAAATAGCCACATATTGCTACCTAGAACCAATATACTGTAAACTAAGAAGCTCTGACCATTACCTTAGCTTGTCGATGTTACAGGTGAGAAACTAAATCGTACAGAAAGCATTAGTACTCTAGTATAGCACTAAATTTGGGAGGAAATTCTTTCATGCAGCCACTTTTTTGTATAAGTGCCGCAATACTTCTAGGCAATCAAAGGGGCTACTCTTCAAATTCTCTTTTCTAAAAAGAAACTGTTGTATCAAAGGGAGATGAGCATTTACTGTATGTAAGTTCTGCACTTGGAGAACTCCCTAATGTCATATCTTTATTATTCTCTTGCTCTGTCTCATGAATATTTATTACACCTATGAAGTGTAAGCCAGGGTCTTGAAGATCCATAAGGGATATAAACTAAAAGCACACAAAGATCTGGACAAAGGCCACAGATACTGTAATAAGGGAGAAAAGCCGGCTCGGCTCAACTCTTCCTCAACTGACAAGTGGGTGAAATACCAAAATCATAGGGTTAAGGCACAAAAGCTGACCGCTCAGTTAAGTAGTTTTGGAATAGGCCCTGCATGACCAGTGATCATGATGCAACTTTTCTCTTTAAATGAGATAACCTGAATGTTTATTCTAGTTCAATATAAAGTTTGATTCTGACAGGAATCAATGCAAAGGATAAAATGAAGGTAAATCATTTTTTCTTCACTAGTGCAAGTATGTGTTCTTTTTATTCCTTACTTCTGATACAAGTATTAATGATGTTGTATTAGACACCTAAGAAAAACTATACACAAGCTAACTAAGCAACTTAATTCCTTACCAAGGTTCAAGACATCAAACCTCAGAAAACCTGGATTCTAACAAAATTTCCCATTTACATAATCCTACTATGAATATGGATAACTCTCACAAGTAGACTGCTACAGGTTCAGTGCTACAGAACACACTGAACTATATTTGTTAAATATTAAAAAGCAAATATACAGTAACTTATACTGCTTACTACTCAACAGATAATATTCTAGGTGCTTTGAAAATGCTAATTTTAATCTTTATGCATTTCCATGGAGTAGCTATTCTCTACACGTGACATGAAAAAACAGTAACTTTGGTCTAAGTAATCTGACCAAAATTCAGAGAATTAAAGAAGAGCAGAGCCAAGATTTCAACTTAAACAGTGTTTCTCCAAAATCACGTTCCTAATTACTATGGTTCACTACTACCCAACCTCTTAATACTAAATCAGCAGAAATGGCTCTATTTTACACTAGAACGGGCATTTCTAAGAAAAGAATTTTAAGGTTTTTTTTTTGAAGGTAGTAAAAATACAACAGAACAAGACAGAAAAAAGCCAATCAAGACAATGTAGTGAAATTGGTACAGAACTTCACAGCAGGTTACCAGGTATAGTAATAGGTACCACAGTATATCTTGTTATCTTCACAATAGTTGTCCATTCAATCAGCTATAGCAAAATCAAACCAAATACACAACATTTTAAAAACCTATCAAAACAGAGTACTGAAGAGAGCAATACAATTAATCAGAACAAAGCAGAACAGTGATAACGGTATATGCCTTAAAAGAGCTAGAAGAAGGGAATCCCCCCTATTTGCTATATTGCATATGGTCAACCTCCCAAGAGATGCTCAGACCTCTGGCTCCCATTTGCTGAGGGAGGGAGGGAGGGAGAAATGGGATGTTTGATTCTCAGCCTGCGTGCCGGTAGGCTCATGGCTGCTTCCCAGGGAGGCGAGCGTGTTGCTTTGTTGCCCAGCACCCTCAGTTCCAACACAGCGGGGACAGTCACTGTACATCACTGTACATGACATTTTGATTTCTTTCTTCTCCTTCCTGTCTCCTCCTTTCAAACCCTCTTCCCCTCCCCATCCACAAAGGTCTGTTTCCATTTTATCCTCCTAAACCTTTTCTGGTCCCTTCCTTCCGCCTCCTTTCCTAGTTCCTTTTGCATTTTGAACAATTTCTTCCTATTTCACAACATCTATTGCACATTTTGGTTCTTATTTACACTTTCAGTTTCTCACACCAGGGAGATAATGCAATATTTACTTATGTGTTTATTTCACTTATATTTTATTCTGTAAAATTTTACTTGACAATCTAGAATTTTAAACTGAAATGCATTATGTCAGTATTTTTCTCTTTGTCAAAAGCTATTAACTTCTCAGTACTTTAGGAAGCTAAAGGCAGGAGAATCACAATCTTGAGTCCTGCCTAGGCAACCTGATTCGAGACTATCTCAAAATAAGCAATGAAAAAAGATCTGGGAATGTAGTTCATGCAAAAGCCCTGGGTACAATCTGTAGTATATACGAAAGCTATTAACTTTATGAAAAACGTTTTAAATAATACTAAACACACATCCACGCACACACACATATTCACACACGAGTTAAAAATCAGTTTCCTATAATATATAAACGCTGAGAACTTCTTGTTGGCCAGACACAGTTTTAAGTGCTCTCCATTTACTCTTTTTTAAAATCCTCAGAACCCAATGAATCCTGTAGTACAGCTTTCCCAATACAAATGAAGACTATAGCATGAGGACGTCAAATAACCTGTTCGAAGCGAAACAGCTAAATAAGGCTTTGGACTCAAACCAATAGACTCAAGAATCCACATTACCAACTTTATCATGTCAATTTAGTTGCTCAAAAAGTTCTTGATACAAATACTGAATGAAGATAACCACTTATAATTTAAGCATTTAATATTTTTTCTTTTGACACTGACAAGGACAATGGAACTTTCATTTTTAGACCTACTATTAATCTTTGCCTTTGGTTAGGTTTAGAGTTTCAAAATTGTCACTACGATCACAAACTTCAGAAAAGCATGGTGGGCAGATGACAGCTTCAGACACTGGAAGAATGTCAGATTTAATTCTCACTTGGCTGAAGGAGGCTAAGTGTCTATACTGGTGCTCCAGTGGGGAAGACCAAGCCCACGACACAGTGGGGAGAGGAGCAGACACTGCTGTGCTGATTTCATGATGACTGACAGGGGTGGTTACAAGATGTGAAGCAAAAGACACACTACCAGAGGAATACAGTGACAAAGAGTAAGGAACATGTACTGGTACTAACTTGGACCGACTACCACAGAGATAGAACAATGAGCGCTGTAACACCACCCGAAAGAGTAAAGGAAGGCTTCACAGGAAGAATTCTGGGCATCAGAAACTGTTTACAAAAGCACTAAAAGACAATTTGTGATATGCATACTTAATTCATTTTAATTTTCCCTCAGTTTTAATGATGAAGTAACCCATCGAAAGATTTTGATTTGTAAAATCTATTTTAAAATGTAAAATACTAAAAAGAGCTTTCAAAAACAGGTTGGTCCTTTAACACTCAAAGCATGGTTTATAGCAAAGTTAACAATAACAATTTCAAATTATCTATTTAGTTCTCATTTCCTTGATTTCATTTGGCATTGAGCTAATTCAATGTGAAAGAAGGTTACATTCGTGCAAGTTAACACAGCTTAATGATTAACTATATTGGCCTGCCAACCTTACCTTTTATGTGGCAAATCCTGGTATATATAGACTTAAAAAGTCTCGGTCTGCTTATAGGAGAAAATTACTCAAAACTCCCTGAAACTGGATAAGTAGGAAAAAATGTACACAATTAAATTCTTTCTCATTATTGTTCTTCTAGTTCTTTCTTCCAGGCCTGATCAAGACAATTTATCATTTGATGCCACATCTTCAGAGCCAAAACCAAGATTTGCTATGTTAAATGATGTAAAAATTGTAGCCAATGGCCTCCTTCAGTTGGGATATAGTTTTAAAGACTTTACTCATAAGACTAAAGGCCAAATGAAAGACATATTTCAAAAACTCAACACATTTGATCAGTCTTTTTATGATCTATCACTGCAAACCAATGAGATTAAAGAAGGTGAAGAAGAACTCAGAAGAACTACATCCAAACTACAAGTCAAAAACGAAGAGGTGAAGAACATGTCACTGGAACTTAACTTGAAACTTGAAACTCTCTTAGAAGAAAAAATGCTACTTCAGCGAAGAGTGAGATATTTGGAGCAACAGTTAACGCATCTATTGCAAAATCAACCCGACATCCAGGAACACCCAGAAGTAACATCACTTAAAGTAAGTAAAAAATCAGACAGGGTTCGTGAGTATGTTCTCAATGTGGACTCAAAAAGTACTTCTGAGACATACTATTGGAACTGTTGCATTGTTAAAATATTTTATTTTTCAAGAAAAATATCCTCTATACAATAAAATTTCCACTCTAATTTCAAGTTGGTTTTCATTTCTCTAATCATACACATGAAAACAACTAAACTTTATGTTTCATGTAAAAATTAGAAATCAGTTAAGTAATAAAATTTAGAATACTAATTATGCTATGGCAAATGAATTGAGTAAAGTTTAAAACCATTCTTCCATGTCCAAAAACAGATAAACACAATAGAGCAAGTAGTAAAAAATTATTATTATTACAATACTGTAAGAGGCTTTTTTCTTGTAACTGAAGTTCAGAGTATCGTATGTGCTTTTTAAAACTCATGCAAGTGGAAATGATTGCCAATATTAATGTTTCTAATCTATTTATCTGAAAATTAGATCATGATAGTTATAAATAAAACTTAACAGAAAAGACAAAGGAAATCTTTAATCAAACTACTGTCAATATCCAGACTTTTGTAGAACAGCAAGATAACAGCATCAACGAACTTCTCCAGATAGTGGAAGAACAATATAAACAATTAAACCAACAGCACAGCCAAATAAAAGAAATAGAAAGTCAGGTAAGTCTGTATTTTGATGCTATGTCCAGTATTTTACATGTTGGCTTATCTAAACACTAGACCCGAAAATTATTTACAAGCTGTAACTGGATTAGGAGGCAAACGATCACACCAGCATGCCCCCTAAGACTGCAGGTTCCGCAGCTAGCAGTACCCTGACTTCGGGTCACGGCTCTAAACCTTACTCTCTTGGTCGTTCAGTTTCCTCACTGGTCTTAGAAAGATAATAGCAAACTCTATCTCACAGGATCACTGTGAGGAAAAGGAATGAGCTCAGCCACAGTGATCCCATGAAACTTTAAGTGAGCCATGCCTCTATTCCGGGGGACCCCACAGTGAGTCCCAGGTCACACACCAGTTCTCAGGGCCTGAGCTGCTCGACCTGTCGCCATTGCCCGGCCTTCATCTCAACCTACTCCAGAGACTGGCCTTTGCCCTGCTGCCCTCCCCTGGGACAGCGCAGTGCCTCTCTCCCTGGTGTCCTTTGATCTTTTATCATACACAGCATATGCAATGAGCCCTTCCGGGCTACCTGATCAAAATTTCTAACTCCCTACTCCCATTCTGCAAAGCTTCTTTCTGCCCTTCAGTACTTTATCTCCTTGACACTTACCTTCATGTACACATTCTAGGGATCCACCTTACCTACTCCTGAACTAGCGTGTAAACTCCGTGAGCACTGGGATTTTTTCCACTGTTTCCACTGCTGCAGTCCCAGAATACAGAACACTATGTAGCAAATAGTAGGCACTCAAAAAAATAGAAGTTGAACTAATAAATATACTCAGCACTCAGCAGTTCAGAAAGACTTTCTGATTATTATTACTCACATTAGACACTGGGTGCCAAAAATATTAAATTGATCCACGATACAAAGAACTGGCTGAGATAGGGAGCTATTTGGACTAACACTATCAGAATCTAAGCATCACAAAATATAGACTAGTTTAAAAAGTATTACTTAGCAATACTTTTAAACAGCCATTCAAGTGTTCAAAAAATACACACTGAGAGATGCTAATGAAAAATCATTCCCAAGATCAACAAAACAACAAACACTACTGATTTCCACTGAATAAACTTTGGTAAATAATGCTAATTTTCCAAAAAGGTTTTGCTCACTACTTGCAATTTCCTTCCTTTTTAGTTTTCTAAATTATTTTTAATTGACTAACAACCTTTCTCACAAAACCAGTGGCATTACCTAACAATGTACATTTTATGTAAGAATAAAATGTACAGTAGTCCCCTCCTTATCTACAGTCTCATTTTCCATACTGTCCACATGAAATCAGTTCAGAAATATTAAATATTAATATTAAATGTATATTCAGTACCACTTATTAAAAACAGACCTGCATTCTTTTATTAGCTCAGAAGGACTGGTATTCAAGAACTCACAGAAAATTCTCTTTCTTCTAAACCAAGAGCACCAAGAACTACTCCCACTCTTCAACTAAATGCAACAAAAAATGCAGAACAAGAAGGTAAGATAACCTGGACGATTTCCTTTTGAAAGGCACGATCAAGTTCCCTATTCTCAGAATTTGATGTTAGGAGAGAATAAAAAGGTACGTTCATCAATTACGATGTGTCGATTTAAACTGAATCCTGGGCTGTTTTTAAACCTTTTAAAGATATTTCTAAGACAATCAGTGGAATATAAATATGGACCTCACATCTAAAAATATGGAATGATTAATTTTCCTACATGTGATAAGATTACCATTATGGAAAAGAAACATTCATGTGCAAGAGATACGCTTAAGTATTTAAGGAGGTAAAGGGTCATGCTTGGAAACTGCTTTCGCATAGCGCGAACGAAACTCATACATGTACACATGTATGTGCCTGCAAACACTGCTCGATGCCACCAACCTCTGAACACGGGTGCAAAGGTTATGATGGTCCCTTCAATGATTTTTCCCATTTTCCTTGAAATGTTTCAGAAGAAAAACAGAAGTACCAGAAACAAAGTCTCTATTCCCAGTCAAACTGCAATATGATATATTCTCAAAACACTGTTTCTATGTAATTCATACAGAAAAGGGTCCATGTTACTTTTTTCCATGTATATTTACTCTTTCTACATACTTCTATTCACACCTGCAATTGGTATGCATTAAACACTGTACTGCCTATGTATTTCTGCCACTTAATATTTTTATTACATCAGCCAAATACAATAATAATGTTTAAAGATGTCACTTAAAAAATATAACATATATAAGCATTTGGTAACACTACCTTTATATTGTTTATATAACCTGCTGTCTAATAATAATGAGTTAGCATACACATCACTGGGAAAAAGCTATATTCCTCACAATTCCATTAAATATCAAGTAAAATCTCCAGGTCCAAAGACATTTTTACTGCTAAATTTTATATACAACAGACATTTCGTTGATTCTAGGTGTTCCTGCTGACTGCTCCGCCATTTATAAGAGAAGTGAACACAGAAGCGGCACATATGCCATTAGACCCAGCAATTCTCAAGTGTTTAATGTCTACTGTGACGTCAAGTCAGGTAAAACCCGCCCGAGGGTAAAATGGACTGCGGTTAGTTCCAGTTAGTTCCGGTTATGGATCACCTATTGTTAGCAAGGCTAACCCTGTTATCTTTGTTCTAAATAGACGCACTGCACAGGTAAGCACTCATATAATTCTAATACTTACACTGTGTACTGTTTATTCAATATTCTCTATTTCTTCTATGAAATAATTTGAAGTGACTGTTAGCAATAAGTTTACTAAGAAAAAATTAATTAGTTGCCTTTCACTTAACAGTTCGGGACTATAATAAATAACAAAGCCATTCACTTATCAAATGTTATCACATTAACAAATTAATTTGTAAAACCACCAATTATAGCCAACCTTTAAAAAATGTGTTTTTTGACATCTGTCAACACCAATCTTCTAAATACACAAAATTTCATTCATTATAATCAGGTAATTCATGGACATTAATTCAACACCGAACAAATGGATCACAAAATTTCAATGAAACATGGAAGAAGTACAAATATGGTTTTGGGAAGCTTGATGGTAAGGTGACTTCATTTAATCATTCATTCATATGATAATTTTAAAATATTTATTGAGAACCTATTATCAACTGGACACTGGAAAAGCAATAATGAACAATAAACAGCTCCAGACCCTATAAAATATATTAACAAATACACACTCCTTGGCACTTACCTTCATGTACACATTCTCCTTAGTAATAACATCACAGTCATCATCTGAGTTAAATTTATCATAATCCTTAACTATACTTATCAAAATTCAATGACTTAAATGACTATAATTATTAAAGAAAATTCTGATTAAGTACTATATGCTTTGATATGTGGTAAGTACCATCAATGAACTGCAAAGATAATCATTCTTATTATTACTGTATTATCTTATTAATATTTTAAACAATTAATTAAAGAAGGGGTAAAAGATATATCTCAGTTGCAGAATGCTTGCCTAGTATGCATGGGTTCCTGGGATCCATTCACAGTAAAAAGTAATAATAAAAAGTTAAAAGAGGCAAAGAAAGCATCATTATATACATAGCGTACAGTTTAAAATTCCAAATATTTTAAATCTTATAAATGCATACTACAGAAAACGTAGTTTAAATGATTAGTGAACTCAATGCAAATTATTTTACTTTGAACACTGAACAATATAAAGTAAGCAAACAAAAGTAAAACAATAAATGTTTAAAATCCAAAAGGCATGTTATGGAACGCAATAGATGATGTACAAGTATTCATTTATAAAGTAGAAAATCTCTATTATATCAAATTTCTAAACACTCAATATGTTTTGACCACTTAGAAGTTTTTGTTGTTGCTGCTGTTGTTTTTTGAGACAGGTTTCACTCTGCAGTTCAGGCTGGCCTTGAACTCTCAGTGATCCTCCTGCCTCAGCCTCTTGAGTGCTGGGATTACAGGTGTATGTGAGAATACTGGGCTTCAAAGTTTCTATATGAAGTACCAGTATATACAGGTACATACAGGGATGTTTTGTGGCTCCAGTTCTTTTTTTAAGAGGGCATGAAACCCAACAACTAAAGACTGACAGTTAAGTCCAGAACATTTACTTACTTCTGATGAAAAAGCCATTTGTACTCACATTTACAATCTTCAAATGGAGAATCCAACTCAATAACAGTAAAAAAATACATTTTTCCATTAAATAAGGATTATTTCCTTTAATAAGGATTATTGTGATAAAAATGACTTATCTATCCATGTATCTTCAATTCCAAATAAAGCTACAGATAAAAGTTAATATTACAGACAAAAGTTATTAAGAATCAAGCATTTAAATTTGTATTTTTAAAAAATTTATGCCCTTCCTTGTCCATGAAGAAAACACATTTATAAAACAAATACCAATGGCCAAGTTCATATTTGAGAAAAATGACAGTACTATTACCCAAATCCTGGAACACTTCACAAATCTCTATCTATGGCTATTGGTACATAGCTGATAGCAAAGTTGGTATATAGGTAAGTATTCAGCAGTGACCTTCTACAAATGACTAAATCTAAGACTTGTAATAGTCTACTATATGTCAAATGGTAGGCATCTTGTAATATCCATTTTAGAAATGCTAATCAGTTTTTAGACAGGTCTACTAGTATTTTAGCACTGTTTTTGCACAAGCTAGTATTGGTAAAGTTGTTTAAAAATACATTCTTTAAAAGACTATTAAAATAACTAAGGATTCAAGACTAAAGCAATTAACTTATTTGCATAAAGTAAGGACACTTTAAAAAATTCTCAGGCTTAATGTGTAATTAGCAATCCACAGATTGTAAAACTTCTTTTCAGGAGAATTTTGGCTGGGCCTGGAAAAGATATATTCCATAGTGAAGCAATCTAATTACATTTTACGAATTGAACTAGAAGACTGGAAAGACAACAAGTATCACGTTGAATATTCTTTTCACTTGGGAAATCATGAAACCAACTATCTATTACACCTGGCCAGGGTGACTGGCAACGGCCCCAAGGTGTTCCCAGAAGACAAAGACTTGCTGTTTTCGACGTGGGATCACAAAGCAGGACACCTGAACTGCTTAGAAAGTTCTTCAGGTGCCTCTTCCACTGCCAATGCTTTATTTCATACCTTCTAAATGCCTTCCACAGTTTTAGGCAACTTTGTAGCCCAATTCTTTCCAATCCTATTCTCAGCTATGCATTTCTTCTATAAAAATCTGTTAGCAATTAGAAACAGCGTTACTGTAGTCCAATTAGGTATTTTAGCTCTAATCCTCCTCAGGTGTCTTTTTTGTGGTATACACAAGAGGTGTACAAAGTACTTAAAATTGGGATACATGGATCTACAAAACTGTCATGTTCAAAAGAAACAGTATATTTATAGAGAAATAGAATAGCAGTTAACTCTAAATGAGTCTGTACTCATTAAATTCTGTATCTTCCTTTAGGAGGCTGGTGGTGGCATGATGCATGTGATGGAAACAACCTAAATGGCAAATATAACAAACCAAGAGCAAAATCTAAGACAAAAAAGAGAAGAGGAATATGGTGGAGGTCTCCAACTGGAAAGTTATACTCTATCAAATCAACCAAAATGTTGATTCATCCAAAAAATTTAGAGAGCTTTGAATGAGTGGATGAAAATTCAAAGACAACAAACTAAGTATTAAACATATTTCAAATTAGTTTAATAATCTGGATATTTCATCCTTAATGGGAGGTTTGAGAAATACATTCAATTTTAAAGTCATTATCAACTTAACATTAAATGTCATCACATCAACTCAAAGAATACCATTTATCTTTCTCAATCAAATTTTTATATAATTTGTCCATATATTTTGTGATATAGGAATAAATTTTAGATGGTCACAATCTAAATTATACCTAATAGGGGAATCTGTAAATAACTTTTTAAAATGAGAAAACTTGAAATTTTTATCGTAAAAGTATGGGCTAATTTAACAACTTCCTCACTTTAAAAAAAACTAGTTTTCTTAAAATTCTAAATGAGTAAGCATAAAAGATGGATAATTTTATATTTGTTAAATGAAATATTAATTTCAAGACAAAAAATTCAGGTGGCTCAGAGGACATGTGGAAATCCAATTTTAAAACTGATGCTTCTTTTTCTGCAAAATGATTTGGAGTAATTGTTTGATATGGCTTATTATAAAGCTAAATGAAGCAGGATGAAATACTGCATTAAAATAGGTTCAATGTCTTTTACAGGTGCAGTGGGTGATAATTATTAAGTCACATTGACTTCAGTGTCAGGGATCACTGTGTCTTACTGTATTAATGTCTACCACATGCATTTTATATATTTTAACACTTAATATTGTGTAAACCAATCATTTTAAATGAACCTTATCAGAATACAGTCAGAATGAATGCCTTTGCAGCATTAGCACTTAATAATAATTTACTTCTTCTGGATATACCGTGAGTATAACATTTTCGTGCAGATATTAAATAATCATAAAACATTTTCAAATGTTTAAATAGCTGGACAGGCATGTATGAATGTTTAAAACTGAATAAATAAAAACTCGGTCCCTAAATTGTAGAAATTTCAATTCTCATAGTTTTTTTTAATCGACATTAAAATAAACATATGACTAAGTTATTTCTAATATGAATAATTTAAACACTAGATCTCAAAGACTACCTGACACAAATTTTTGCACATAATATTACTTTTGGGTATGAATCTACCAAAACAAATAAAATTTTGAATTAAACACAGTTTTCAAAGGATATAATACCCAATTTACACAGTGTATTATCTTGGTAAATTCTTTATCTTAGTACTATGCACTTTTAATTATCCATTATTATATGTATATTTTTAAATATCTCATACATAAAAGATATGTATAACCTATCTGGGTCCTAAATAAATAGTCTTCCAGAAAAACACAAGAATAAAGGCCATTTTCAGAACCCAACACAGCCCATGCTGTTTAAATATACAATTTCTAGAGCCAGAATGTCAAAATGGCTTTTAAAAGCAAGGAAATTTTTGAATATAAAATACCTCTAACCCATACCAACTGCTTCCTGAATTTGTTTTCCCTTTTCTACTTTTCAAAATTCTTATACACTCTGCTTCATTTTGTTCCTTTTAAGGATTCTAAACTAGATTGTTTTCTCCACACAAAGCTCAGGTTGAGAGAATTCTGGCAGAGAAAGAGAAGGGCATTTGCTCTGTACCGTTCCCAAAATGACGAGGTTCTGTGCGTCCAAGCGCTTGTCTGAAGTGTCAGAATCCCACACGTTCTGCGGTGGTCCCAGCAGCTGGTCTGCTCCCATTCTCCCTGTGATCTCTCTGGCCCCTGTGCACAGCTCCAGCTGCTGCCACAGCACCAGCACACTCACTCACTCACCCTCCCTCAGGCCGACTTCATAACCCTGCTCCTTCCTCATCCTTAGCACTTGCCGCGGACAAACACGCAACCTTTCATCCTCCTTCCTACCTGACTCTCCGACAGGCCATCTGCCCACCCCTATGGATTCATCTATTTTCCACAAATCAATTCCCCAAATCTGCATATTCCCAGCAGCTCCCACACTGCCTGCTTAGTGATGCTCCCTGACTCAGGTCAGTTCCTCAAACTCAGCTTATCAAGTAAGGAATTTGTCAGCCCCTTCCTGTGTCTCTGCTGTCCTACCCAGGCCTTTCCCCTTCCTCCTAACTTCCCTATATCCATTAACACTGCTCCCCTGCCTGCAGTCACAGAAGCCTGGAACCTGGAAGATACCCCTGGCTCTTAACTTCGTAAACCAGCTCTCTGATATCACGAGCCGAGTCCAGAACAATCTCCTTTCAAATGGTCCCTTCACCGGATAAACTGTCTTCTCAAGGATGCCTTTACCCCAAGGACTGGAATGTCTAATCAGTCTACCCCAGCCTGTTCATTTTATGTCTCCCCTCCATCTTCCTACAATGAATGTGTAATGGCATACTACTTTGACAAATGTCTTTCAAGCTTATTTACTGAAGTACAACACCTAAGGATAAAAATGGACCCTCGCCGGTTCTGAAATTAAAGGATAAAATGGCTTGTGCTAAGCATAAATGCCTTTCAGAATCTTACTGGAAGCATACCTTAAATCTTAGGATCTTATCTTTAAAATGCATATGAATTGTGTTTTAAACTCTGTAAATCTACCTTCATGCAAGAACAGTTGCTTTCCCCACAATTTTCTCAACAGCGATGCTTCTAGGAGATGCACTGTTTATCCTACGCACTTAAACACACCATGGAACTGTACCTCATGAGAATGTGTGCCCCATCTTGAAGGTCCACAGAACAAAACCCAAGTCCGTCCCAGGCAGTCAAGGGTCTCTACGTCTGCCCCAGTCACATCTTTTGTTTTCACCTAATGCAAACCACTTCTCTAATACAGCCACCTACTTGTAAACATCCTCTGTCTCCTGGTGCATCCCACTCCCTGCAGCCTCCCTATCCATCTCCATCACCTAGGTTCTGTGCACACTTCAGATGCAGACGATCTCCCTTCTTCTGCAACAGCCCAGTACATGCCTGCTCAGTCCTCTGCGACCACAGCATAACTGTCTGTCCTCCTCAAACAGTACTTCGTAAGTGAGAAAAAGAAAAAAGTACATCAGGCAAATTACAATGAAAACTCTAAAAAAATAGCAGTAAAAACTCCAGAACCATTAAGTATAGTAAATCTACTTGATTTTAGAGAATTACTGCAAATTTTCTACACCATACTCTGATCCAGTTCGTGAATCTTACTGAGAGCAAGTGCGCAGGTTTGTTCTCGGGTTCCCCTATTATTTTTACACACTCTCTCATCCTGTAATCACAATATTTTCATATACATTTCTTCCCGGTAGCGTAAATCATGAAATTCAATGAACTCGTTCATTAATAAAAATGTATTCACTGACTAGCATTTATATTTATACTGTTATATATTCTACCTTCTGTTATAATCAAATTCCTATTTGTGCTCATCAAAAAGAACCACAAGCATTTCACTTACGTGTTCTCCACCAAGTGATTAACCTGTACTGTCATTCTAAAAACTGAAAAGAAAGTGCTCAATTGGCCCTTTTATTGAAGTCCAAAGTATTCTCAGTGCAAATCAACCAGGGCAGAATTACTCAACTAGTATGAGGCGTGCAGTTCAAGGCTATGCAAGTATGAATAACAAACTTCTACAATAAGCTTTTCTAAGATGAGGTTTCAACATTTTAGGCAATGTAATTAAGGATTTCATATAAAACGTTAAGTTATTTTTTCTAAATCCATGTGTTTAGCCCTAAGAACAATAAAACGCCTAAGAAAATGACTGGACTTCTTTGGAAGAGTAATAGCCCACAGATGGGTGGTTGTGGCTGATCACATCCAAACAAGCAATTGAGCCTCAGTTTACACACCCAGTACACACGGGTAAACAGTGGCTTGCCAATACCACATGGGTTGTAATCAAGTCAAATGCTACATTTGAGTGGCTTTTTGAACTATAAAGTTTTAAACACATGTACATACTTCTAAAACCTGGGTATATCACTTTTCATATTCTTTCAAGTATATAAACTGTGCAAATGCTTCCTAACTGAAAATATTCTCACTCTCAGAATAGATAAAACTGCTTTTTTTCATAGTCTGCTCTTTTTGGAATTTTACCCCTTCCCTTGGCAGTCTGAGGTAACATATCAGTATCTTCAAAGGAGCCACGAGCTTTTTAAAAACTCCTGGTTGGTTATGTCAAAATGTTAGGAAACAGAACTCTCAGCTCAAGTTTTACAGTTAAAATAAACTAAATCTAATTAGAGATAATAAAAGTCAGAAGGCTACATCCTGGGCAAAGTCAAACAGCAGACAATGTGGCAGAAGTGTGAAGCATTGGTGGACAGTAAAATAAGCAACACTATCTAAACCAGAAGACCAGAAGCTGAATGGAAAGACTAAACCCTGACTTGCAGTTAAGACCAGTATGAAACTTGCACTTCCCTAACTAAAAATGCAGGAAACAAGCATAACTACTGGAGAAGCTGGGCAGGAGGATCTGGAGTTAAAACACCCAGGGCAACTCAGTCAGATCCTGTCTCAAATAGGAAGGGCTGGGGGTGAAGTCCTCTGCTTCCTGGATCTAATCCCCAGTACTGGGGGAATTTAAAAAAAAGAAAAAAAAAGAATATAGGAAACTAATCAAAGCAGTACATAAGATTTTAGTAGTTAAACATAGTCGTTTTTATATCTGAGGCTAGGCCTGGCTATTAATTCATGAATAAAGAAGCCACAGCTGTAATGTTTTGATCATTTAATTCTACATAATCGATTTCCTTACATATTATATGTATTTTAGTTTATGCACTTAAAAGCATTCCAAACATCATAGGATTTAGGATCCATGAGGAACCAAGGCCCGGGGGAGACCCGCCATTACCTGAAAGCCTGGCCCTTGGTCACAGCCTCACAGGGACATGCTCATTCGGCTGGCCAAGGCAGTCCTAGAAACAAAACTCTGTGGAAGAGGTTTTATCAGTGAGTAAGAAACTTACTAAATTACTCAAGGAAAACAGAGGAAGCTAACATTGTAGAGATCATGAAACATTGTACCTGTCACTGCTTCTGGGCTTTTAAGTCCTGGTGGAGATGCACCCTGCATGACTAACAGACCAAGGACACACTGCTAGGGAAAACTGGGAGAAAAATAGACCAAGCAACAGATGAAATGCAAACAATGGCAATTAACCAGTTTGCTTCACTTCTGTAACATTTGGAAATTTAAAGAAACTTTAAGGTCTGGCAAGCACCGAGTGGGTGATACTCCTAACCACTGCGGTCAGCAGCACAGTAACCACAACCTGTCCTTTGTTTCCCACACTGTTTCCCACAGATGTTGCCGCATCTGTACACAGCACCCAGCATGATCCTGGTAGCTCCGTATCTGCTAGCTACTCTTACCAAGACCTGGAGAGAACAGCAAAGATACAGAAGTTCAACAGGTGATTACAGCCAAGGCTGTCCTTGGGAAAAAGGGCAGGTCCCAAGGCCTTGCCCAGGATGTCGTGTGCCCTGTGGACACAGCTCTCGAGAACTGGATGTTCATAAAACACAAGCATCTGCTCAATGAGACGGGCCTTGATCTATTCCAACTCGATTCCAACAGTGGCAATCAAGCAACAATTTGGAACACAAGTAACATCACACAGGGTCTCCCACCCACCTCTGTGACCGTCTCAGGTATTTGTGAAAGGGTTTTATCCCACCAGTAAGAAAGGGCTCACTGTTCCCTTACTACAATGTGCTAGCTGCACTGATACCTTCTCTACAATGCTATCACAGCATAAAGCAACCATCTGATGTAAACCTCGACTGCTTGGCTCAGTAGGAAACATGCCTTCACTTCCTGGTTGCTAGACACAGCCATCTGTCTGTATATCTTCATTTACCTCCATGAAGTGAACGACTTTTGCCCTAGAATAAACTACAGGACATTATGGTGGCGGAAGGTCAAATCAGGGATGTTTACCCTGCGGTCACTTCCTCCTTCCCCTATTACAGCTTCCTTTCTCCTTTCCCAGTGCAGGCGAGGAAAATTCCAATCAGCTCCTCACGCATCATCAATGCCCGCCCTAAGCACCACCCTGCTCAGAGGTTATGTATGTCCCATACCCTATATTCTGGTCGAAGGAGACAGCCTAGCCACCACGGGTTGTGTGCTCCTTTCCACATCCTCATCTCAATAAACCTGTTCATTTTGTACTTTTGCTTCTCTGTTGCACCAGAAGTCTCTCATAATGGTGCCTTGACTGAGAAGGCAGAGTGTGTTAGCTCCTGGGAGCCCCTCCCAGTTCTAGCTCCCCAGCCTATGAACCACTGTTTTTTCCTCCAGGACTGTTTACTTGCTGCCACTAATCCACATGCAACAGCGACCTTCCTCACTCATCACAGGTGAGCTGCTGTCCAGGGCTTTCTGTTTCCGTTCCTAAAATTCCCAAGCTTGTGGTTAGAAACCCTACCCTTGCCCTCCCTGGACAAAGAGAGCAGTTTTCACGCTCCTTAGGCCATACAGCCTGAGGCAAAACTGTTGTTTTTGTTCCCTGGGACCCCACCCTGCACTCACCGGTGACAGCTGATGGGAATGGGTGTTGGGACTTCCCATGTCACACTTTCAAAACAGGTGATGACTTCTTTTGATAGGTGTAATCCAGGACAGCTTCCACCTTCCTTAGGGGAGAGCTAAAGCTCTTACGTCCCGAGGCAGTTATTCTCTCAGCTCACTTATAATTCAGTCATGGGGACCATTTCCTGTCCCCCCAAAACATACCTCTAGGGTGCCTGGTTCATAACCTTGGTGTTCCTGGCCTCAAGGAGGCTATGAAAGCCAAAAAGCTGATCTTTCATGCTTCTGTCACAATGACAGCAAGTTGGCAGAAACCACCCCTCATTTTTAGGACTTTTTCATTTTGAGGACGTGTCTTTCTCTCACTCTGTCTTGTATGATGGCCCAAATACTTCTGGCTCACTCTGCTCCACCAGGAACTCTTCCCACCCTCCGCACCACATCCCTTAGATGATGCGTCTCTTCCCTTCCCAAGTTGCCATTTTCTCTGCCGGGCCACCATTCGGTCTCATGCGTTCCAACATTCCAGCAAGCCACATGGTCCTCAGCAGCCATCTTGCTGCAGCTCGTGAAGAGGGGACAGTCGCCCTCTTGCAGTTCCTCATCATGGGACCAGCAGCAGCCATCTACAGCCTGGTCTCGAGGGACTAGTTCATATTCATGTTCCTTTTCCGCTCACCAACCTATCTCAGAGTAACCATAACAACTATTTCCAAGAAGTCAGTATGTAATTTGTCAAGTAATAATCTCTTAGGTTTTTTTGTTGTTGTTCTTTTCCTTTTTTCCTTGGAATTTGGTATGGTTGCTACCCTTTATTCTGTTTTGTTTTGTTTTTCCTTTCTTCTCTTTAAATAAAATTTTAAAAAAAATACCCTGTTCATTCTATTATTTGACTCCTGCATACTTAATTGATTCTTTGCCTTTGTCTCCTTTAGACTTAAAGCTGTACAACTACACAAGATGAAAATGCCTGTTACCTACCGAGGGCCACTAGTTAAAAGCTCTGCAGAGTATTCCTGACTGCCGTTCAACAACTTCAACCCCCTTCAGCCTGAAGAAGCCAGACTGGTCTCCGCCCATTATCCTTCACAGCAGTTTGGGTTACTTCTTCAGAGAAAAATGCTACAGGCAGCTAAGTCAGTTAAAAATTTTATGGGCAGTCAGACAAGACTAAGGCCTCAAAATAGCCAGCACAGAGGACCAGATGTCTCATGACTGTGGGGGAGACAGATACCTTTCACTGTGGGCCAGATCTCAAGACAAAAGGCTGTATTTGGCCCGCAAACCCCACAAGGAGACTATCTTCCTAATCTTTTCATGTTTTCAACAACAGAGATAAAAATCAAAAGGAAAAATAACAATCTGATCTCTTAGCAGTGACACTTGGAGCTCTGAGACAGGTAAACTGAGACAAGGTGGAGCTGCACGAGCCCCTCCTGGACCAGACTTCAAATGTGACAAAGGAGGACACTGGGCAAGAGTGCGCCCCAACCCTGGCATTCCTCTGGAGCCTTGTCCCTATTGTAATCTCAAGGGCCATTGGAAGAGCGACTGTCCTAGCCGCCAGAGAGCAGGTAAGCTGTCCTCTAACTCCTTGCCTCCACAGGAGATCTTGTCACCACTGCATTCATCACTGGCTGGTTTACTTGGACCTGCTGCTGAAGACTGATCGGGCTCGGGGTCCACAGCCCCCATTAAGGTGTCCTTCTCAGAGCCCCAAGTCCCACTGGAGGTCTCAGGTAGGACATTCTCTGTACTTATGGACAGAGAGGCCATGTATAGTGTTCTTCCTGAGTTTTAAGGATGTTGTATTAAGTCCTCAGTCTCTGTAGTGGGTGTTGACGGCCAACCTACACAGCCCCTGCAAACAGGGCCTATTGCATGCCGGTTCTAGACTCTTCTTTACCCATAGCTTCCTAGGATTTCCAACATGTCCCATACCCCTTTTAGGTAGGGATCTTCATCAAAAGCTTTACTTCTCCTTTTATCTTCTCCCTCCCCACAGCTCTTGTCCTCCAGTCACCCTCAGAGTACACCGCAAAGCTATCCCCTCCCCTCCCTTCTTCTGTGATGGATCCCATAGTTTGGGATACCTCCAATCCCACCCATGCTACCCATGCCATGCCTATTTTAATTCGTCATAGGGATCCTTCAATTTTTCCTTGTGTTCCCCAATATCCCATAGCTCCCAAACATTTACAGGAACTTAAACCTATAATCAAGCACCTTTTAGACAACAGTTTTCTTAAACCTACCCATCCACCCTATAATACTCCCATTCTCCTGGTACTCAAGCCTGATGGCTCTTATCATCCAGTGCAGGACCTTAGTGTAATTAATAATGCTGTTACCCCATCCACCCAGTGGTGCCAAAACCTTATACCATGCTCTCTCATATCCCTCCCTCCACCACTCACTTTACAGTGATAGATCTTAAAGATGCCTTTTTCTTTAACCATCCCCCTACACCCTGATTGTCAGGATTCCTTTGTGTTTATGTAGACTGACCCAGACACTCTGAGGTCTCAACAACTTACACCTGTCATCTCTACAGTAGAACCTCTCCTCAGGGACACACACCACCCCCTCCCTTTCCTACTCATCAATTTCACAGACATACCCCTGGTCAGGACTGACAGGAAGATTTACACACATGCCCCACCACAGAACTCTCAAACATCTTCTCACCTTTGATTGTACTTTTTCAGGATGCATAAAAGCCTTTCCTACAACCAGGGAGACTGCTGATGTAGTTACTAAACTTCTGTTACAGGAAATCATCCCAAGGTTTGGTTTACCTCAAGAGTATTCAGTCAGATAATGGTCTAGTCTTTATTTCTCAGATATCTCAACAGGACTAAAACTATAATGGAGTGGCCCCTACCTGGTCTTCCTCAGAACTTCAATGGTGGTCAAGGTCGCTGGACTGCCATCCTGGTTCCACATCACTCAAGCTAAGTGGTATCCTCCTAACCCTAACTCCCCTGACTAAACATTCTGAGTGGTCATCTCATCTCCTGTCTCCCATCTCCATCTCACCAAAGCCCCACAGCCACATTTTCAGGCTAAGTCATGTTTTGTTATCCTATTTGGTTCCTGATCACTTACACTCTATTAGTTAATGTTTTCACTATAACTATCTTAGTTCTCTCCGCCCTCAGCTGTTTAGTTAAACGTGAGATCTAAGGTCTAAGATCTCGTGTCACTTACAGTGACACAGTCACGGCCCTCACACTCCTACTCTATAATTTTCCAAATATGATTCAATCATCAGGCCTTATATTTCTCATGCTTCTTATTCTTTCCAGCTCTTCTCCTAAAATAAGGACAAGCCCTACTGTCTTGGTTACTTTTTACTCATCGCTGAGACAAAATACCTGATGCCCAAAGTTGGGAAAGGAAAGGTTTATTTCTTATAGTTTTTGGAGGTTTCAGTCCATACTCAGTTGGCCCCAAGGCAGGGTGGCATGGCGGGGCCGCAGTTCATGGTGGCTGCAAACCGCAAGCGGGAACCAGCAAGAGAGCGCGACACGCCTTCTTCCTGCCATTACATCACATCCTGGCTCCACCCCTAGGCCGGTGTAGCACTCACACCCCCAATCCAAGCACTAGGCAGTGAACCAATCACAAATGCATAATGCAAAGG
This sequence comes from Dolichotis patagonum, assembly GCA_004027295.1. Taxonomy (NCBI): domain Eukaryota; kingdom Metazoa; phylum Chordata; class Mammalia; order Rodentia; family Caviidae; genus Dolichotis; species Dolichotis patagonum. The sequence goes on along the minus strand of PVJX010001045.1, from coordinate 21,112 downwards.
CATGAGGCTTAGGGGCCACTGACATAACCCATGACACCTACCTACCTACATTTTTAACTTTTACCCTTTCAGATAGGAGAATAATTACCTCTCAAAACTTCATTCCTCCTAACCCCACACTTATTTTTCAGATTCTTCCTCACCATGGCCCTGATAGCCTAGCATATTTAGATCAAAGACACCTTTCCTTCTACCTCTCCTGGGTCCTTAAATATGATAGTGGCCTGCCTCCTCACATTACCTTGTATTTTTTTATTTCTCTAATCTAGGATGCAAGCATCCACCAATGATTAATTCCTTGTCCTGACTGAAACATCTGGTACCAGCTTCTACATGGACATCAACCGTCATCCCGTCAACCTTCCTGAACCCCAGTACGGCGCCCCCTTCCAGCAGGAAGTAGTAAGAGAGAGACTTCGCCCTTTCCTAACAACAAAAAGGCTGGGAATGAAAGAGTTTAGCCTTAGGATAAACTTCTCCCATAACCCTTTATCCCTTCCCCATTTACCAAAGCTTTGTTTCCATTTTTTTCTTCCATTCATTTTTAAATTCCTTTTCCTTCCCCCCTTTCTCCTGACCTCTGCCTCGTTCCTCTTCCTATCTGAGCATGTCCTTCCTACTTCCCAGTATCTATGCTCCATTCTGTTCTTTATTTACCCTTAGGATTTCTCAAACAAGAGAAGGAGTGTGATAATAAACTTTTACGTCCAATTTATTTTGCTTAAAGTCATGATCTCAAGGTATATCCATTTCCCGAAAAATGTCTCACTTTTATCCTTTTCTATGGTAGAATAGTCCTTCACTGCGTATAAAAACCACATCCATTTATAGGGTTATAGGCTGTTTCCAAGATTTAGTCATTGCACACTGTACTATAAATACAAGTATGTATATACATCATACTGTGGTCTGATGCTTTTAACTCTTTCCAAAAGATACCTACAAGGGGAAGACCTGGGTCAAATGGAACCTCTAGTTTTAGTTTTTTAAGGAATCTCCATACTGATTGCTATATTAATTATACAAAATTTATACTTCCACCAACAATGAACAAGGATTCTTTTTTCCCCACAGCCCCATCAGCATTGTTACTGGTTAATTCCCTGGTAGTAGCCATCCTTTCTAGAATGAAGTAGAACAGTATTGTTTTAATTTGCACTTTATTATCCAAGCCCACAAAAGTACAAACAGCAAATTCACATATTTGTATATTTATGTGTACTTGCAATATGTGTATTTGCTGTTTGTACTTTTGTGGACTTTGATAATCTCCTTTATAAAAATCACTCATTTATCTACTTACACTTCCACAGCCTAGTACCCACGTTTGTCAAATCAATTCCACTCACGCTGTACAAGGCGTGGGTAACTGTAATCTAGTAAAACCAACGACACTGATAATGACTAAAATCTATGGAGCATTCAACACATGCCATGCACTTTAGTTTCTACTGTGTACTTCATATGCATCTGATGCTCACAAATTTCTAGCACATAGGTAATTATAGCATCCAGGTGTTAAAGAAAACTAGTTAACCTCAGTTTCAAATAATGTCTTAAAATGAAATATGGTAACAAAATATTACATAAGCCAACTTTTTACATAAGTTATATGTATAGTTATACAATTTCAAGTAACACAAACATTATGATTTCCTTATATAATTTATAGACTGATTTGCTAAAAAGGAAATGATCGGGTCTGGGGACATAGCTCAGCGGCACAAGCACCTGCCTGGTAAGTGCAAGGTCCTGAGTTCGAGTACCAGTACCTCCTGCCAAAAAAGGAGAACGATCAACTTTGTAAGCATTCTATCTTTTTAAAAAGAGAGAAAAAAGAAAGAAACATTTCCAAAAAAAGAGTAACGGTGGGAAAAAAAAATCCAGTAACTGCAATTCTACTTCTGAATTGACATGCAATTTAACTTTCTTTACTTCCCTGATCATACCCTTATGCCAAAAATTATTAATCTTTCCAGAAATAATATATCCTTCTTTTTCCTTATCCCCAACCCCACTCCAAATACAACCTTCTTGCTTCAATGGGTCTTATTGGTAACACATTACTAATGGACTACTAGATCATCTCCAAACATTAAGAAATGTAGCAACTTTAACATCCCATATCATGATTAATTTGATCAATAGGTTAAAGTATTTTACATGAATTCCTTATAAACTGTACATAAACTGAAAGGTTATTACACACAACTCTAAACTGAAGCCAAATATTCAATGTTAAATAAGAATAAATTTAATCTCAATGAACCTAACCATTTGTATTTCCTCTTGGAATAAGCTACTGAGAGAAGGAAATGTTTTTATTTATACATTTAATAAATCTACTTTTAAAGAGACTTTTGCATAGAGTATTATTTACAATAACAATGTCTGAAATGAGTATCAATTCTGTAGCTGAGATATAGTCCAAACTAATGACACTGAGATACACCACGTAATCTTTCAAGATCATTCTCAAACTAATATGCTAGGCTTTATTCCTTTACCTAAAAAGTTTGCTTCCACACAAAAACTACTTTCTGGACTACAAATTATTCTTACCAATACTATTGCAGTGATAAAGCTTTTAATGATCAGAACCAGAAGCAAATACAAATAAAGAAGTTACCTTAAAAAGCAAACATGCGGTGGTCTGGCAAGCTGCGGCCACCCCAGGGCGGGGAAACAAGAAGCAAGAGCGTTTCCTGAGATCCGCGCCATGTTGGAACTTAGGGTGCCGAGCCAACCAGCAACCAGCCTGCTGCCTACCAGGGCGCGGGCTTAGAATCAAGCATACCACATCCCCCCCCCCCCGTTAACAATTGGGATCCAGGGATCTGGGTATCTCTTAGGAGGTGACCATAGTTGGTACAGCAAGTTGGGGGGCTTTCCTTCTAGTATCTCTGAAGGCAGATATTTTTATCGCCGTTTTGCTTTGTCCTGAGTAATGGTGTTGCTCTATTCAATACTCTGTGTTGATGTGTTCTATAATGGTGTGTATTTCTTTGATTTTGCTGGACCTAGTAGAAGAACAACTATTGTGAAGACAACGAGATATACAATGTTGCCTACTACTGTTGTCCTGGTGACCTGCTGTGATATTCTGTGCCAATTTCACTATACTGTCTCAATTGGCTTTATTCCATCCTGTTTTTTTTGTAACTGTTTGCAGCCTCACTGTGTTCGCTTTGTATGCCTTAATTTTGTAACATGAACAGCTATTTCTGGGAGGACAGTACTGGTTTGTCAACTAGTGATTTATGGGGGTTTTTTTGAGGTTCTGCATTGTTTCTACCCTTTTCTCTGTATTGCTTTTTTTTTAAATAATAATTTAATAAAAAAAAAAAGCAAACACGCTTACACAATTCCCATAAACTCAAAAACAAAACCACATGAGCTCACCATCTATAATACCTACTTAAATCTTTTGAGGTACTGAACTTACTTTTTTTTTTTAAGACAGGGTCTCACTATGCAGTTCAGGCTGGCCTTGAGCTCACTTTGTAGCCCAGGCTGGTCTGCACGTGCAATGATCATCCTGCCTCAGCCTCCAGAGTGCTGAGATTATGGGCATGCGCCACCACGCCAGGTTTTTACTCCCTTTTTCTCTCTTCCAGAAGGAGACGACATGTTACAACTAGATGCATACTCATGGCAGTTAGGGTTGCCAACTTGACTGGCTAAGATGTACTTAGGGGACTGGCACTGCACGCTTCTAGGTGTTTCTGGCCGGGTCGAGGGGCCGGGACACTGAACACTATATTTGGCCCTGGCCCATCCTCTCTGGCCCTTACTCTGCTTCTGGTATGAGAGCTGATGTGAGCGGAGCTGCTTTGCTCCACTACACCTTCCACCATGCTGTTTCTTCTTCACACAGCCAACCAGGACTGAAAGTCCTTCAAACTGTGGGTGCTGGGTACTGTGCTCACAATGGGAAAGCTGAGGCATACAATTCTTAAAAGCAAACAGTGTTCTTGTTTTGTATGAATTCACAACTCAATTTTCATTCACGTCCTTAACATGATTTTCTACACTGGCCTACTTTCCACTAGTTAACAGACATTATTCTCTATAATGGCATTTATAATGTTATACTTAAATCAATTTTAGATATTAAAAATGATTAAACAATAACAGATTTTGAGAAAAATATAAAATGAAGTTGTTCTTTCCTGCCTTAATAAAAATGTAGAAAGTTATTTAGCAATGAGAAATTTTAATTCAATGTCCTATTATCCCAAAGAATGAAAAACAGAAAATTATACTTGATCTTATTAGCCAAAAGGCTGAGACTAGAGAAAATATAAAAAATTAAAAAGGCCTGAATTCAAGTCAAACTAAGTATCTTAATCTTAGCTTTATTTTTCTCTGTAAGTGGAAATAATAACACTGCTAGAATTAATTTATAAACTAAGATGAGCCTGAATAAACTAGTTTAAATGAAAACAATTTGTATACTGTAAAGCCCCCGTAAGTGTTATCACTCACTGATTACTAAATATTATCAGCATGATATATTAGAACATAAGGGATGAAGAAAATAACTCAATACATCTTCAGAGGAAAAAGTAAGACACAAATGACTGGCAATCAGAATCATAGCTCACTACTTAAAAGCACCAAAGGCAGAAGACTGGCTACATTTTCAAACTTGTGACAGAAAATTATTCTACAATTCAGAATTTTTGTACCTAACAAACTGTCAGTCTGGGAGTAAAAAAGACACAGAGCCAAGTGCAGAAATACACAGTCTTAACCTCAGAATATATACAAAAAGGACCCCTGGAGCTGTGCAGTGCACCGCCTGGAAAGGCATGGCTCGCAACTTGGCACCCACTATTCTTTAGGTAGCAGATACTCAACAAATGTTGTTGATTGTTAGAACACAATGCAGGCATACAGCTTTGAAAAGCTGAAGCTGGAAGATCACTTGAGCCCAGGAGTTACTGCAGACCAGCCTAGTAACACAGCGAGACTCCATCTAACAAAAATATACTGTCAAACGTAAAAGATCTCAAAAATATCTGCCTTCACTGTATCCTGTTTTATGGACATACAGAAGGCTTTCGGTAAAATGAGTAAGCCAGGGGATAGGGGAGATGACACTACAAAAGAGAATGCAGATAGAATTTCCAGAATGTGGGAAACAAGCCCCAAGACAGCAACTATACAATAAGACTAATAAACTTAGAAAATTTCATTGAGTTTTAAGTAGGGAAATGATTATTTGATGTCTTCTACTACATTGCAAGAAGTTTTAGAGTTTTGGTGATAATACATAAAAACATGTTGGCACAGGCCTGTAATTCTAGCACGTGGGAGGCCAAGGCAAGACGATGGCAAGTTCAAGGTCAAAAGTGTTCCCCACAGGAGCTGCATCACAAGTAGTAAAACAACATGAGGATGGGCCGGTCTGGGCGAAACTCGAAAGTTCTGTTTCCGAGTGTCACGCCTCAGTTGCCTTACTGGGGCGTGCGACAGACTCTCAGGAAGAATCATCCACACAGAATACACGCAATGCAGGAATCCTGGAGCTGTGCAATGCTCGGCCTGGAAAGTCACTGCTAACAACTTGGTGTCTGTCCACTGTTCTCTAGGTAGTAAACACATACTGGAGGCATAGAGCTTTGATTCATGGTGCATGTTAATTATACGCACTAATACTTGAGTAATTATATTAATTAAAAATGAGTTGAAATGTTTTAACTTAACAGACTAGAGGTTAAATGCTGCCACCCCGACAGTGAAGTGTGGTGCTCAGCAATGCTTTTAACCTCTCTCCCCCTTGGTTTGCTTATCTTTAAAATAAAGGCAACTTCTACTCCAAACTATGAGGTTGAAACAAGGTAATGCGTAAAGGTAAAAGACATTAAACCTGACACACAGTAAACTTTTATGATGGTTACTAACAAAATTATGCATTAAGAAACAGAATGTGTAAAAAGGCTACATAAGTTTTTAGAGAGTTTCATTCTAGTTCTACTTTAACATTAAGGTACACAGTTTCTTACCTGGAAATTTTCCAAAAAGTTAGAACCCCTTACCTGTAAGTCGTGTTTGGTACATAGACATCCCGAGCAGGGAACTCTAGAATTTCCCGGGTAGGTCTGACTCTGCTGTCGGGGTACAGCTTCACCTGAAGCAGTTCCGGGGTTAGGCAATAGTGGGGATTTTCAGGAGCAGGAGAAATGTCTATCTTCAGCTGAGCTGCATATTAAAATACATTACAAAAACAACGGAATCTCAATAAATAAGGAGTCTAGAATTGCTGTTCGGATATGAGGCGTCCCTCAAAGACCCATGCGCTAAAGGCCTGGCTGCCAGCCTGGGGCCCCTGTGAAGCCAGTGCAACCTCGGGAGGTGCAACCCACTGGGGGAAGTGAGGTCGGGATGAGTACCCTTGGAGGGGACATGTGGAACCCAGCCCTTTCTCCCTGTGTTTTCCAACAGCCGAGAGGCGAGGAGCGCTGCTGCACCAGGAGCCTCCCGCCACAACATCCTGCCTGGTCAGGCCAAAGCGACCCAACCATACAGTGCCTACCACAGATGGAAACCTCTAAAAAGTTCATTCCTTCCTTTAAGGAAAAATGGTTTTTCTCAGATAACTTGTCACAGTGACAGAAAGCTGACTGAAACATAATAAGGATGTTTTTGAACCGATTTAGATCCTATTTTGCAACAAGTTTGGGCATAATAAACAGAACCAAACTACTATACTTTCAGACCTCCAAATCATTTCATTTTACCGAGTCTTAAACTTAAAAAATGCTAATATACACATATGTGCATGTAAAATAGCTGCTTGCTGAATGAATGGGAAAGAATAAAGGATTTCAAAAAGGAGGAACCAACGGAGAAATCCCTTGGCAGGGCAACTAGGCAACACTTAAAGGTCAAATGATTTAATATTGGTTTAGCAGACTTTAAACTAATTTTACTCTGAAATGATCTGCACTAGAATAGTATGAATGTGTTTCTGAATATTTACCATTTCACATACATTTTCCCTCTGGAAAATAATTTTAAACCACAGTATTACTCATCATTGTCACTATACAACTCAAATTATCAAAGGTGCTGAATCCTGCATCCAAACTGTTAGACTACCTGATAATTAAAGAGATGAAGACGGCTGACAGGCAGTAAGCAAGAACAATGCATGCACGAGGTAAGTGAAAAAGAAGGAATACGTGCTCACAGGCAATCTAATAATACCTCAGTGGTGACAACAGAGCAACTACAGCTACTCAAAGACTCAAAATACCTGTAATAGGTCTCAGCCGCCGCAAGACAGAAGACGGCCTCCTCATATCAGCAAGGAATTTGTACAGATCTTCATCGCTTAGGCGGTCTCCTTCCTGATTTCAATGACAGAGAAAAAGGAGTCAATCAAATAACGCAGCAGGTGGGAAACAAAGTTACATTATTTGTTTATCTGCACACACTTCTGCTACAATGCAGGTGACAAATAGTATCGGTCCAAATATTCTGATTTACTTCCTTTTCTCTAGCGCTTTCAAATTTTAAGATTTTTGATACTATGTTTTTATCCATACATTTATGTATTTATATATATCCCATCACCTATGCCCAAAAGTATTAGAGAATACCATAAGATATAAAAAACCATACAAGCTAGAGATAGATTTAAAACAGAAAAGAAGGGCCAGTGATCTAGCTCAGCAGCACAAACGCTAGCCTGGTAAGTGTGTGGCCATGAGTTTAATCCTCAGAACCAAAAAATAAAAAGGAAAGGAAAAATAGGAATATAGATATAAAATAGAATTTTTAAAAAAGCTAATATAAAAACATGATAATCATCAAATCATAACAACTGAATTTGTATTTTTCAACTTACAGGTCACCTCATCCTCAAACGCAAAAATCTACTGAGTGGGGCTAAATTTTTTTAAAAAGAACCCATTAAAAAAAAAAAGGCCAGGGATATAGCTCAGTGAGACAGCAAGCTCGCCCTGTGAGAGCCCCTCTCAAAATAAAAATAACTGACTGGGATATTGCTCAGCAGGGCAGGAGAAAACAGCTTATGATACAGGGCCTGTCTGGCAAGCACAAGGTCCTGAGTTCAATTCCAGGTTCAAAAAAAATTCCTATTAAGGAAAAGCACAATTGTCCTACCACTAAGACCAAAAAGCAAAGCAAGACAACTCCAAAATGGCCTCAAGTCCATAAGGGAAGAAACAAGGGGGGAAAAAACCTACCTTATTTCAGTAATTTAATATTTTTAATTAAAATAAGATGATTTTCTTCTTTTATTGAAGAGCTAACCATTAATCCAATCCACATTTTATTGTCATATTTGAATATCTTCTACGATGTCCTTTTAGTTGATAATGAACATATTTAAGGTACTTTTTAAAATATATGAATGTATCCTGAGCCACACCCCATTTGTTCATTGTACTGCTCTAAACAGAACAGACCTCCTTTCATTTATTATTAGGGGAAATAATTTTTTATTTTGGTTTTTTTGGCTGGCCTTGAACTCACACAACCCTCTTGCCTCAGCCTCTTGAGTGCTGGGATTACAGACATGTACTACCACACCCAGTGGGAAAATGATTTTTAATTTCTAAGTGGCTACAGTTTTTTGTTGTACCTTTAAAATGCTTTTCCTTAACTGAGAAGAGAATTTTTGGTAGAGAAACTTTTTCAGTGACCTATATGATTAACTACTATAAATGTTCCATCTGCCGCTGAAACAGCATATTCTCTTCCTTGGTACAGAACAAATAGATCACAGAGTCCTCATCCATAAAATGCTGTAATTATCCCTCAGTCCTTTGTGTTTATTTAACCTATGGAGTTACGGCTGGTCACCACTCTTTATCCCCAACTTCCCTGCCTTCTGCTAGGTAGAAGGTACCCACTCCCTCCCTTAGGCATGGCCATAAGCAGACAGGATGAGGAGACTAGGGAAGCATTTGTATGACTCAATTTCTGCCACTGGTATGCAAACAGGACCCAGCAGGAGGGAGCCCAAGACCAGAGGTGAATCCTCTCATTCTTTGCAGAGAAAATCATCCACATCAACTGATTCCAGCCAACCTGGAACCCAGCGGAAAGGAGGCTGGCTCAGCGAGGAGGCCAAGTGGACAGACACTCTGTCCTCTGTGTCGCTGGTACACTTCTGGGGCACCAGGCAACAGCTAGCACCATGCAGAACAAACCTATTTAAAACTATTAGATGGGCTTGATTTTGTTGTAAAATCCCTGCATATTCCTAATAATTTTGGCTTAACATTACTGAAATCACTACACACTCATGTTTACTGTTATCATCCCAACCATGGACAACAATCTTTCCTACACTGGAGGGGAAACTGCTTTTGGTATCTCATTTAAGTGAAATTTGTGCATGGAATTCTACCTTACTAAAATTGTAATCTCTGCATCTTAACATGCAATTGTGCTAAAAATACTTATAAAAATAGTACATGATGACTAAAAATAATTTTAATACAGAACTGTAGAAAGTGAACTGCAAATTCTTTCTATAGTTCCATGTTTGTACCAGTTGCTTATTTTAAGTTTTCATAGGCACTTCGTGCTACTTTGCAGTTCCCAGCATTCAAAACAGTGTCCGCTGGTGCACTGCTGCGCAGTAGGGAAAATACAGGTAACAACAGTATCTTGTACATTTCAAAAAAAAAAAAAAAAAACTACAAAACTTCAGGCATGGTGGTGCCCACCTGTAATCCCAGTACTTGGGAGGTTGAGGAAGGAAGATCACAAGTTCAAGGTCAGTCTGAGCTACACAGTAAGTTCAAGGCAAGTGTGAACAACTAGCAAGACCCTTTCTCAACCAAAAATAAAAAGATAATGAAAGTTTTCACAATAAATGATGTTTAAATATACATATATTTTATCTGATTTAAGCATTACACAATTTATAGATGTAACAAAACACATTACCCCAGTAGCATACAATTTTTATGGCTTTTAGTAAAAAACTAAGTTCAATTTAAATTTAAAAAGTATCTGTCACACAGTGAATTCTTATCTATTTGCTAGATAAACAAGAGGAGGGTGGGAGGCTTCTTGGGTTAAGTTTCTATAGCAACACGAGGATAATCAGGCTGAAGACGTGAATGAAACACTGGTGCACGTGGGGCGGAGCGATGCGGCAGCTGAGGAAGGTGAGCAGGAACTCGGCATCTGCAAGGCCGGTCACGGCGCCGGTAAACCTACTGCCCGGGTCCTACACTTCATTCAAGGAACACACACAGAGGGTTTCTCTGGCCTACTTCTGCGTGCGAGAGAAGATCCTACACCCAGCATCTTAACACATCAGTATCTCTCAGAGCAGCTGCCCAAGAAGACTGACATGGAGCCGTGAAGAGGCTTCACGTACATCCTGCCCCAGCCCTTTCACGCTGTTCAGCGCCAGGGAGCCACCATCTCCTCCTCTTCATCAGAGTAACACTTCGAAAGGAGATCTGAAATAACTCTTAGCATTTCCATCTAATCTGTGCCAAAATACACGAGGGGTATACTCCAGTGTGTCACACCAATTCAACTTTTGTCCCCCTTCTAGTATCACTCATATGACAAAGACTTTCAAAATTTCCTCATCTTGATTCACAGCACAAAATCCTTACATCCAAATTCAGTGTACACATAACCTACAAATGCTCACAGAAAAAGCCACATTTGGAGGGAGGCAAGGAAGGGCACAGGGGGTGCTCTCTGACACAGTATTTAATCTTGGCTCTAATGCCCCAATACACTATTATTTTTCCTTTCTATGATTTTGTTTTAAACTGGACGTTAGCTCCAAAACTGGCTTCCAGAGCCAGTGGTGGGTGAAGACTGGCACTGGGAGAACCCTGATCTGACAGGAAGTGGACAAACACTGATGCATTTTTGGAACAGAAATGAACTATGAAGGCCTAAAAAGTTCTATTTTACATACCACATATGATAATTTGGATCTGAAAAACTTCACTGCAGAAGACATATGAAAACACGAACTCTCACTAAGGAAATCAGGAGGCGATCAACAGTTAAAAGCTACGCTATCAAAATTGTGAAATAAGATACCAGCATGAAAGATTAACCTTGATGGATTAGTAATATCAAGGTCAACATTTTAAAAATATGATGCTAAGACAACACAGACAATGTAAATTATTTCTCAGTCTTTTTCTCTCCCCCCACCTGCAGTACTGCGGGTGGGGCCAGGACCTTGCGCACAGTAGGCGAGCACATTACCATTAAGAAACATATTCAGCCATTTGTATTTCTGGATTTTGAAACGGTGTCTTTAAGTTGCTCATGCAGGCCTTACACCGGTGATCTTCCTGCTTTGGCTCCCCGAGTTGCTGGGATTACATGCATGTAACAAAATCATGTCTTATTCTTACAGTTCAATACCTGCTTAAAAAAATTGGTCACTGTGAGCGTGGCAGGTCTGAAGCTGGTCAGGTTGCAAGCGTCATCTCCACTGGTCGTCCTTTCAAGGGATCGCCTGCCAACAATACTAGAATTCCTCCTCTCTGACCAGGACCCTTTGCGCTCTACCAGGATGACAAAAAGTAAAATATTCATTTTCATAAACTTAACATCTATTTACAGCATCTTTCCAAATACTGTGACTATTCCATTATTGTTGAAAATTATATACCCAGCATACTGATTATAGTAGAAAAATTTCACTTTGCAAAGATGTCAAAGGAAAACAGACAGACAGAGGAAGGGAAAGAGAGCCTAGAGCACATTTCACACTTGGTGGTTAAAGATTGAAAGGATCTGCCCCATAGTAAGGAATGAGGCAAGTGTATCCACTCTTGCCATTTGTATTCAACATTTCACAGGAGGTTCTAGTAAAAATAATTAGAAAACACTTTTGTTTCTCTTTTTGAGACAGGGTCTTGCTATGCAGTTCAGACTGGCCTTGACAAACTCACTTTGTAGCCTCTGCTACAAACCCTCAGCGATCCTCCTGCCTCAACCTCCCAAGTGCTGGCATTTTAAGCATGCACCACCATACCCAGTTGAAAAGAAAATTTTAACAAGGCATCCAGATTTGAAAAATTAAACCCACTTTTACTTGCAGGTGACATCATCTTATATAAAGAAAACACTAAATAACCTGGGACTTTCGAACTGAAATAAGCTTTTAAAAAAAGGTTTCAGAGTACATAATCAATATATAAAAAGTCCGTTGTATTTTCAACATTAGAAATGGACATTACGAAAATATAATTAAAAAATAATCCCATTTAAAACTAATATCAACATGCCTGTAAATCAAGCACTTAGGAGGCTGAGGCAGGAGGACCACTGAGAGTTTGAGGCTAGTCTGGGGTATACAGTGAGTTCAAGGCCAAACTGGACCTTATCTCAAAAAAACAAGCAAAACAGAAGTAGAATCAAAATACAACGTAACACTTGGGTGTACATTTTATGTTTTTTACTTAAAAAATACAATTTTACTGTACAGATTTTACATTTTTGGGTGATGAAAGGCATGGGAAGTCTTTTCATTAATCCATTTTTCTTTAACATTTTCTTGAAAAATTAAAAGTATCTATGTCCTAACACATTCTGTGACAGTACAAATTTTTGCACAGACTGTTTTAACAGTCATATGGGTAGTAAGTGTCTCAGGACACATGATATAAAACATATGAAAACAGATGAAAAAAGTGCAGGGGGAAGATCACTGCCAAAGGGTAATGTCCAAGAACTTGGTATTTCCCAAGGTGAAGTGAAAGGTCATCATCCTGCTGCTTTTTAATTATCTGCAGCCTCTTATGACGGTACTTGGCAAGCCCCACTGTGTCCAGGACACTGTCCCTAAGGACCCAAATGTCGGCAGAACCTCCCTTTGGCTTTCTTTACAACAGCTTTCCTGTTAGAAGGCGCCCGAGATCCCTGCTCCTGGAATCTACATGCAGTCATCAGAGTCACTCATTTCAGGAACACATGAAATGCGTTTTCCATGTCGTGCCAGTTAGAACTCTATTTTATTCAGAACACTCTCTGCACACAAGCTGTAAGCAGGCAAGGGAAGGGAGAGCTGGGAAGCTGGAGGCTGCTTCACTGCCGTGAGTAACTGTGGTAAAGAACAGGAACACTGGCAACACTGTCACTTTTCACCAGGAAAGGAGTTTTCACAGAATGACCTGGGCTTACGCTGAATAAAAACAGATCTTAACAGAAGCAGAGTCAAGACTGCTTTGGATATTCTGGGTTCCTTGTATTTTCATATGGAAGTCTAGGCCGGCTCTTGGTTTCTGTGCAGATTTCTGAAATTTTGATAGGATTTTCAATGACTATAACTCAATTTATAGGTTATTGTCATCTTAACATTACGAAGTCTGAATTCAGGAATAAAGTTTTGCATTTATTTAAAGCATTTTCCTACAATGCACAGTTTTCAGGGGGTACTTTGCCTTTTTCTTGTTAGATCTATACCCAAGTGGCCCTCAGGCAACACCCATCTCAAAGAACCCATGGGTGCCACGGGTTGTAGGACACAGTGTGTGGACCACCCTCAGGGGGTGCCCAGAGCCTTGCTGGAACCCATGCGACTCTGCCCTGGGGTCGGTCACAGGCTCTACTCCTCCTGCCTGCCTCTACCTTGTCCGCCCCTGGAAGGAGGCGGACTAGACCTCTCTGGCTGCACTGTGCTGCTGCCAGCAGTATTGTTGGAAATGCTGGGCAGCAGACCGGATCATTTTTATTTTACACTGACGATGTCTAAAACCAGTTACTTGCTGTCTGGAGCCTCTAGATACAGAGTTAGGGGAGTAACACATGACCACATGAAGCCTATACATAAACGTTCACTGAAGCATAATTCATGATAACCACACTGTAGGAACAACCCAGATGACACCAACCAATGCACAGATAAATAAACCACAGTATTTTAATACAAGGGACTGTCATTTTGGCAATAAGAAGAAATCAAATATTGATATGTGACAGGACATGGATGAACCTTATGAAAACATTATGCTAAGTGTAAATATCTGGCCCTAGAAGACCACATATTGTACAATTCTATGTATAGGAAATGTCCACCACAGGCAAATCCATAAAGACAGGAAATATGTAAGTAGTCATGGGGCCAGATCTGGAAATCTGGAGGGAATGAAGAGTGACAGCAAATGGGTTTTAAAACTGCTCCAAAATTAGGGTGTGATAGGGACTACAGAACACTGTGAATACAGCAAAAAACACTGTACTGTATTGTACCCTCTAGTGGGGTAAACTATATGGTAAGTAAATTATATTTCAAAAAGGTTACATTAAAAAAAAAAAGAAAGAAATCCTTTTTATGCCACATTACATTGCAGAATCTAAAAATATAACAAGCCAGGGCTGGGGATTTAGCTCAGCAGCATAAGTGCCTGCCTGGCAAGTACAAGGTCATGAGTTCAATCCCCAGTACCAAAAAATAAAAATAAAAGTATAACAAGCCTATAAAAGAAAAAAGGAAAAACACACATATAGAAATATTTTCCACCGAACACTCTTACCTCCAGTACTGATTTCTACTTCTGTAGAATCTCTTTCTAAACTGCCAGCACTGCTAACAATATTCATTAAATGGATTGCAGTCCAAGCAAATGGCATGCGATATTTCCCAAGTCTTTGGCAAAACTGATCAGCTTGACTTTTCAGCTTCTCCAATTTTTCCTTATTCTGCAAAACAGAACCTTATACGTGATTACACTTGAAAGAAAACAATTAAAGGTTATTCCATACTATGTAAAGTGATAGGTTAAGAGTTCTCAATGCTCAGCAAAGAAGAAAAAATAATCTATGCCTTTCAGAGATTAGATAACGGTCTATTTGTTTAACAAAAGAATAACCTCAATTCATTCTGCAAATGTGCAGGTAGAGGAAGCCTCTAAAATTTCAGTTTGTGATTATGTCATCTTGAGAAAAAAAAGAAGAGATCAAGCGTTAACCACATTTATGTAATGCAAGCATAGCTTATGACAGGTACTATAACTATAGTGTAATCAGCAACTGCCAGCTGTAATATATTCTAGATTAGGATTTGTTAAATTTTGTCCCTCTATAAAATGGAATGGCTGACCCAATTGAAAACAGTCCTAAGTTATGTCAGCCATAAGACTGGAGTGGAGAGAAGACACAAAGAGACCAATGATAAACAGGGTCAGAGTAGTTAGGAGTAAGCTCTGGAAAATAATTAATGATCCAAGACATCTTGATGTTGGACCCAGTTTTTGGCTACTCTTTAGTGTATGTGCTGCCGAAGTGAGTACAAGTTTTTGGCTACCCTTAGAACAACCACTAAGGTGGCCTGCAACACCAGTAAGTAATAGCACTCCAAGACTGAAAGCCAGGTCTCTCACCTACTCCTTCCACATAGAACGTGGGTAAGGAGCACTCCAATGACAATATCCTTGCTTTGGGACTCAGGGCTAGGAAAAGATGGGAAGCTAGCTAAATGGTGGCAATGTTTACTGCTGCATCAAATACATCTCCAAAAGAGGTCTGTGCTTTAAGAGCTCATACATCAAGCACATATTCTTAAATCTATCAGTATAAATGTATATATGTAGATTTATGCATGCAATATAAAGAACTCAAAAAAATCAGATCCTCCCAGATTTAAAGACACAATCCAAAAATGGGCATCTGAGATAATACACACTTCTCAGATGAAGAAATACAAACAGCAAATAAACATGTGAAAAAATGTTCAACATCACTGGTCATTCGAGAGATGGAAATTAAAACAACACTGAGATTCCGCCTCACCCCAGAAAGAATAGTTATTATCAAGAAATCAACCAATAACTTTGGGGAAAAAGGAATCCTTCTTCCACTGTTGGTGGGAATGCAGACCGGTGCAACCACTCTGGAAATCAGTGTGGAGAGTCCTCAAAAAACTAGGACTAGAGGTCCTGTTCGACCCAACTATTCTTCTTCTGGGTATCTTCCCAAAAGAATTAAAAACATCATACCACAGCAATATATGTGCACCCATGTTTATAGCAGCACAGTTTGTAATAGCCAGATCTTGGAAACAACCTAAATGTCCTTTGACTGAGGAATGGATAAAAAAGGTGTGGTATTTTTACACAATGGAGTACTACTCAGCCATAAGAAAGGATAAACTGGAGACTTTCATAGGTAAATGGATGCAACTCGAGACCATACAAGTGAAATAAATAAGATACACGTGTAAACATCATAAGTCTCACTAGTGTGAGACGCTAAAAGAAACAACTTATGTATATGTATACGTATATAAAAAATAATTAAGATATTATACTAATGATTTCTCTGAGTTCATTGAAGAGAAAGATTTGTGCTGGTCCTGTTCCAGACAATTGAATGCAGATGTGTTGTGCTCTGGGTGAATGATTTGGGGTTGACAATGTGCAATGTAGGTAGGATTGACATGTTTTCAAGTTTTTAGGCTTTTTTCTTTTTTTTTTTTCCTCTTCTTTTTCTCCTTGAAATAAAATGGATGGGGGGGGGGGCTTTTCAGCCTCTAGGGGCTGTGAGACAAATTAAAATAAAAAACAAAATTTAAGTATGTAAATATTTTAAGTGGACTAAGCTGGTATATAATATTTCATATGTATGAACTCTATATAACTGAGTAAACTGAGTTTGTAAAACGACAAGCTGAAAAAGCCACAACTCTTCAACATAGAGGTCACCCAAGGACCCAAGGGCCAGAGAGACTATAATGTGCTCAGACTGACTTACCTCAGCAGCAAATGCTCAGATCTCATTTTGAATGTCAGAAAAATAGGAAGCAAAACATTTTGCTGTGGCTAACCCAAGATATGCAGAATTTGGTATTGATTATTCAACAATTTCTTTTTGCATTGTTAGCCAAATGCATTCTATAAATGAGCCATCTGATGGCAAAACAGAGATTATATGTTCTATTTTTACTGTATTTAATTTGTTGCAGTCAGATAGAAGTTAAGAATATTTTTTGCTAGGAAAAGCTCCATCAATATCACTATTTTGTAAATAAAGGAAATTTCAACTGTCTAGGAGTTAAACTAAATTAACTTCGTTTTGTTTAACAAAAAAAATTTTACAAATCAGTTTTTGGGTGGGAGAGGTTTTTAAATAGCACAGTTCATGACAAAAGCAGTATGATTAAAAAAAAAAAGAAAAAGAAAAAAGAATTAGGCCAAAAGAAAAAGCAAATTAGCAGGGAAATTCTTTCACATGCTTTATAGGTTTACTCCCAAATTACAACGATGATAATACAGGAGAATGAGAGCATTACAGTCTACCTTGGTGGCATCAGCTTCTTTGAAAATCATATATGGCTCTGCACACTCTCCAATGTCTCCTTGCTGTAAGACTTTTTCTAGCTGTCAATGATAAAAATGTAAAGATTAATTATAATTTAATAAAACAGTCAACCTGAAATATAAGAATGGCTCAATTTATTAAAACCAATGTAATACACTAAATATGAACAAAAAGACATAGGGAAGGAAAGATCATTTCAACTGATGAGCACTAAAGAGAAACTTAATTTCAGAGCTAAAACTATAAAATTTCTTTAAAAAAAAACAAAAAAACCTTTGGAAGAAGTTTAATGACACCACATTTGGAAATAATTTCTTCAATAAGACATCAAAACCACAGGTAACACAATTAAAACTAGATAAACTGACCTCCATTAAAACTTACATTTACTACATCAAAGGATAAAATAAAATGGAAAGGCATCCTACAGAATGGGAGAAAATATCTACAAAGTATATACTGACTAGATATTAAAGAACTCCTACAACTGAGCAACGAACTAAACAACCTAAAAGGCGAAAGAACTAAATAGATATTTTTCAAAAGAAGTTACATAAATGGCCAACAAACTTATGAAATTAAGTTCAGAGTGACAAATCAATAGAAAAATTAAAATCATACACAGTGTTAACCATCAGGATGGGAATCATAAAAAAAAAAAAAAACCAAGCCCAAAGAATACAGTGTTAGTGAGGACGTAAGGAAATTGGAACACTGGCCCACTGCTGGTGGGAATGTAAAATGTTGGAGCCACTACAAAAAAGTATCCTCTAAAACTGAAGAATGGAATAATCATATAATTCAGTAATTCTACGTCCAGCTATAGATCCGAAAGAACTGAGAATGTTTTATACACTTTCCAGTTATTTTTTTGTGTGTGTGGGGTCATCCTGGGGATTAAGTCCAAGATAAGTATTCAGCCGCTCAGCTGCAGCCTTAGCTTGGATTCAAGAGTTCAAAGCAAGGAGTCAAACAGATATTTACACCTACGTTCCTAATAGTACTATAAACAACAGCCAAGAGCCAGAAGCAACTGAAGTGTCCATTAACTTGATTAAATAAGCAAAAAAATGTGGAGATATAGATACATATATAGGTGGATATACATATTGTCATGGTTAATATATTGTGTCAACCTCATAAGTTTAGAAATTTAACTGACTCAGCAGGGAGCCAGGATCCTCATTTTGTAAATATCTTACTCCTGTGCAAGAGGGCACAGAGATCCCGTGAGTGCTGTATCTGCCCTGGAGAGGGGGGTGGCCTGTGTACAGTGTAAGGGAGGAAAAGAGGCTTGCTCAGCCTGCCTTCTGCTCGGCTGCTGCTTTTAAGTGTTGCCCCATGCCACACCACCCTTCCTTGCAGCCAGCTGATTATAGACTGGAAACCTCCACAAAGAGTGAGCTAAATAAACCTTTCCTTCCTTCATTCTGGGTGTTGGGTATTTTGTCCAAGCAACTAGAGAAAAGTAACCAAGACAGATATAGTTACATAATGAAACCGTATTCAACTTTCAAAAAGAAGAAAATTCCAACATAGGTTACAACCTGGATGAACTTTTAAGATATGATGTTAACGGAAATAAGCCAGTCACAAAAATACTGACAAACACTGTATGATACCACACATGTGAGGTATCTAATATATTCAGATTCACAAAAACAGAAAGTAGAATGATGGCTGGCAGGCATTGAGGAAAGGGTATAATGGCAATCATTTAATGAGCACAGAATTTCAAAACTGTTAAAGATTGGTTGCAAAACAGTGACTATACTTAATACACACTTGTACATTAAAAATAGCAAAGATGAAAAGGTATGACAATACAGACCTGCACATTAAAAATAGCAAAGATGATAAACTCTACATTAAAAATTTCAGTCATAGGGGCCAGGGATTTAGCTCAGCATGAGCACCTGTCTGACAAGCGCAAGGTCATGAGTTTGATCCCGGGTACAAAAAAAAATACTGTAAAAATTTCAGTCATAAACCTATCTCCAGCTAATGTATTACATATAAAAGAACAAATTAAAAATGATAACTCAGAAAATAATGTTTCTAAGTGGCTAACTATAATTGTGTTCCACTTATTACCTGTTTCTACTGTGATTAATTGATAAATACTGTCCTATGTCCCAGGAATTCAATCCCTACCCACATACTCAATAGAAATACAAATATACATGGTCCAAAAAACTCACGTGGAAGGTTTGTGGCAACATTACTTACAACAGCTAAAAGCAGTACAGATAATATATTGAAACAACTCGTGCATATAAGTCTGCATTCGGTATGATTGTGTCACATGAAATTCAAGACAAACCTGTTAAGTGATGGTGGCAGAAGCTAGGATACTAGCTGTCTGGTTAATGTGGAGGACCAGCAGGACATCTCTCACTGAAAGAAGAACATCTGGCTCCCATTTGGCTAAACCTGGCCTATTTCCATGTATTGGTCTGCACAGAAGTCACTAGGATGTTTCCTTATCCCCTCATTTGGCATTAAGCAATGCAAACAGGTCTAGCCCAGGTGCTGGTGTTTAGTCTTTAAAACAACGGGACAGCTCAGTGATGCCACGTACAGCTCCCACCCAGTATGCACGCTGGGAAGGAGGCCATGACATCTCAGGGCTTGAAGATTACACTTCCAAGCTGAAGCATGGAGCCCTAAACAGAAGATACTTAATCTCTGATATGCAAATTGCTCTTTCTCTCTCTCTCCCTCTGCATATTGCAGAGAAGCCATTAGGCCTCCTACCTAGCCTAGCTCACAGCGCTCACCCATGCACCTCCTGGCTTTCTCTCAGTCACTCACCCCCGAGCCACTCCCTTCTTCTCCAATTAACAAAACCCAGTTCAGCCCTGGTTAAGTTATTTGTTCCACTTAGCCATTGTTCTGACTCAACTTAGCACCTTCTACCCCTTGGCTCCCTGCAACTACAAATATGCCTTAGTGTCTTTATTCTTGCCAAGGGTTGCATTGGAAGTGGTAGATAGGCATTAACTTACAGGAATTCCAGTAACTTTCCCCTGGGATTACAAATATAAACTCCATCGGACCACAGTGACGTGCAATGGGGTCCAGGAAGGGCTTTCTACCGTCAAAGAGAGGGGCAGTCATGAAAGAGAAATGACAGCCTTCCAGGGCACTGGTTAGATATACACACACGTAAAACCTGGGCTGGGCTCTCATTACACTGGAAGACACACGTCCTCTCTTTAACTACACTACACAAAGGCAGCACAAAGCACAGAGGAGACAGGGCACAGGGGAAAGCAGGGGTGACAGGGACCATCTCTCGGAGTCTGCTCATGTTGTTTCTGTAACTGGCTGGCTGATCACATGGGACAATTAGTCACATTACAAATGTGTAACTGCTATAATCCCTTCTATAATCATGTCATACTTCAGTAAAAAAAAGCATTTTGAGTGAACTCATAAAAAGTACCTTTTTTCTGAAAACAAAACTTTTTATTTTATTTTAAGAGAGAAAGAAAAGAAAATTTAAAAAAGACAAAATAGAAAAACTAAGAAAAAAGTAGACTACAGAATTTTAAAAAATTAACATCATAAAATCGCTAGTTGATACATTACATATTGTCATCTTTTTTTTTTTTTTTTTAGGCAACACAGTACTTTACATTAAGTCAACTGGACATCAACAGTAGCTAACACCATATCTCTTACTCTGCTATAGTTGAGCATAGTTTCAAATACAATAATATCAAACATAACACAATAGTATAAAGCCATGCATAGAGTGAAAGAATTACAGGGCTTTCTGAACCAAATAACAGAAAATGTTCAATGGGTACTATAA
>PVJX010001044.1:0-185909 GCA_004027295.1 Dolichotis patagonum | reverse complement strand
GTATCTTCCAATCTATTCCATTGATCTTCAGGTCTGTTTTTATTCCAGTACCATGTTGATTTTATTACAGTAGCTTTGTAGTATAATTTCAAGTCAGGGATTGTGATGCCTCCTGCCTTTCCTTTGCTGCTTAGAATTGCCTTTGCTATTCTAGGTCTCTTCTGGTTCCAGATGAATTTTAGGAGTGATTTCCCTAGATCTATGAGGTATGTTAGTGGTATTTTGATTGGGATTGCATTGAATCTGTATAGTAATTTTGGGAGAATGGCCATTTCCACAATGTTTTTTCTTCCTATCAATGAACAAGGGATGTCTTTCCATTTTCTGAGGTCCTCTTCAATTTCCTTTTTCAGGGTATTATAATTTTCCTTGTATAGATCTTTTACTTCTTTCCTGAGATTAATTCCTAAGTACTTCATTTTTTTGGATGCTAGTGTGAAGGGTGTGGCTTCTCTTATTTCTCTCTCAGTATTTTTGTTGTCAGGGTGTAGGAATTCTATTGATTTTTGAGTATTGACTTTGTATCCAGCTACCTTGCTGAATTTATTTATTATATCTAGGAGTTTTTCAATGGAGTTTGGGGGTTATCTATATATAAAGTATCAGATCATCTGCAACTAATGATAATTTAATTTCCTCTTTTCCAATTTTTACTCCTTTCATTTCTCTCTTTTTTCTAATTGCTCTGGCTAGTATTTCTAGTACTATGTTGAATAGGAGTGGTGATAGGGGACAACCTTTTCTAGTGCCTGATTTTAAGGTAAAGGCTTTCAGGTTTTCACCATTTAATATGATGCTGGCTATTGGTTTTTCATAGATGACCTTTATCATATTGAGGTAAAGACCATCTATTCCAATTCTTTGTAAGGTTCTTACCATGAATCAGTGTCGGACCTTATCAAAAGCTTTTTCTGCATCCATAGAGATGATCATGTGGTTCTTAATCTTATCTCTATTGATATGTTGGGTTACATTTATTGATTTATGTATGTTGAACCATCCCTGCATTCCTGGGATGAATCCCACTTGGTTGTAGCATATAATCTTCATGATGATTTGCTGCATCCTGTTTGCTAATATTTTATTGAGAATTTTTGCATCTATGTTCATTAGGGAGATTGGCCTATAGTTCTCTTTTTTAGTTGGGTATTTGTCAAGTTTTGGCACTAGAGTAATATTTGTTTCCAGGAATGACTTAGGAAGAATTGCTTCCCTTTCAATTTCATTGAAGAGTTTGAGGAGTGTTGGAATTAAGTCTTCTTTGTATTTCTTGTAGAATTCTGCAGTGAATCCATCTGGGCCTGGGCTTTTCTTTGTTGGCAAGGACTTAATTACATTTTCAATTTCACTAATAAAAATTGGGTTATTCAGCAGTTTTACATCTTCCTGATTCAGCTTTAGTAGTTCATATGTATCTAGGAATCTGTCCATTTCTTTTGTGTTATCAAACCTATGAGACTAGAGGTTTTCAAAATAGGTGTTGATGATATTCTGTACTTCCACTGAGTCTGTAGTAATTTCACCTTTTTCATTCCTTATTGCATGAATTTGAGTTTTTTCTTTCCTTTTATAATAAGGTTGGCTAGGGTCTTATCAATTTTATTTATTCTTTCAAAGAACCAACTCTTTGATTCATTGATTCTTTGAATTGTTTTATTAGACTCTATTGTATTAATTTCTGCTTTGATCTTTATCATATCCTCCCTTCTTTTGGCTTTGGGCTTGGCTTGCTCTTCTTTTTCTAGATGTTTGAGTTGTAGCATCAGGTTGTTTATTTGTGTTTGTTCTGTCTTCCTGATGTGGGAACTCAGTGCATTAAATTTTCCTCTGAGGACTGCTTTCATTGCATCCCACAAATTCTGGTAAGTTGTGTCTGTATTTTCCTTTGCTTGTAGATATTGTTTAATTTCTTCTTTAATTTCTTCCATAACCCACTGATTACTCAAGAGTGTATTACTCAGTTTCCATGTGTTTTTGAGTTTTTGCAGTTGCTTTTATCATTAATTTCTAGTTTCATGGCACTATGATCTGATAACATGCATGCTATAATTTCAATTCTTTTGCATTTACTTAAATATGTTCTGTGGTCTAGTATATGGTCTCTTTTAGAGAATGTCCTATGTGCTGCTGAGAAGAATGTATATTCTTATGTTCTTGGATGGAACACTCTATATATGTCTATCAAGTGCATTTGTTCACAGGTGTGATTCAGTTCTGTTATTTCTTTGCTGATTTTCTGTCTAGTTCATCTGTCCCTCTGTGTCAATGGCATGTTAAAATCTCCTGTTATAATTGTGTTATTGCTCATTTGATTTTTCCTTTCTGTTAATATTTGCTTTGTATAGCTCGGTGGGGGAATTTGATATATAATTGCTTCCTCTTCCTCTTGAAGTTTTCCCCTAACTAGTATGTAGTGACCTTCTTTATCTCTTTCGATCATTCTTGGTTTCAAGTTCACATTGTCTGGAAACAGGATAGTTACTCCCACTTTTTTTTGTTTCCTGTTGTATGAAGTATTGTTTTCCATCCTTTGACTTTCAGTCTATGGGTTTCCTGTTGGGTTAGATGGGTTTCTTGTAGACAGCATATGGTTGGATGTTGTTTCTTGATCCTTTCTGCCAGTTTCTTTTGATTGGTGAGTTGAGGCCTTTTACATTAATGGTTATAACTATTATATGTTGGTTTATTGTTGACATGTTACCTTTCTGCTGTTGTATCTTTAGCTTGTCATTCTGTTTAATTATCTGCTTGCTTGGTGGTTTTATTCTATGTGTATCTAGAATGTCTTTCAGTATTCCTTGTAGGGTTGGTTTGGTGGTCATGAATTTTTTCAGCTGTTCTTTGTCATGGAAATATCCTATTTCTCCATCCATTTTGAAGAACAGTTTTGTAGGGTATGTCAGTCTAGATTGGAAGTGGTTTTCCTTTAGGATCTGAAATACTTCACTCCATGCTCTTCTTGACTTCATTGTTTGTGTTGAGAAGTCTGCTGTGATTCTGATAGGTTTTCCTTTATAGGTGGTCTCTCTTTTCTCTGTAACAGCTTTTAGTATTCTGTTCTTATGATGGATTTCTGGGATGGTGATTATTATGGGTCTGGGTGTAGTTTTATTTTGGTTATGGCTATTTGGAGTTCTATATGCTTCACTAGTCCAAATGTCAGTTTCCATTCTCACATTTGGGAAGTTTTCAGCTATTACTTCTGTAAATATCCTCTTTATAACATTTGGGCTGTCCCCTTCTTTTTCATTTACCCCTATTAATCTTATGTTATTTTTCTTGGCATTGTCTTGCAGCTGTTGAATTGTTATTTCCTGATTCTTTGCTATTTTTAAAAGATCTTTCCTTTCATGTTCACTAGCTGTGATTTTTATCTTTGAGGTCTGAAATTCTATCTTAATTTTCATTCAGGCAATTTTGACAGCTTTCAATAGAATTTTTGATTTCTTGTATATCTCTTTGAATCTGCTTCATGTATTGTTTGTTTCTTATAGTGTTCATTCAGGGATTCTATCTATTTGCTTTGTTCCTCTAATTTTTTAGCTGTGTCTTCACTAGATATGTTCACTATTTCTTTCACTACTTTTATCATTTCTTCTTTTACCTGGGCAAATTTTTCTGATTTGAATTTCTCCATTGTTTCCCCTAGTTGCTTCTTTATTTCAATTGATATCATTTCAGTCATTTGAGGTGTATGGCTTCTATTTTCTTCTATGTACATGGCTCCCAGGCTTTCTTGGGATGGGCTAGTGATTTGAGCCTGCCTTTTGGTCTTTCCTTTTGTCATTTTTCTTTATTTCCTTGGTTTGATTGGTGTTCCAAAGCTTCCTCTGTGTGTGTGGCAAATCACCTCCTGCAATCTCAGCTCCCCTGCAGGCATTTGGTTCCCTAAATTGAGAGGCAGAAACTGGGTGTGGAGAACTGGGGCAAGCAGAAACCCCGGGGCATAACCCCCTGTCCTTGTGTGGTGGATATGAACTCAGCTGCTGGCAATGCTGGTCTTAAGCTCTCCCCAGGCCAGCCCAAAGGAGCCCAAAGTCCTCATGCACGGTCTCCGCCTCCTGAACTGAAAGAAGGCAGGTGGGTGTGGTCGGCTGAGGCCCTGAAATCTGCTGGGCCCAGTCCAGCATCCCCAGTAGCTTCCCAGAAACTCAAACGCTGGGAGCACAGGTCTCCAACTCTCCCTGGGGCACTGGGACTCACCTCGGGCAATCCCCACTCCCCTGCAGGCTCTTGGCTCCCTTGAGAGGTAGAAGCTGGACATGGAGAACTGGGGTCAGTGGAATCCCTGGGGCACAATCCCCTGTCCTAGGGGAGTGATTATCAAATTTTGGGATTTTCAAATAAGGCAATAAGTAACTTTTGTATAAATTTAGAACTGGAATTAGAGTGTTTCTGTAACAAAATTTAAAATAAGTGGCATTTGCTTTTGCTAGGTAGCAAATTTAAGCTATATACAAACATATATCAAACATACAATAAAATTTGAGAAATTTTTCAATAGAATTTTCATATAGGTCAAAAAATCAATAATAATACCAAAAATCAATAATGTGCTCATTATTCCTATAGATTTGGACCAGCTTGTCTATAGGCAACATATTGAAGTGCCATTTAGATTATTTTAGTTGTCTGAGACAGAAGACAGACAGATAGAGAGAGCAAGAGACAGAGACAGAGACAGAGAGAGACAGAGAGATCAACTAATAAAAAATGATTTACTGGACAAGTAGAATTTGGAACCAACAGGAAAACATAAGAACTTGCTAGTTGGAAAAGAAATCTATTTCTCATCTTCATTTATGCTAGTAAAACAGTCATAAAATGAAGTATGTTCTGTGGACACATGAAAAAGCAACATATGCACACAGGGATAGCTATGAAGTTAAAAGTGTATTTTTCATGATGAACAATGCAAGTTAGAACATAATGGATGAAAATAATGGAAATATTAGGAAAATTGATGTTTGACTCCTTTATTACGTGAAAATCCTCTTTGACAATCCAAGGAGAAATAAATTCATTTTTATACATCAAAAGATGAAAGATAAAACTTGTAAAAGAAATATTAAAGAAAGTCATATAAGCACAGGAAAAATGGAACCAATAGAAGTCCATACAAAGAATGAAGACCAATGAGAGTGGTAAATATATGGGTACATAAAAGCTCTCTCATTATTTAAATATATTTAAAAGTTAACTAGTTATTTAAAGAAAAATAATGCTTACAGTATCATGTATAGAAATAAAATGCATGTGGACAACAGAATAGAAGCCAGTTCAGAGAAAAATAAAATCTACTGCTGTAAGGCTTTTTTATTGTATATTAGGAAATATAAAAATAGACAATATCAGGTTAAAGATATTTGGTATAAACTCCCAATCAAGCATGATATAAAATTCTCATGTGATGGTTAATTTATCTATCAATTTGACTACTACATAGGACCAAGACAGCTGACCAAACAGTATTAAAGCTGTCTCTGTGAAGGGATTTGTTTATTGAATGGGGTGTCTATTAAGGTTAGCAGAAATTTGGTAAAGACTGTTGCATCACATAATGTGAGAAGGCCTCACCTAGTCACCTCAAGTCTTAAGGAAAATGTTGACATCCTCTGAGAGGAAATTCTACCAGCAAACTACCTCAGGACTTAAATTTCATTTATCCCCTAGGCCTCAACATGGCAGTCTACCCTGCAGGCGATGGACTTATTAAACTCCGCAGTGGGTTCTATATTAGTATCAATGCATTCATACATACACTATTGATTCTGTTTTCCTGGAAGGCCCTAGTAAAATTAGTAGACATAAAAATTCCATAAAATTTAATATTAAAATTATTAAGTTAATATAAAGGAACCAGAAACCAAAAAAGAGCAAGTTGAAGAAGAAAATAATAGTTGATATATTTATATCCTTCTGTGATAATAATTCTTTCATATGCCAATTACAGATACCAAAAATAAGTAGCAAATATTGCCAGGATGATATTTTTTTAAAAAGCAAGACTCAGCTGTATGCTTCCAAATTACTTTAAATGTAGAAATACAAATATATTCAAATTAGAGGATTGAAAAATTTACACCATGTAACATTAGTAAAAAATGCTTAAGTAGAAGTCATCAGCCCACCTCCCTGGTAAGCAGCCATGGCTCGGGCAATCAGCGGCTGCCCCAGGGGAAGAACCAGCCAGCATCTCCTGAGATCTTCGCCATGTTGGAACTTAGGGTGCTGGGAAACCACGCAATCAGCCCACCTCCATGGTAAGCAGCCATACCTGGGGCAAGCAATGGCTGCCCCAGGGGGAGAACCAACTAGCGTCTCCTGAGATACTCGCCATGTTGGAACTTAGGGTGCTGGGAAACCAAGCAACCCACTCACCTCCCTGGCAAGCAGCTGTGAGCCTACCTGTGCACACGCTGAGAATCCAACATTCCATCCCCCCTCCTCTGGCCCCCTGTTAGCAAATGTGAGCTGGAGGTCTGAACATCTCTTGGGAGTTTGACCATATGCAACATAGCAAATAGGGAGAATTTCCTTCTACCATCTCTTTGAAGGCAAATATTGTTATCACTGTTTTGCTTTGTTCTGATTAATTGTATTGCTCTATTCAGTATTCTGTTTTGATAAGTTCTATAATGTTCTGTATTGGGTTGGATTTTGCTATACCTGATTGAAAGGATAACTATTGTGAAGATAAAGAGATATACTAGGGCACCTATTACTGTTATCCTGGTAACCTGTTGTGATGTTCTGTACCAATTTCACTGCACTGTCTCAATTGCCTTTGTTCTGTTTTGTTCTGTTGTATTTCATTACCTTCAAAATAATAAAAAAAATCTTTAAAAAAGAACATTACATAATATTAAAAATTAGAATCCTGAGATATTCTGCCCAATAAAGGTTTACTCTATATTTGTTAAAAAAATGGTTAAGTAGCGAATATTAGACAAATTAGATCTCAAAGGAAATAACATTGTCCCTGGTAAAGAAATAAATTAATCAAGATCACACAATATTAAATACTTATGAAACCAATAATAAGATTTCAAAATCTATACAAGAAGATGTTATAAAACTGTAAGAAAAATAGATACATCCAAATTATATTTAGGAAATTCAGTGTCCCTGTCTCAAGAATAGATGGAAATTTTACATGGCACTTGGCAGAACACTATTGGCAACATTTAGCTAAATAACACAGAAGTTAATAAAGTGGGATATTTAAAACTCTCAAAGGAATGAAAAACAGTAAAATTACTTAATAGAATAATTTGGTAATATCTTAAAAAGTTAAACATATATTAACAATGTGACACAAACTTTTAACCTTTATACATTTATCCAAGAGAAAAAACTCAATGTATCCATAGAAAGTTCTCAAATGTCCATTAATAGGTGAATGGATAAAGATATTGTAGTATCAACAATGAAGCAATATTTGCTACAACAGAGAAATGAGCTAGTGAACAGAAATGAACTATACTAATCTTGATAAAAAGGTGTTAACAATTCTTTTATGAAAGAATTAAGAAAAATGTGAGTAATAGGGATGCTTGGAAAAGGAGAAATTTGGTTGTAACTACTTGAAAATTCCCTTGTTACATTCAGTTTTGTGGAAGAGACTTTGGTCTCAATTTCCAGGTTAAAATGAACTAGGTTGAGTTGTGATTTAGCCAGTTGCTTGTGATGGGTTGTGATAAAGAATGTGTAAAAGAAGAAATATGTTTCTAGAATTTATAACACATACATTCTGAGTAGAAAAAGACTGAATTCTTTTGGTGACCAGCTATGCAATCACAAAAACAAAACAAACAAAAAACAGAAAAACCTATACTGTCATTGAGTACATAGAATAGAAGCAAGATCTTAATTACACGACATTGGTCAGATGATTTTATTATATCTTATATGAAAGAAAGCATCAATACAATAACTTCTCATATTTTGGGAATGAAAACCAAGAGTATTCAGAATTGTCAATACATATTTTAACCCCTTAGCACTAAATAGTGTAGCAATTCTTAAGATTTGTTGTCCTTAATCAAAGTAATTATCCCTTAGTTTCCATTGTAATTTGTTCCCATTTATATCCACAGCATATTCACAGCTTTGGTTTGATTTACAGCTTTTGTTCACCAGTCATTCAAACTCTCATGTCTAATTTCTTAAATTTGAAACCCTATAAAGTTTCATCTTGACAGCCTCTTTTGAGCTGTTCTCAACCCAACACATCATTTTGATAATTATCAAATTGATTATCACATCGTTGTCTGTGATGGGTTCCACCCATGTGAAGCACAGCCAGGCTCAGCCTGGCGCCTACTCAACATGGCGCTGGACAGTGCCTCCCTTCAACTCTGAATTGCATTCCTGCAAACCGGAAAATTGAATTTCTTGCTTTTTATGTGAGCACCAACATCCCCCCGATCAGCTGTCAAAACGTCACTGTGTCCACCCCTTCAAACTCCACCCTCTGTCAAAGTGAATAAAAGCTCAGGGTTTCTTCGTCTTGCACTCTACTGCAGCTCTCCCATGCCTGTGATAAAGGCCTTTTTCTTTTTTCCTTTGCTCTTGCTTTTCTACTAAGCTAAGGAAAACTCTTACCAGTCTTTCATTCTAAAAGAATCTGTTCTGTAACACTAGACTTTTAAAAGGTAAAATCAAAACAAAGATAATCAAGAAAGCACCTTGCATAGTACATATCTACTGTAATTTCCTGATAAGCATTAGCTCCTTTTCAGGGCTTACTCTTTCCACTGTTGAAACTATTCTTTTTTTTTTCCTTTTTTTCTTTTTAGAAGATGATTCCCAGATGGACACAGACCCCTTCCTTACAAAAGAAAATTGTAGCAGCATTTGAACCAGTGTTTTATAAATAAATAATTACATTTTTAAATTACATGTTTTTGTGTGTCAATATACATGCATGTGTGTGTGATTGATCCTCTGACTTATTCTCATAGGCATGCATTATTAAAATCTATGTTAGGATAATAAGAACAGAACATCTATATTAATCACTAAGTTGTGAGAATGGGGTGAGCAAATATATAGATAGATAGATAGAGCAAGAGAGGTTATTAGAACATATGTCAGATATTTCCCCCTTTGATTTAAGTATCGCTTCTCTATAGACAAAATTTACTAGGTTACTACTAAGAACATACTTTCTTGTTCAAATTAGTAAAAGTCTAATTCGAAGTAAAATCATGAATTTAATGTTTATCCTGACTCCTAAAACGTCTGCATCTAGGAATGCTCCATCACCTTGAATTTCATCAAGCTGGATGGAACCATAATTGTTTCTTAAACTTCGTCTTTTGGTAATTATGTGCCCAAGGATTGTGGAGGATAAAGCATAGTAGTATTGCACACCAAACCCCAAAGGTCACAGACGAGGCTGACCCTGTAAGTCTCTTCATTTTGAAAAATGATAACACCTTTTAAAGCTTATCTATAGTTGAGTATAAAGGTATACAAATAAAACATGTGAACTAAACTTCTGTGAACTAAAATAATTATTTCTGGGTTGAAGGTATACAAATAAAACATGTGAACTAAACTTCTGTGAACTAAAATAATTATTTCTGGGTTGAAGACTTTGAGTAGTAAATGAGACAGAAATAAATTCCTTAAAAGGTTAGCATCCTAAATAAAAGTGGTTTCAAGTTAGTATAAAATATAAAAATCAGGTACAGTGAGTACTGATGCATGGCAGTAACCCAGATTTCATCATCATTTAGCTATCAGAATATTGAACTTTTTGATAAACTGCTATCAGGATAACATCTGTTCTCAAAGAACCTGGTACTTTGTGAAAATAAAAATTTCTCAAATAAGAAACAGTTTTGTATTTTCCATTTCTCTTAAGTCATGAGATGACCTCCATTTCTTTAATATAGAAGATACAAAGGTAGGCCTTCTGACCCTAGCTGGCTCTGTGTTGTGTAATATTATTTCCCTTTGCCAACCTTTACTATGAAATTAAAAATTCAATTTTAGTGCTACAAACTGGAAAGGGCTCAAGTGTTACTTAGCTTTTCTAAAAGGATATTTTCCATTTCTGTCTATATTTGTATTCTTCTCATTTCACAGACAGAGGAAATGGCATTTTTCTATCTGTTCAAGTGGCTATTTGAGAAGTACAGAGACGCAAGGTCAGAAAATATATTTCTAAAACCATACAGGGAAAGCAAAATTATCTATTGGCTTTGAACTCTAGGATTTTCCAGAAGAACAGTCAAGCATGCTTGGAAATATTCAATTGTGGCTTCAGCAAAGGCACACTATAGTACATTCTGAGTTTGCTATAACAAAATTTTCCATGAAGCAGTAGAACAAATTCTAGGATGGTCCCCAAGATTTCCCATTAACTGCTGTATATCCTCTGTGTAATGTGAAGTTCATAAACTTTGCTTGCTTACTGGGTAATGGCATTGCTAACACTAAGATAAGGATTTCATGTGGGTGAGCCTAAACCAATCACATGAGCTCTTTAAAGTGGAGCAAGAAGCAAGAAGCAAGACTGCAGAAGAAGCAAGAAATTGAAAGCAGAAGAATTTGAACCATTTTAGCTTAATGGAGGGAGCAAAATAACAGGAATGTGTGCCCTCTTTCAGGAGCTGACAGCAGCCCCTGGCTGGAAATTAGCAAAGATCCTGGAAACTCAGTGAAATGGCTGTAAGGAAGAAATTTGACGTGTGCTCTTGTATATTTTCCTGAAGAGGGTCCAGAAAATATCACAACTTGTCCAACACTTGGCATTTGAATTTGGGATTCTCTGCACAGAGAACACAGCCATGTTATGCTGGTCTTGACTGTCACTACTCTCAGCTAACAAATGAGTATTGTTTTTAGCACCTAATTTGGTAACAACTTGTTATATAGCAACAGAATACTGATATACTACTGAGTTTGTATGTTACCCAAAGAGTTTCAGAATTTTTCATATTTCATTAATTCATTTGTTTATTTATCTATTATTTTCTGAAGGCTTTCGTAAAGTGCTTATTGTGTTGTAGGCTCTATGCCTTATCAGAACTTTTTAATTGAGAAAACGATTTTATGACCTCATGAAGACTATGTTACCAGGGAACTGAAAGGTTATGTCACTCCCTCTCTTCAAATACTATCAAATACAGATAATGTAAATGCTCTTCAAGTTGCAAACATTTAAAACTAGTATTTTGGTGGCTTTTTAGAAAGCATACTGGGTCTTAGCAAAAGCTATAGGTATTAACCACATTTAAAAGAGGAAGTCAGTACATGACAGCTTTTCAATGTATTTTGGCTTATTGAAATGTTTCTATAGTTTTTCAGGTAACTAGTAAGTGTCATGGCTGAAATTTTCAGACACAGTATCCCAGGCCAAGGAAATTAGTTACGATTTTGCTTTGTTTTGTTTTTACATTGATGGGGAAAAGATAAGAAGCTACCTAGACCTTGCTGTCGGCTCAGTCTTTCTAGTTGGGCTGGTGTGCACTCGATGAGCTATGCAGATCCTTTGTTGGAGGTGAGATGAAATAACTCTGGATTTGGTGGTAAGACAAGAAGAGAATAAATTGCCATGATCCAGTTTACACAAAGCTTCATCTTTGAGCAAGGGAAAACAATCTGGTGAGGCAAGCCCAGCTATTTCATGAGCTCTATGGACAGCTAGGAGACAAGGTAAGGCTGATTGTGTGTGTGTGTGTGTGTGTGTGTGTGTGTGTGTGTGTGTATGTCATGTGTATTTCACTATGGCATGTAGTCCCAAAGTGTTTTTTCTGGATACAGATACTTGATGCCTCAATGCACAAAATATAAATTGGACGCAGAAGTTATTCAATATGTGAAAAAACGGAGAAACTCTCAATTCATTCAGAATTAAATTCTGATAATAACTCTGCAAATTTCTAGTTATAAGTCAATTACACCTTTCTGATGCTTATCTGTAAATAGGGGCATTAATTATTTAATTTTTAAAGTCATTGTTATAATCAAATGATATAAAGTATGTAAACTTCAGTGATAGGAACTCAAAAGGAATAGAATAGAAAAGGATAGAATTTATAGCTTATATTTGTTTTACCACACTGAGCTTTAATATATGGATGTATTGGGAGCATTTTAAGGCCACGGGCAGCCACTTTAGTTCCTCTGCAAACCTCTGTCAAAAAAATGGATGGATGGATTTATTCAAAATGCAAAATAGTATATCAGTAAACACACAGATTATTGTATTCTTTCTAAAGTTATTCTACATTTATAGAAATATTTTTTACCTAACAGCTTTGTTTTCACTTGTCTGCTCCTGATACAAGCTTTCAGTTTTCCTATTGTTTCCCACGTATTACTTATTTCTGATTTTAATTCCAAAACATTAAGGATATATCACCTTGTTATCCTTTCTATGTTCATTGGCTATATTAGTCAGTACTTATGAGGTTGGTAGTGCCAAAGGGTACTGTAGTGTAGCTTAGGAAACAGGGAAGTTATTGGTTCATGGAATAAAACTGCTAAAAGAATGGCAGGTTATAAGTGGGTATCAGGAGTACAAGATCAAATGAAATGAATGTCCTCTGGAATGCTGACCTTATCCATATTGTTCTCTGATATTTGCCTTCATTTTCAAATTCTAGACTGGCTTCATCCATGTAGTAGAAAACATGGCCAACATAGTTATAAAGCATCCTAAACAGAGGGTTTTCCCCCAATGGCCAGGGCAGATTCTCAATGCTGTTTCAAAATTTCCTCAGAGGGGCTCTGGTTGGAGGCTTTGGCCTGCAGCATCATCCTTGCTGGAAACGAGTACAGAGGCTCAGGTAGGGTGAGAGATGAAATAGGATGTATTTCAGAACTAACAAATTACAGAAGAAGTGCTAGAATCCTGAAACACACACACATACACACACACACACACACACACCCCAATTGAAAAAATATATTTAGTATATAAAAAACATTTCCAACAATTCCTATTCTTGTGAATGTTTCCAAACATGAAACACAGAAACTTCATTCAGTGAAGAATTTAGGAACACATAGAAAGTTTTCCTACTTTTCCCCGTATCCCTCTCTTCTTACCCTCTTCCCATTACTTCCTTCTTTCCTCTCTTCTTTCCTCCTCTCTCTCCCTTTCTTCATATTTCCCTACCCCTCATCCCTGCCTCTCTTCCTGTCTGTTCCCTTATCTTCTTTTTTTAATTTCACATATGTCTCACTTCTTTATTCACTTTTAATTATCCAAATTCCAGCATAGGTTCTCCTCTCCCTTTTATAGAGATGACAAACATTTTATGCTTTCTATGCAACCTTCCAAATTACATTTAATTTATATTTTTGTATAAAATATAAAACATGATAGAAAATAATAATATGAGTCACCAGCACTGCATTCCCTGGAGCTTGCTAGACAAGCACATACTCAGGGCCCACTCCAAATCTATAAATCAGGAACTCTGCATACTTCTTCAGTTGGTAACTTCATCACATTTACCATCTGAACTTCCAATCTTTTGCTATCATCATATTTTATCTTTCTAGCTAAAAATAAGTTAAAAATTTAAGATTTTTTTTATGGGGACATGAATGCATAGTTCATAAAGGAGTGGTGTGTTAATGGGAAAAACTTATCACAAAATAAAAAATAGGGCTTAAAATATATAAAAACATAAGTGTAAAATGACTATCTTAACAATTAGATCTGTTCTCAAATTTGAAGTGTATGACAAGTTTTCAAAACTATAATTTTCTCTTAAATAACTTCCTCAATTTTCACATTATTTTTCATTTATATTTAACTAAGCATAGGTGAACAAGTTGTATTGTGGTTAAAAACGATGTATTGTAAGAATTTCATGTGACATGAGTGGATCTTAAGTAACTCATGTATAGGTGCCAAGGTGGTAAATGGAAGAACTGGATTTTGAAGCTAAGGCGGTGCAGCTGTGGATTCTGCAATGCTCTTACAAAGTTACAAGACAAAATAAAACTACCAACTTCAATATAAACAAAAATATAGAGCTCACTGACATCCAGTTAATACCATTCACTAATATGATACATTCTGTTTTTCTGCACTAACACTGTCCCTCACACCATGAAAAAAGAACAGAATTCCACTCCATATGGAACCAATTCACATCCCTGAGAACTTGAACAGATGTGTCCCCAGGGGAGACCGGGGGCTGAGTTAATTTTTTCCCCATGTCTGGACTCCCTTTGGGCTCCCCTTGTTTGAAATGTCCATCGGTATAGTTGCCTTTATAACGTTTAGACGTCACTCAGACCAAACATGCCATATACAGCTAATGTTAATGTTCTTCATTTTCTTATCAGCTCAAGTCAATGCAAACAGTGCCATTTCACACCAAGTCAAACATGACAACAAGACAGGAATAAAGATCCTGCAATCAGATGGCAATTTTCAGAAATGAAAGGTCATCTAGTAATCTCACAAGAGGGGTTGGAAAATGAAAGCCTGTGAGCCAACTCCAGTCTATGCCCATTTTTGTAAGCTTGTGGATTAAGAATTATTTTTCCAATGTTCAGTGTGGGGGAAAAAGAATATGCAACAGAGACACATGCAGCCTACAAAGTCTAAAGTATTTACTATGTGACTCTTTTACAGAAAAAAAAATGCTGATTTCTGTCCTAGAATATCCTTAGATCATTTATATAAGAGTTATAACGAAATGAAACAAAATGGCAAGCGTCTTTTACAAAGTATCAGGACACTTGAGAATACATTTCCTGAAAACAGGAAGAGAAATACATTTTCTATCTGCCAGAAAATGGTTTGGCGACACATCAGCCAATATTTGTAAAATGAAAGCGATTACTCAGGAGAAGCAAAACCATTCCTCATACTAAATACGTGGAAATAATTCCCAGGGCTGTTGTAAAGAGGACATGGTGGAAAGTAGCAATGTCCTCACTGCTACACCTGTAGCAGATGGAAGCATAAGTTTCACAAGACATTTCCTATAAACCTCTAAATATAGCCTGATGACATCATGACCAAATGAACTCACTAAAGGCACTCTGAGCAAGCCTTTGAGTGTGGATCAGGTGTGGGGCTCTCTCTGGATCTGGCTGGGAGCCTGGGTGGAGCTTACTCCCTGGAAGGATAGAGAGCCCGGATGCCCGGGTACCTAACTCTCCACTGGGGAAGCCACTGATTACACAAGTGTACACCTTGCTAACCACCTAGCTACATACCTGCAGGTCTACTTTTCTGTTAGCTGAATTCAGACTCATTTCCTGTTCTCACTAAGGAAGCATCGCAGATAACTGGGATTGTGGCCATGCAGAATTCTGCAGACAAGACTAAACATGGGAGATAAAAATCTCTGTCAGGATTTAGTTCAAAGCAACTTCACTTTCAAGAGACTAGCTGGTAGATTCATTAATCTCTGTACTTTAAAATAACATAATTATTTACATTTATTTAATTATAAACAAAACCATTTACATTATATCAGAAACTGTCCACAATTGCCTGACTCAGC
This sequence comes from Dolichotis patagonum, assembly GCA_004027295.1. Classification (NCBI taxonomy): domain Eukaryota; kingdom Metazoa; phylum Chordata; class Mammalia; order Rodentia; family Caviidae; genus Dolichotis; species Dolichotis patagonum. Next base: position 170,415 of record PVJX010001044.1, on the reverse strand, counting down.
ACACTTAATGCTAATTTAACTGCTATGATTAAACAGAGATGTCCAGAACTCAACTGCCCTCTCTTGTAAAGTGTTCTGTGAGACCCACACTTACTGCTTGTCAAAGGAACAGCAGCGATGTATGCTGACTGGATTCCAATATTGGCCAATGGTCAACTACATTCTGGGTCCTATCAGGCAGTCCATTTCTAGAAACAATCAAGGTAAAACAGTAGAGAGAAGATCACCCATCTTCACTTCTGCCTGTAAAATGTTTTTCTAGCAGTTCTACTCAGCTTAATGTTTTCAATCAGCAGTTGGCGATTAATCTACCACAACTGGTTACTGAATTGTCACCCTTGGCAAAACTGATGAGCTCTTTAGGGTAAAGGGACATTATGCTTTGTACTTAGAGCACCTAGATCAGGGATGGCATGAAGACAAATTTATTGAGACACAGCTCTGCACTCAGCACACTTTGAGCTAAAACAGCTAGTATCTTTAGTTTAGTTTATTAGTTTCCCAGGTAGCAAACTAATATTCACTTATTAAGTTGCCTAACTTCTACAGTGCCAGGAATTACCCATAACCTCTCTAATCTTCAGGAATTGAGGGCTACTCTGATAGCTTGAGGGTAGGGAATTTTGTGGTGATGCAGAAATCAAGACCAGGCAGCACATATGCGATCTTGTATCATTGATCTTGTAAAAGGGGCACGATGAGAAGTAAGGCTGCAGGGAGCTCATTTAGGGATGAAGAAACATGTGGAGCCTTAGGAGAATATACTTGCTATTGTTGTTCGACTTGCTTTCACACCCTGAAAATTCGTAGCACAAACTATCAAGTACAAGATCAACACTGGGGGAACTTTCATTCAGGAATTTTCTGAATGGTGACTGCAGATTGATTCTCTCTCTTTCTGTCTTCACTCCTCAAATAAACTTAAAAAATTACCAGGGACATGGACATATGCTTTCTGCTTTCTTTGGTCATCAATTGCATCATCATTGGAAGTCACAAGGTATTGGGTCTTGTTTCCTTGTTATCAAGAATGTGTGAGTAAGAACTATATTCATACAATTTCATACAACATTTGCTTTCAGCAGACTTCCAAAAACAAGAGGCTTCACCAAGTTTGGCTTGCCCCACATACATGACAGGCAGCTGTGGCCCATCTCTGGCTGCTGCCTGTGCATGCCCTGTTCTTCCTTTCCTACTGTTCAGCAGGTTGGGACTCAGCCTTCATTTGTAAATGAGACATCTAGAAGCTCCTGCCTATGGCAGAGCTGACTGGTGTGTGGGTCAGGCCAGGTACTCAGATGCCAAATTAGAGAAGGCTGATCTCCATTGAAGTTCTTTGGTCATGAGCCTATGAGAACTCAGCCAAATGAACTCAGTCAGGCCAAACTGAATCCTCTGAGGGGCTACAACTGGCTGACTGTAGCCATTTGGTAACTGGTGCTGGCCTGCTTCATTCTAGCTCTCAGCATAGATATTTTATCACTTGGAACATTTTTCTCATCATTGTTTGTGCTATCACTGGAGGACAAACACTAGGAAAAAAGCCATTGTTCAAACCAAGTTATTTTGTGGAGAAAATGAGATACTTACATCAGTCTTTTTGTCCTTTATTTTACTGTAACCTCTGGCATCAGTTGATGGAATTGATTTGATTTCTAGTTTCATTTTGAGTCTTTTCTCCATGACCTTAGGTCAGAGACAATATCAAAGCAATGTGCTTTGGTGGGTGCATCTGTCTGAGTCAGTGGAAGAAACAAGAGAGTAGGGTATTGGAGAAGTGGAGGTGACAGAGATAGAGAGGCAAAATAAGAAAGGAGAATTGTGAGGGAGAGAAAGAATGAGGCTAAGTGAAAATAAACCTATGTCCATATGAAAAGATGACCACAGTTGGATCCAGCATCTCACCCTCTGCCCAACTAACCCTGACGCTGTTTATAATTAGCTTCAGTCTTTGATAAAAATTATGGTAATTGTACACTCCTGGTAACCATGGTGAAGAAAAAAGTTTCAACCTAGGACATTGGAATAGGGACAGCAAATTTTTATATGTATTTGATAAGAAAAATACTTTTTTAAAGAAAAGTTTCAGGATTTGCCTTCTGAAAAATTTCATGACAGTTTTGAATCGTATTGCACCTGTGATCTTGGCATGCTCTCGTGTGTCCGTGAAAGTCCTGTCATAGCATTTGGCTATTCTGAAGACTGGGTGTCACCATACTGTTTGGTGCTGGGATGCCAATGGATATATCCAGTGTGTATCATGTGGGTCAGAGAAATCAACTCAGCACACAAGGGGAGACACCAAGTGTCCACCTGGGGCCAGTGCCCCAAGTGATGCTCCAAGGGTGATTCAGGACAGTCAAAGTGGTGAAGCAGAGCTGTCTTTCAGGTGAGTTAAAGTGTCAAACTGAAACTTTTAGAAGTCTGATAGATTTAATACTACTTACTTCTGTTAACAGCCTCAGCTTAGAGATTTTCTTGTCCCATCTCCATAGATAAAAATGTACAATTATTCAATGGATATAATAAATGCATAAGAAATGAAAAACATGGATATTCATACTAGTTTGAATCAATTTTTGCATAATAAATGTTGAAGGCTAAGCCAGGGTTTTAGACTTCAAGATGCACTTAGGATTGTCTTAGATTCACATTAAAAATACATATTAGGAGACCAGGAAAGCTTAATGATTCTGATTAAACGGTCAATGAGTATGGCCTATAAATGCCTGCTACCTCAGTTTTCCTTGTTCTTTCTATAGAACCTCTTCTGCACACTGTGGTATTAAGACAGGAGCTGCAGCACTGATGTCATCTGTGAGTTTGTTACAAACACAGTCTGAAAGTCCATCGAGGAGAACTGAAAAAGATCTCTTTTTAGAAAATAACTGCAGGTGAACTGAATGCTCATCAGGGTTCAAGGTACTGGTGAATTAACCTCGCAGGATCGGCAGAGTCCCCGTTTCCCCCAGAGGTCTCTTTTCGTTACCATCCTCACATCGTGCTAGATGTGGATCCCCGGGTTCCCTCAGTACCTCACTACTCTGTCCCCTAGTGCAGCTCTGAGTCACCAGTAAGCACTTTATATAGAGAAGAGTGCTTGGTATGAAGCTGGGTACTATACAGTCTGGGTTCCCCCAGGCTCTGCCTCATAATATTTAATTTATCAGGGACAAATCAACCGTTATTGCCCCATCCCTTTCACAATTCTCAAGCAAGAATGTCTCCAGTTGATTTTTTTAACCTATTGACCCATTCCTGATGGTAAGAGGCACTAGAGGAGATGTTATGGTTTAGATATAAAATGTCCCCTACTAGTTCTTGCAAGGTGGTTGAATCACAGGGACACTATAGTGGACTTGGCGTTATGAAGTGTAGAGTCCCATTGGAAATGGGTCACTAGTGATGTGACCTGGAAAGGTTTATTATTGTTCAGTCTTTTTCCTTCTCTCTTTGCTTCCTGACTTCCAGGGATTCAGCATCTTCTGCTCATCCTTGCCCCTCTGTTATACTGTTTCTGCCTTGAACCTAGCTAATCATGCACTTGCACCATTAGTCAAAAGAAGCATCTCTTTCTTTGAAGTGAAGATGTCAGGTATTTTGTCTCAGTGATGGGGACATGGCTAACACAGATTTTGGTATCAGAGAAATGGGGTTGTTGCTGTGAGAACCTGATCATGTGGTTGAGAAGTCTTTGGGCCTATTTGGCAGGGGTTTAGAAAGGTTTGGAAATACTTTCTGGAGAAGTTGTAGAAAAATATAAGCCAGTTTTGATGGGTGATTCTAGTTAGAACTCAGGAGATCAGAATGTGGATAATAATGGAGACATTTTAGTTGGGAATACAGACTCCACTCACAGTTTCATTAGAGACAATGGATGTTATAACCTGGTAGAAATTTTATCTGCATTTTCTCCATGTTCTCACACTTCACATGAAACTAAGATTAAGGGCAATAGACCAATTAATCTGGCAAAGAAAATTTCAAAGCAGCCCGAAGTTCAGACTGGCACAAGTACTGCTGGCAGCTTTTAGCTGGAGTTAACAGTGAAAATCAGAAGCATAAAGCAGAGGGGAACCATTTACAGTTTCATCAGAAATGAAGCAAATGAAGTTGAAGCAAATGAAGTTGAGGCAAAGGCAACATGATTGCTGAAAAGATAAGCATTAAAAATAAATCAAGCACTTTTTTTTTGCTTCAGGACAAGAAAGATGGCTTGAAAGCATCTCAGGAATTAGCAAGACTTCACTCCTCACAGACTCAAATGGGCAACACTGTAAGTCTTTCATATGAGAAGAGAGTCTCTGAGATATCTGGTCATTTAGGGATGCCTAAGGAAGTATCTGTGAGTTTAGCCATCCAGACACTCAAAGGCCACTGCAGCAGTGGTCTAAAGGGTGCTGGCTACTGCTCAAACTGGTGACATCTATGTGATGCTAGTTTTACAGGCATGCAAAATGTAAGAGTTGTGGGGTCATGAAGGCCTCCACTCTGATTTCAGAAGAATTCCTAGGGGCGCAAGCAATGTGTCCCTGAAAGGGCAGTGTGTGAAGCTGTGAGAATGAAGTCAAAAGCCTAGCAGGTAGTCTAGAAAGTTGGAGATGCCAGAAGTATGGGATATCTGCTGAGGAAATCTGCAGGCAGTGAACTGATGCATCAGAAGAGAGACAGCATGAGGGATGCAACGAGAAATACCATAGGGGAGTGTCCTCCTGCTTCTTTACACTTACATCTTACCACAAATTGCCCCAAGTGCTAAACATGAAGCTACGGGATTTAGTATTTGCTCTGCAAGGTTTTGATTTTGTTTTGGTAACATTCTCTTTCTGTTCTTCTATTTCTCCCTCTGGGAATGGAAAAATGTATTCTTTTCGATTGTGCATTGGAAATAGTTAACTTTAAAAAAAATTTTTTTACAGGGGTTCACTGCTAAGAATTTGTTATGGGTTCCAGCATTACTGTAAAGCCTGAGGAGTCTTTGGCTTTGGGATTTTCAATAATGCTGGAACTGTTAATACTTTGGCAACACTTAGAGATGGACTAAATGCATTTTGGATGATGAGATGGACATAGGTGTTTTAGAAACAGGACAGAATATTATGGTTTAGATCTAAAATTTTCTCCAAATGGATCATGTGTGTAGAAGGAGATTGGATCATGGAAGCACTACAGCAAACATTGTTAGAAGATGCGGCCTGGTTGGAGATGAGTTGTTAGGGGCAGGACTAGGAAGGATGCATTCTTATTCATATCTCCTCCCATCTCTCTCTGCTTCCTGGCTGCATAGATTGAGCACATTTTTTTCTATCATGCTCTTCTACCATGCAGTTTCTGCCTTTGGAGCCAGCCAACTATAGACTAAAACCATGATCCAAAATAAAACTCTCTTCCCTTAAATTATGGATATTCAGCAATGGAAATGCTAGGCATTAGGGAATTTTAGAAGAGAGTGCCTAATCTGAAATCAGAAAGTTAATTTTGCTCACTAAGACAACTGGATTTGGAAATCAGAGACTCTGAGTTTTTCTCTCAGTGATCAGTTAAAGAAGACTTATAGGAATGTTTTGAGGAATTGCTTCTCAACAATGGGCTCAGAGATCCACAAAAAGAAGACAACATGATTCAAGAAATGTGACCCTTCATTCCGGATAGGCCCCCAATTCTGCATCTTAATGGCTACTGAAAGTGTTATACTTTTTCCCTTATTCATCCACTAATGTCTCAATACCCCCTTCCACACCTCCTTACCTGTGCTAGTTTAAATTCCTCAGTCCTGACCAAACAGTAAGCTTTAATATATGTAGCTATCACTATTGGTACTGCTATTATTGATAATGGTTTACCATCATCATCATCATTATTGCAATGCCTCATATACCAAGTTATCTTTTCATTCTAATTTATGAGCTAGTGATCCTCAAAACTGCAAGAAAACTGATCATCTCCATTTTGAAGAAAAATATGGAAATATTGTCTTTATATGTTTATATATTCACTAATGAATTAATGTTCAAGGAACTAATTTTTTAAAAATCTAATGATGACTACCATAATGGCTGTTAGTCAATAGCACATTTTTTGTGTCCGTCAGCACACAATCAAGGGAATCAGTCTTAGCCTTCAGGCCTGCAATGCTCCACGTTATTAGCCAGATTTCACAGGAGTCCTGGCTGAATTCCAGAAGGTAAACTCAGTCACCTAGGTAATAACATGAATGCATAAGCGATGAGACAGCCTTCAGGGTGCTGGAATCCACTTGCTTCCGTGAAGCTCATGGAGCTCATTCCACTTAGGACCCCTGTAGCCTTTCTCAAGTTGATGCCAGTCCTGGAAAACCTGTTAGCCCTAGCACAAACCTCTTCCTGCTAGTTCCGATTTCTTGACAGCTTCAATGCCTTTTCATCACAAAATTGACCAATCAGTGCACGGACGGTGAACATCCAGTGGAAAACAGTTGCCATTATCATCACAAGGATTAAAAAATAATAAACGTTCTAATGGCAAAGCTTACTAAATCTCTATTAAAAATACAACATTATACCTTAGAGCCATCATTTTCTACAGTATGATAGTGAAACTCATGCGATTTCAGAAGACGAATAAGTTTCCCCAGGTTTCCACTCATCCCTCTTACATCACACAACTCTGACACCCACAGAGAGCTCTCTGCAGGGAACATTCTTAGAGCCTCTCCGCAAACACTTGGAGTAGAAGGCAGAGCCCGATAATGTATGACTGAAATTTCACATGTTCCTTTACAAGAGGTGGAGGAAATTCTTTAGGGAGGATGGGCTTCTTTAGAACTGTGGCTGGAAAAAACTGCCAGGCCCAAGGAATACCTTCCAACAAAGCCTGCACAGGAAAAGACTTGGAGCAGGACAGAAGACCTCTCCAGTGGCCATGCATCATGAAGTCACACTTCCCTGTCCCTGGCAGGTGCCTGGCCTTAAAGCATGATTCAGAGTCATTATAATTCTCTAGCGCACTGAGCTGGGGAAATGCTTCCCACTGAGCCCGGCAAGTTCTCAAGTGAAGAGCCAGACACCCTTTAGCAGTTTTCTCATCTTGAGGGTTTATTAACTCAGTAGTTTTGCATCCAAGGTAGAGCAGATTTTTGTCATCTAAAAATAATTGGAGTTTTTGCCACTTGGAAAGTTTAAATGAAAGTGAAAAGACTGTGGGAGCTCTAAAATATGTTTTTTTTTTATAGATTGGCATAGACCAAAACATTTTACCATTTCTTTCTTTCTTTCTTTCTTTCTTTCTTTCTTTCTTTCTTTCTTTCTTTCTTTCTTTCTTTCTTCCTTCCTTCCTTCCTTCCTTCCTTCCTTCCTTCCTTCCTTCCTTCCTCTCTTCCCTCCCTCCCTCTCTTTCTTTTCTTCTTTCCTTCCTTCCTTCCTTCCTTCCTTCCTTCCTTCCCTTCCTTCTTTATTTCCTTCCTTCTTTTTTCTTTCTTTCACCACAAGGCTTGCTGACTTGTGTAAAGTTTACAGATTACATTGTGTAATTTTATCATGTGGAAGATATTTTGAAGTGTGTATGCAATGTAGGAGCACCATAGGTTTTTAAAAAATTAGGTTGCCATAAACAAAAAGAGTTTTTCTTTTCCTTCTTTCACCCTTCCTTTCCTCCTTTTTTCTTTTCTTTTCTATACTATTTTTTCTTTTCTTTTGTTTTTCTTTCCTCTTTCTTTCTTTCTTTCTTTCTTTCATCTTTCTGTCTTTCTGTCTTTCTGTTTCTCTTTCTTCTACAAGCTTTGTTAACTTGTTTTAAATCTGTAGATAACACTGTGGATGTAATTTCATGTATAGCATATTCTCAAGTGCATGTGACACATGTGACAGTTAAATCTAGCTCATTAAGAAATGCTTTGTTGGGGCCGGGAATTTTGCTCAGTGGTGGAAGTGCCTACTTGGCAAGTGCAAAGTTGTGAGTTTGATCCCTGGTACGGGTGGGAGGGAGATATGCTTTGCCATTTTTGTGATGATAGCACATAACATTCACTCTCTTTATATGTTTCAAGAATGCAATGCATGTGAATTTTGGGGGTGGACTCTGGGTCCACCCCCAAAATTCACATGATGTAATCTCAGCTCCAAAGGTGATAGTATTAGGAGGGGAGGGCTTTGGGAGGAATTAAGTTCTGAAGATGGAGCCCTCATGTATCTTTATAAAAAAAATCTTGCTTCTTTTCTCTCTGCTTTCACCACGTGAGGACGTAGGAGAATCCAATGACCTTTGAAGCTGTATGCAGGCCCTCACCAGATGCTGGGTCCTCTGGCGCATTGCTCTTGGATTTTCCAGCCTTCTAAACCAAGAGAAATAAATTTCTGTTCTTTGAAGCTAATAAGTCTATGATATTCTGTTGTAGCAGCCTGAACTAAGACAAAGCACTTTGAAAAAGTATAGTGGATGGTTGGACTAGAAATATTCAAGCTAATTAAGTAGCAATAGTTGAAGCCTTGAAATTAGGAAGAGGGGAGAGGGGCTGGAAGTAGTTCCTGAAGTAGAAAGTTTTTGTAGCGTAAAACAGTCGTCAAAGTATCTTCTGGGAAGATTGTATTAGTTCTAAACCTAGCACTGTCACGTCTTATCCCTGTGTTCTTCAGCAGCAACATTAATCTTTGAGTTTTTTCACCTAAAAATTAAGATAACAATCTCATATCATTGCTGTGTTTATAGGACATTTTGAACACTAATGTGGAAAATTTTCATTTAATTCAGCACTTTATGTAAAGTGCCTGTGTCCAGAGCTAGGGCAGTGTTATGCTGGAGACATTTAGCAACTGAAAGAAAATGTTATACCATGGACATTTTTTTGTGATTGCATTACAATTTTATATACTTTTAAGTAATCTTTAGAACAGGCACAGTTATTTTTTATGGTTGTAAAATTGTGTCCTGAAGGAAATTTAATTTGTTTGAAATGAAATTCAGACCAATAAAGCACAAAAATTGGTTTACTATTGCAAATTTGTATACAAAGTGAAAATGTTATTCTTCAATATTTATGTTTTTGAAGTGATTTTGAGGTCCTATCACTGCATAATGTAATGACTTTGAAGATAGAATGTTTTAGAATAGGTCAAAACGTCAAAGGCTTGTCATATTTAATTGGTTTTCATAACAGCTGTTTTTATTCTTATCACTAGCTAATAAATATAGAAAAGATATAAAATCACAATTAATTCAATTAAAAAATACTTCTCCACAATTAAGTATATTTTAAGTATATGACTGAATGTGGTCATACTTTCTGTTTAAAATTACTGATTTTTAGATTTCATGCACTCTGAGAATTTTAATTTGTTTCAAACAAAGTAGAAGCAAATAAGAGACCTTTTATTCTCACAGTGTGTGGGACTCAAACTCTCACAAATACCATCTTTCAGTCCTCAGTGATTTACAGGATATACCTCAGAAACATACAGAGTGCTTTAGCTTGAGGGTCTAAATTTTTTTTCTTGTTGATGGTAAAGAATGTCAGTGAAAAATTCACTTCCATAACAAAGTGACCTGGTCAGTTTTATATTTTACTTGTAAGATCTAGTGTTGGAATAAAGAATAGTCTCCAATAACAGAATAGATATATGGAAAACAAGTGGGATTTTCCCAACCACTTCATAAGACAGATAAAGTAGGCATACATGGTATGCAACACTGGGATTAAGAGGAGAAAAGAGATTTTGAGAAATGTCTAAAAAAATATCTGCCAGAATTTGATGGCTGATTGCATACAGGTCACTAGGGGAAGGAAAGATACAGAGAAGGAAAAACTAATAGTAGTACTAAATTTTTTTTTTTTGGTCGTGTAACTAGGTAGATGACCATAAACTCCAACTGATAATGAACATAGAATAAGGACAGTTTTAGACTATAGGTACTATCGTATTTAATGTTTAATGCTTTGGCCAACAGCATAAAGCAGAAATAATTTTAAGTCAGTTCCAGGCGTGGCATGCATAGATAGTGCTGGAGTTCCACTTCTCTCTTAGAAGCTAGCTACCCTGTGAAAGATTCACTACAGGGAGATTACTATACTGTTAGCAAGCCAAGCAGGCTGTATTAGTTTGTTAGCTCTGTCATAACAAAATACTAGACAGGGTGGCTTAAACAGTAGAGCTCACAGTTCTGAAGCCCGGAAGTCTAGCATCAAAGTATCAGTGCTACAGACTTCCTCTGAAGCCTGTCCTTGTATGGACTGTAGATGCCTCTCTCCATGTGGTCCTCTGTGCACGCACACCCTCAGTGCGTCCTTCTCTATTCAGGAGGACACAAGTCATATCGGATTAGACTCCTGACCTGACGGGCTCACTTTATTTTAGACACTTCTTCAAAAGTTCTTCTGCCAACATGATCATATTCTCAGGCACTGGGTATTGGGCTCCAACATATGAATTTTGGGGAGACCACTCAAAAGAAAACACTGACCATGATCAGAGATCATGACAGAGAGAGAGAGAGAGAGAGAGAGGAGAGAGAGAGAGAGAGAGAGAGAGAGAGAGAGAGAGAGAGAGAGACTCTCAACTAGTTCCAAGCTGCCTTAACTATCCGAACTGAGGAATCCTTACTGAATTCATACAGTCCATACTGAGGAATCAGTTGTGAGTGAACAAACCATTGTGAAATTCTAGCTCCCGAGACCATGCATGCAGGAAAATTCAGCTGTGCAGTATCCAGAATGCACAACTGTGAGACTCTGCAATTTTCATACAGAAGATCCAGGTCTTAATATATATGTTTCCCAGTTGTTTGAAGCCACTTCCTTTTGTGGGAGTGTCTTATGCAGCAGCAGTCAACTGAAGCAAATGCTGAAATTAATGGGAGCTGACTAAAGGGTCACAGAACACACCAGTAATGTGCAGTGGCCATTGTCAGTACTGAGGGCTTTGAGTCTTCACAGACAGAATTACCTGTCACATTGGTCACTGATGCATTTGGTACAAAGCTGTGTCAACTCTGTTGCCAATTTCACAATGCAGCCATGGGCTGTGATCTGTCTGGAATTCACACAAACACACACACACACACGTGCACACACACACGCATGCACACTTAAATTCTTATCTCAGATCTTCACACACTTAAATGATTTTTTTGATGTAAGAATGCTGGGTAGAAGAAAGAATCCCAGTTAGCAACTTGGGGGGGTGGGGAGTGATGAAAATAGGAGAACTAGGCTTTTCAAATGTCCAAACTTACTGGAAACGTGAAAATATGATAAAGCAAATGCCACAAGCTTCTCTCACAGCCTCTTTTGTTAATGTCTGAAGCTTCTCAGAGAAGAAGGAGCTGGTAAGGGCAGAAGTAGAGTGAGGGCAGAACTAACACGGGCTCTGAGCAGAGCTGCTAATGAGCAAGGGTTCATATTTAAAGCACAGAACTTTGTCACCACTACTTTAAGTGTAAAATAAGTCTTTCTCTATGGAGTCAGAGGTATACATTTCAATAAGTAAACTTATTTCTGTATTATTTGCCTTTTGGTCATGTAAATAAGAGGATAGGAATGCTCCTTGCAGCACTTCTGCCATATTCTTGTAGTTTCTATTAAATTCCTATGTACAATTCACTTTTTTTGCTATTGCCATGCTTATGCCTATACTTAATGATGCCAAATTTTATCTTTTGCTGGAAGTTTCAAGCTGCTCTAGTAGCTTCGATTTTCATTTTTCTTACCTTGCTCTGTCATAGTAATATTTCTAAAGCAGTAATCTGGTCATATCTGTGCTTTTCCCCTTGATGACCACACACAGTGTCATAGACATATGTATGGTCCTGATATCAATGTCACTTGTATTTGTTTTTCAGTTGGAACTGTGTCCTCAACTCCAGACATCTATGTTCCACTACTACTCTCTACTTTCCCTTGGATGTTGAAAAGGCATCTAAGAAGAAATAAAATGGTCTCTTTATCTTTACAAAGTGTGGCCTTCCTTCACTCCTTCCTATGTTAATCCATTGATCTGATTGAATAAAAGGTCAAAAATCATCTTTTAATACTGACTGTGATACATTACTGCGGTAGGATGTTTTAAATTCTTCTGGGAAAAAAACCCAGAAGGGAAACATCTGGTTTGACTGGGACCTCTAATCCTAGTTTTTTGTTTGTTTGTTTTGTTTTGTTTGTTTTTGTATTTTTGAGGCAGTGTCTTACTATGCAGTTCAGGCTGGCCTTGAGCTCACTTTGTAGCCCAGGCTGGTCTTGAGTTTAGAACGATCCTCCTGCTTCAACCCCCTGAGTGCTGGGATTATAGGCATGCACTACCATGCCTGGATTTCTGATTCTAGTTTTTAAAGGAATCTTCACACTGATTACCACAGTGGTTGTACAAATCTACACTCCCACCAATAGTAGAGAAGTGTTCCTTTTCCCCACAGTCCCTCTAGCATTTGTTATTGATTAATTTCTTGATGGTAGTCATTATTTAAGAGTGAGATGGAATCTCAGTGTTGTTTTAATTTGCCTCTCTCAAGTGACCAGCGATGTCAAACATTTGTTCATGTTTCTATTTGCCATGTGTATTTCTTGGTCTGAGAAGTGTGTATTCATCTTAGGTGTCCATTTTTGGATTGGGTCTTTGAATTTGGAGGGCCTGATTTTTTCAATTCTTTGTATATTTTAGATATAAATCCTTTGTATGAGTGATAAATAGCTATAATTTTTCCCACCCTGTGGGTTGGTTTTTTACTCTGCTGGTGGTTTGTTTTGTTGTGTGTAAGGTTTTTTAATAGGATGAGATCTGACTTGTTGATCCATTTCCTGTGCAGTCTGGATTTTTGTTCATGAAGTCTTTGCCTACATCTATGACTTCAACATTGCTACCTATTCTCTCTTCCAGGAGATTTAGTGCTTCTTTCTTAATATTTAGAACTTTGATCCATTTAATATATAGGTCTTTGATCCATTCTGACTTTAGTTCAGTGCACAGTGATAGGCGTGGGTCTAGTTTTAGTCTTCCGCATGTAGAAAGGCTATTTTTTCAGCACTATTTATTATAGAAGCTATCTTTCTCCCAGTGGTTGAATATATTTGGAGTTGCCTCTGTATCTTGTATTCTGTTCCACTGAGCCTCATTGATGCAGATCTGGGTTTTTGCTAGTACCAAATTGATTTTATCACAGTGATTTTGTAGTATAATTTCAGGTCAGGGGTTGTGATGGTCTCTGATCTGACTTTGTGGTCCATGATTGCTTTGATTAGTCTAGGTCTTTTCTGGTTCCAGATGAATTTTAGGAATGTTTTTCTCTAGATTTGTGAGGTATGCTAATGCTATTTAATTGGGATTGCATTAACTCTAAATAACAGTTTAGGGAATAGTGCCATTTTCACAATGTTGGGTTTGTTTGTCCATGAGCAAAGTATATCTTTCCATTTTTATACCCTCTTTGATCTCCTTTATTAGAGTATTTTCAGTGTATATTTCAGTGTATATTTACTTCCTGTGTTAGACTGATTTCTAAGTATTTCATTATTTTTGGATGCTACTCTAAAGGGTATGGTTTCCCTAATTTTTTTCTTTCTCTGTAGGTTTATTGCTTGTATGCAGGAATACTATTGATTTTGAGTGTTGACTTTGTATCCAGTTAAAATACTTTGTGTAGCTATACTACACAGAGAAGGTCAATACCATGCTTGCTAAGGGAAAACTCTAAGAAGATGCGATAACAATCATAAATATATATGCACCAAATACAGGTGCATCCAATTATATAAAACAAATATTAACAGAAATTAAAAACCAAATAAGCACTAACACAATTGTAATGGGAGACCCTAATACCTCACTCTCACAAACAGACCAACTAGACAAACTCAACAAAAATATTAAATTTAAAAGCAGCCTGTGAATAAAAAGACTTGGTAAATGTCTACAGTGTGTTCCACCCCAAAACAGCAGAATATGTATTCTTTTCAGTTGATCATGGAGCATTCTCCAAAATAGACCACATATTAACTCACAAAGCATGCTTAAGTAAATGTGCAGGAATTGAAATCATTGCATGCCCACTGTCTGACCATACCACAATGAAACTGGAAACCAATGACAAAAGCAATCACAAAAGCTCCCTTAAACGCATGGAAATTAAATAACACCCTTCTGACCAACCAATGAGTTACAGAGGAAATTAAAGATGAAATTAAATAATATGTAAAATTAAATGATAATGCCAGTACAACATACTGAAACTTACTGGGTGCAATGAAAGAAGTCCTACAAAGGAAATTTATAGCCATGAACTCTCACACCAGGAAAACAGAATGAGCTCAAATAAACAACCTAATATTGAACCTCAAACTTGTGAAAAAGTCAAACTCAAAATTTTTATGTGGTAGGAAATTATAAAGATAAGAGCAGAAATTAATGCAATTGAGACTAAGAAAAGAATACAAAGAATCAATGAATGGAAAATTTGGTTCTTTGAAAGAATAAATAAAATTGATAAACTGTTGGCCAATCTCACCAAAAAGAGGAAAGAAAAAGCAAGAATTCAGGCAATTAGGAATGAAAGGTGGCAAATCACAATGGATCCTACAGAAATCCAGAAGATTACCAATACCTACTATTAGAACCTATGTTCTAATAAGATAGAAAAAACAGAAGAAATGGGAAGATTCCTAGATACAACTAAATTACCAAAACTAAATCAAGAAGACACAAAAATTCTAAATAAGCAGGTATCAATGAAATTGAAAATGTAATTAAAAACTCACCAACAAAGAAAAGCTCAGACCCTGACAGATTCATTGTTGAATTCTGTAAGACATCTAAAGAACTGATATCCCTAATGCTGAAACTCTTTAAGGAAATTGGAAGGGAAACAATACTTCCAAAAACATTCCTGGAAGCAAGTATTACCCTGATTCCAAAATCAGAGAAAAACCGAAGCAAAACAAACAAACAAATAAGCAAATAAAAACCAGAAGAGCTACAAGCCAATCTCCCTAATGAACATAGATGCAAAAGTCCTCAATAAAATAATAGTGAGGAGAATGCAATAAATCAAGAGGATTACACCATGACCAAGTAGGATTCATCCTCAGGATACAGAGATGCTTCAGCATGCAAAAATTAATAAATGTTAACACCATATTAACAGAACCAAAGACAAAAATGACATGATCATCTCAATAGATGTAGAAAAAGCATTTGACAAAGTTCAACACCTTTTCATGGTTAAAAAAAAAACTTGGAGAAAATTGGAATAGATGATCTTTTTCTCAATCTGATAAAAGCTGTCTATAGCAGCCCAACAGCTGACATCATTCTAAATGGACAAAAACTGAAAGCTTTCACTTTAAACAGAAATTTGACATGAGCAAGAAATAAAAGGATAAGGATAGGAATAGAACAAATTAAATTAGCATTATTTGCAGATGACATTATACACTACATGGAAGACCCCAAAAAATTTTCAACAAAAGATTTGTAGATTTAATAACCAAATCCTAAGTGTTTATTGCAGTTATAAGTTGTTGAGAAACTCAATAAATATGTGTGAATTCTCAGTTGATTTCATGATATAGTACATAGTATGAATAAGATGTCTTAGAATTGCACAGGGAGTTTGGTGTAGTAGAAAGAATACTGAATCACAAAATACAAGATAGGATCTAATCCTAAAGGCAAAAACTTAAATTATTTGACTTTAGCACCAATAGTGATCATGTAGGCTAAGACTTCAACATTCACCTCTAAAGCACAGAATGTGTGGGACTGGTTGATTTTAAGAGTGTCTTAAGAGAACTCTGATGCATAATCACCTCCACAAAAAAATAGACACAGTATCAGCAGTAAACACTTCTGTTTGCATAGGATCTAGTCAGCAGAAGAGTTCAGGAATGAAACATCGGTATCCAGTACATGGAAATGCCTTGACTGTACGCCTTATTTCTTGTAATTCCTTCATGAATACTGTGTTTTTGTAAATAGAGGTAATGGAGGATACTATTACCTCTATTTACAAAAAATGTAGTGGAATTTCTGGGAGGTGTCTGTGGTAAAATGTCTAGTTAGTTTGAGAGCTGGGATTGGCATCCAGGATGAAATGTCACTCAATCTCAATTATCTTTGCTCTGAATCACATACCTGAATCTCTAAGTCTCTAGTACTAATAGTGTACATGAAATAGTGCCTGGGCTTTGCAGGAGGTTGTCTCACTTTTCAACACCATCTTCCAGCTTCAGCAGAGAGTGCGCTAATCAGCTCAAGAAGACGCTAGTCACATAAAACACTAATGGACTAGAAAACACGGGTAATTAGCTGCATGCTTCCATTCTGTTTTCAATACATGTAATCTGTCCAATAAATCAGTAGCATTTATTAATGATAATACAGTGTGTCCACTCAGAAGCTTGCTTTACGTTAGGGGACTAACATGAGGTTTTATGCAGATTTCCAGAAAAACAAGCAAGCAAGCAAGCAAGCAAGCAAGCAAACAAGTGAGTGTTATTGGCATTCGCTTCATTGTACAGATTCCACAGTGCCTTGAGTTTGCAGCTGATAAGCAACTCACTGCTTGGTTGTGTGTGGTGTTTTAAAACAGGTTTCATCGACTGTTAGTTCCATGAAGAACAACACTGTCCACTCTCATTCCACTCCTGACCACTGGGGACAGCATATGGGGACTCCCAAGCCTAAAGTAATTGCAGGCCACAGCTGTAAGAATAACCCACACAGGGACTAATCATATCCTTTCTCAGAATGTGCTTATTGCAAACAATGTTCGGTTATTTGTTTTTGCACAAAGAGGTCTGTATCAGATCACATTTACAGTAACATCTAACTTGGATTTCAGCTGCAGAAATTATGCTATTTATTTTTTTGTTATGGGCATTAAATTGCTGCTTGCATTATGTCTTGTTTTTCCTGTCTCCAGATGTTTCAACAAATATTATTTATATTGTCACCATGAGGCAAACAGGATACAATCATATAGAAAGTTAAATACTCCAAGTGAGAAGATAACTGCTTGAAGAGGAAGTTATATATGCAGGAACTATGACAAGAGGAACTAAAGGAATTAAAAATTGGAAAAAGAGTCATTGGCTCATTTACGCAAAGCCAGTACATAAAAGAAGCAGAATGAATACCTGACTTCTAAGAATTTAAAGACTAGTATGATGCTAAATGGTATCAGTCTTTTGGTCTATTTTATGGTAAATTTAATGTTTTCCTTTCTCAATGCTGGCAAATCTAGAATGCCTATTTTGTAGGTTGTATGTGTGTCATTAAGATTTCCTTTAGAAAATTTTGAAGATCAATAGGTGATATACTTAGAATATCAATAGAAATTAGGTTATACATGAGCCTATCTATAATAGTTTTAAAATGCACAGAAAAAGTTTTTGCATATTTCCTTTCTGATTTATTTCAAAGTTAAAAAAAAATAGTCCTCCAGTATGAAGAGCTTGACCAGTGACATTTTGGATTTCTCTAAATATTTCTTTTTACTAACCAAGATCTTTGAAAAGTTGGGAAAGGGTCTTAAGGAGGTCAAGTTTGTCTTCTCAAATTATAGTATCTACTCTATGAAAGAGTGAAATGGTTTTAGCCATTGCTCAGTAGTTTTAAGGCATATTTTTTAATTTGGAAATTATATTGCTTGTTTCTGCATGCGAGCAGAGGATGCCACAGCAAACTAGAACTGTATAAAGAGGCAGAATGATAACTGAGTCTTGGTTCTGTTGCCAAGCAGCTGTGATTTTGGATCAGTCTGGTCACTGGGCTTCCTGCTGTTTCCTGTTCCAAAAAATGCAAATAATTTCTTTCTGTATGGTAGAAGTAACCTAATGTATATGGAAGTACTTTTGACAAAGTACAGTGCACACTACAGGTGAAGCTCTTTTAACATATTAATGATGTACCTCATTTGGTGGCATGGTTCTTTTTTTCTCCTCTATGATATTTCAGCAATGATTATTGAAATCTTTAGCACTACATTTCAAGCCTGCCAATTTTGCAGCCTTGCCTTTTCACTCTTGAAGGTTTTTTTTAATAATAATTTATTACTTCTAATGTGTTTCTGTTCATTTTTCTAAAATGATTTTTGACACTGTGTATATTGTTCATGCACATAATTTAAACAATAATACATCCATCAGATTGGTTCAAGTATTAAATCTTTGTAGGTACTTCCTCTTTGGTTTCACACACTTAACTAAGGCTAATGTGCTTAAAAATGATGCTTCAAACTCATTTCTGTGTCAGCAATTCTGTTATATATTTTACCTATATAGCATTTGAAAAATAGGAATATTAGTCCCTAGTATTTATATTCTATTCCAGTTTTGTGCAAACCAGTAGAGCCACAGAAGCACACCTAACCTGGGTGTGTGGGAGGGAGAATCTTGTTCATGAACTCAGGTTTTGGAATCCCAGCGACCTGGCCAACAACTTGTGAGGATTCCAGAAACTAGACCTACATAGAAAGTTCCTGTGAAAGAGTGGGATAGAACCAGTACCAAAACTATAACTACCACCACAGAGTAAGTGAGTTTAAATCATAAGATGATTTAATCACAGGGGCTCGCTACAAAAATCTCAGGCCCTTGCTCAAGGTCAGATGTGGAGGGAGCTGTCCAAGGAGCCACAAGCATATGTATTCAAGAAACAAGTAGCTATGCAGAACCAAGAGCCAGGAGAAGTACTGGGTAACAAGCGTGTGTGAAGAAACCAGAAAACAATAGCTGGGCCCTCATGTTTCTCAGACACAATCATAAAAATGAAGGCATTAATCAATCATTAAAGACGGTTGAACAAATACCAAGATGGTAGTAAACTGGTTGTAGCATAGGTTTGACCCGCATGAACAGAGGTGATATTTATTATGACATTGGGAGTATGAGGAGCCATCATAGCAAACACCATGCAAAGTGCATCCCAGGAAACAACACAGGTAAAAACCCTACCTAATACTCAAAAGAACTAGAGGCTCTTCTCTACAAAATATTACTATTTAAATATAGTGTGGAAAAAAAAGTAACATGTGGATCAGACTATTGTTAAGACTGATGAAAACGGATGGAATGCTGGGTCATCACAGACCCAATGTGTAAGTCATCCAGAGGCAGAATGTGGCCCACCCTCCTCTTTCAACTGGAGTTTGGCCCTTCCTCCAGACTCCCTCCTGTGGCATGCACATTTGTCTACTTCTCTGGAAAGCACTTGTGGTTAAGACATTGCAAGGAAAGAAGCATGGCTCCAGCATAGAAAGGGGGGACGTTGGCCACAGACTCAGCAATCAATCAATAAATATTGGGGCTTACTCACCCTGGCTTACTCATCAGCAATACCTACAGTCTCCCAACTCCTTCCTCTCACAGGGCCTGGGTGCTGATGATTTTATTCAGCTCTGTGCACTGCCCACGATTTTTTCAGGGACTTTGTTTTTCCCCAGTCCTTTAGACCAATTTTTTGTGGCATCATCAAAGAGTTTTAGTCAACACTGTCACTTCTCTGTTTATCTGCTCAGCAGCACTCAGTTTTTACTTCTTGGAAGACTCTTCCTTTTAGGTTCATAGGCTATCACATTATTTTCCCCCGCTATTTCTCAGGTTAATCCTTTAAGAATCCTTTGCCGATTCCATCTCCTTACCAACCACCTAAACAAACAATCTTACACACCCAGAACCCAAATCCTCTTTTAAAAGAATCGCTCTTCAGCATTCTCTGTGGTCCTGCGGAGGCAGAGTGCGTTGGTTCAGATCCCACACTTAACCTCCCTTGCTGTGACCACAGGCAAGACATGGAATAATTTGCACCTCCTTTCCCTTATTTTTTTTTAAAAAAATCTCCCTCATAGGGACTTCTCAGAGAATAAAGAGAGATGATTATATGTAAAGTGCTTTAGACAGTGTTGTTCTTTTGAATGCTCAGTACATGTTACTGTTTATTGTAACTGTAACCATGTATTTTGATATATATATATATATATAGTCTTATATTTCTAACTTCAGATCCAGACAGGTTTTTATAGCTTGCTATATTCATATACCCAACCACTGGATTTTATAAGACTCAGTCCAAATCTTTGATCATTATTCCTTCATATCCCTCAATGCCACTAACCCTTTTTTTTTCCAGTTCTGCATCTCAGTAAATAGTACCATTCGCTTTTCAAAAATATGAAAATCATCTCAGTTTTCTTTGTTTCATATTGACCATGCATGATACATTTGTCAAATTTTGCCGTTTTAATTTCTAAAAGGCTGATCCAATAATTTTACTTCTTTACATTTAACCATCACAATGTTTAGTCCCACCCACTGTCATATGCTGGCTGGCGAGACGAATATAATTTCTTCCTCACCACTCTTTCCTCATTCGTCTTCCTCCTTTCGCACAGCACACGGAGTCAGACCTGTAGGGTGCTGAGTGAGCAGGCGAAAGCCACTGTGGCCTCCGCTCAGCTCCTATGTCAGAGTTTCAGAAACTTACAATGCAAAAGACAGTGACATCCCTCCCAGTAACCAGTGCAGCCACTGCTCTGCCTTGTACTCTAGTCCTGTATCTTACAATAGGGATGATGTACATCACCAGCTCCAGGGACACGAAGACGCCTGATCCTGCCCTCCTGACATTGCTTCCGCGTCCTCAGGCTCAAGCCGCTCCTGCTCCAGCCCACTTTCCATCTTTAAAACAACACTGTTCCTGCTCCCATGCACAGACCTCCCTTTATCTCACCTGCTGTTTCCTGAAAGTGTATTCTGATCTAACTAAACTCATGTCTTTATTTTTCTCTCGTTTTGTCAGATTCTTTGACTACCGTGTCACTGGCTCATCGTAAGCGACACCCAGCCTGTGAGGCTCACTTGCACCACTCCTACCCGCCTGGTTCCATGTTATGTTACTTGCTCCCTTGGACATAGTAATTTAGTCACTCTGGTCTCCTCCACGGGTTTCTTGAGAATAAGAAGCCCTTTTCTCCCTCAGGGCTTTTACACTTGCTGCATCTTCTACTGGGTACTTTTCCGTGCTCTTTTCAAAAACGGTTCTCTCCTTAGGCTGCAGTAAAAACGCTTAACTTCTAACAGGTCTGATGTATCAGTCCTGATTTTCCAGGGGACAGAGCCAGTAAAACACCTGCATACTTATATTTGTGTCTAGCTGCATCTATATCAGCATATCTATCATCTCTATCTATCTATCTATCTATCTAATCTATGAGGTTTTTTTTTTTCTTTTTTTTAAGACAGGGTCTTGCTATGCACTGCAGGCTGGCCATAAACTCACTTTGTAGCTCAGGCTGGTCTCAAACTTGCAATGATCTGCTTGCCTCAGCTTCCTGAGGGCTGGGGTTACAGGAGTACACCAGCATGTCTGGCCAGATGAGATTTATTTTAAGGAATTGGTTCATATAATGGCAAGGATTAGCATGATCAAATCCTGAAGGAAACTCAGGCCTAATTTCTGTGTTATAATCTTGAAGAAGAATTTCTTCTTCTTCAGGAATTCTAGTTTTTGGATTTTTTTGTTTGTTTTGGTTTTTGTTTCTTTGCTTTTAAGGCCTTTGTCTGAATAAGCCCTACTCATATTAGTAGGTATAATAATATGCTTTACTTGAATTCAACTAATTACAGGTATTAATCGCATCTACAAAGTGAATTCTTAGAAACTTCTTGCCTAATATTTTATCTGAAAATGGGCACAGAGCCAAACCATGCTAATGTATAAAATTTATTATTACACATTTTCTAGATTCCCTATGCCCACACGAACTTTCCTCTTGGAATTCTGCTCTTTTTCTTCACTGCACGTGCCACAGTTTGCTGCTTTTTGTTTGTTTTTGGATACTTCATTTTCTCCACTGAACTCAAATATCCATGTGTTGAGGACAACTCTTATCTTTTAATTAGTATCTATCCAATGCTCACAGAATCTTTGGCATATATTAAGTAGTCATTAAACAACTGCTGCTCAATACTTTTTTATATGATTTAACAACAAAGACAAGTTTGAGATGAGAAACTCTGCCGCTATCTAAAATTTTCTAAAAGTTGGAAGATAATGTTATGTACAATTCATTCAAAAGTTCCTAGGAAAGTAGGTAACTGATTTTTTTTTCTCATTTTCCCTTGACATATCTTTTTCCTATCTATTTCCTCCAACTTAATTCAATCAATACAGATTTAAGAGGGCTTACAATTTAATACACTCAACCCAGACATAGCACTGAAAAGACTTCCAAAGTTTTGGCAACTTATGTTAATGAAGACTTGAATGCCTGCCAGGACCACTCGAGTAATTGCCAGTTAGACTTATATTAACACATTTACGTGTGAACTGTAAAACATGGAAAATGATCTGGTTTTATGGATCGGGTTCCCTGCCAGCAACTTGCAATGATGAATGTTACCCCAGATTTGTTTTTAGTTTTGACCACAAAATATCTGAAATTGCACAGCAGGCTCTTCAAGCGATGCATATTGAATTTGAAAAATTATTTATTGTGGTCTTAGCATTTCATGTTTATGAACCAGTTAGTTCTTCCAAAACGAATGTGGAGGAGAAAAGCTGTTAAAGTGGATCCACACAGCAGTCTAAACACCAGCCTGTGCTTGGGGTCTGTCTGTGCAAACAGGGTTCCATGTTAACAAGCTGCCTGAACAGAGCTTCTTTTGAACTTGTTACGTATTTCATTCTAGTGCAAGTGCTAAGGGAGGAAGGAACCCTCAAAGCACTCATAAAACAGAGACTTACTGCTTTTTTAATGCTGATCCGTCAAGTGATCAGCAATAGAAAATAACATATGTTTGAGTTTGAAGTATCAGCTGACACATTTTTCCCAGACTGGGAGAAATGTGTCAGCTGATACTTCAAACTCAAATATATATATATATATATATATATATATATATATATATATATATATATATATATGATCTTCAGAGAATTAGCTGAGTCTTAGAAAATCTTCAGATATCTGCACCAAAATAATTCTGTAGAAGGAAGTTTCATTAACTTTAGTAGAGTGCAAGTCATCCTCCTCAGTTTTTTTCTTTTATATACATATGCAGCTGTTCAGTTAGATGCTATGGTTCCCAGGTGGTCTCAGAGCTGGATGCTCAAGGCAAATGGATTTGAGCCTCTACTGCACATAAAATTGATGCATATGCTTTGCATTATCTCTAATTTAAGGCTAAGTCACTTGTTCCTGTACTATGATTCTTTCAGCTTTCCCCAAGCCTTGAACACGACAGTGACCCAGCTGACACAACACAGATGGGAACCATGTTTTAGTCAAGGAAAAACAACAGGAAAATGTGTTAGAAAGAAACGTTGCCCTCAGTAGTGCCATGATGAGCAAAACTGTCTCATCTATCCAGACCAGCTTGGGAGAAAACTAAAATGCAATCTTACAGGACTGCTGTGAATGAATGAGTCATAAATAATTTGAGTCTTAGAGAAATGGTTCTAGTTAGTGAAATCTTGCTTAATATAGGGAATACCTTTCCAAAAGTTCTTTTAAAACATTACCTACAGGAAAACAGATCATTTGTAAGTGAAAAGAGAGCAGAGAAACTGAGGGTGCAGGTAGGGGGAAGAGAAGGGCATAGAAAATATTTTAATATGCATCTTTGTACCTGTACCAAATAACCATAATATATGCAATCATTACATATTGCAAACATGAAACAACTAATAAAATAATGAAAATCGGCAAAGGGGCTCCTGAGATGAAGGGGGGGGGGATTAGGGAGGAGAAAGCAAATAAGAAGAATCTGGTATGTTCAGTACATGACTCTCTAAAATAAATATAAACATCATGTAATGCGAACACATATTAACCAAAAACTTAAGATATTTTCAAATATATAAAAACATTCAGATACAAATAAATTAAAGAGTGAAATAAAAAATAGATAACAGGAGACAGGGATATATTCTTTAAAGAGAAAGGGGGCCAAGAGATGGGGCAAGAGAGGGAGGAAGAAAGCAGATGTGGATTAAAAAAAAGAAGAATAAAAATGAGTGATGTGCGTGAACCAAATTCCCATGATGAATGCACAGCAGATGTACTAATAAAAGTTTTTAAAACAAAATTAAAAAACAATACCTACCTCTCTCTTTTTCATTGGAGCTTTACAGCATTACACACTTCATTGTCTCTTCTGAGTTTTAAAATATCTCAGTGAAGGAGTCATTTTGAGAGAGATAATGTTAGCTTCCCCAGGAATTAAAGAGACCATGATACAGTCCACTATATCCAAATTTGCCCTGGGGCAAATCTTAATAGGACTGAGAAATAATATATTTTTTTCTAACTTTTGAGGGGGAGGGTTGTTACATAAAATGTGAATCAAAATTTTGGGGTGGAGCAAAGAAATGTTAAGCCAGAGCTGCTAACCATTAATGCAAGTCAGAGAAGAAAGGCTAACAGTGGTGTTAATGATGATAATGATAATAACAACAGTAATAATAGCTACATTTTGAGTGTTATTGTAACACAGGAGATGTGCTCTATGCTTCACATTACCTTTGCAAAGCATGTGTGTGAGATGCTTTTCCTCCACATTTGAAGTGGAGATAAATGAAGCCCAGAAAGGTGATACATCCTGCCAAAGAATTCCGAACTAGAATCTAATTGCACTTAAAATTTATTACATGACCTATACAGTGTTTTTTTTGCAGAAAAGTTAACATAGCAGATCTATCACTGCAGTCTTAAAGCTTCTTGTAGATTTGTGGTTGGTTAATGTCTGAGAATTTGGATTTTGAGAGGGTTTCTACTCTTTTTTGAAGAGAATGGCTCACTTTGTCTAAATTTCCAAGCTTATGCTCAATATCTGCTTTGTATCCTGGAGTCTGTGGCTCGGGTACCTATTAGATGCTGGATGTTTAATGAGATTCCTTGCTAGACAGGATTTCAAAAGTGTTATCATGGTGACTCACAACTGGGGAATTAAGCATCTTCAGTATGACATCGCTAAGAAAAGACCAAGGGAAGTTTGCATTAGGTTTTCTCCACATCTTGCTCCATGTACCCTTTCCCTTTGCAAACTTGCTTTGCACCTTTTGGTTGCAACAACTCATGGCCATGAGTAAGCATATTTGCTCCATAACTCCTCCTAGCAAATCATCAAACCCTGGATGACTCATCAAATCATCAAATCTTAGGAACTCCGACATATCTTTCCCTCATGTTATTTTCTCCTCTGCAGGTAAAAGAATTTTGTGTTTTTCCTTGAGTATATAGGAAGACTATATTCCTCATTTTTCTTTAAAGTAAAGTGGACCACCTGATTGGCTACTGAGGAGTTCAGTGTGGGTAGAAAGTATACCTGGCCACTATTCTAGAAAGGGCCAATCCAATGCTTCACAGTGTTCCTTGTCCTGTCTTCACATAACTGAGGACTGAGGGAGGATGCTAAAGCTAAAACAATGGGCAGAATGAGTCCTCCAAGAGGGAAAGACTGTCCTTCATAAATTAGATGAAAGCAGCCCCTATCTACTACCTACCGGAAGCAGGGAACTCCAGACGCAGATGTGAGAGACAAAATAGAAAACCTTTGTTGTTTCAAGCAAAAACTGTTGCACCAATGATTAAGCAGTGACTATTCTGACTAAGACGTTATGAGGATGTGTTGAATGCCATCTCTGTAATCTCCTTCTTATAATCTTTGAGATGCTGCAAAAATAAAAAAAAAATTCTGAAGCTACAGATATCTCATCACCCATTTGACAGAAAAATATTTGATAAGTGGTATATAGCACATGCTAACCTAACAAATGGAACACTGACATCCTTGCATTGGAATCAAAAGTTCTTTGTTATGATCTGAGACTTCTCTTAACATTTTTTTTTTTGAGTAAGAGATGTCCCTTGACTTGTAATGGGGTTATATCCTGATAAACCACCATAACATGGAAATACATTTAATATGCCGAACCTTCTCAGCATTGTAAAGTAGCAATACAATATACAGCAAACTGATACTCATAAATCCTCTTGATTTTGTGGCCAACGCAGGCTATGACTCATTGTCTCCCAGCCTTGTAAGACTATCTACCATATAACGGCAGCCCATGTAGAGATCAAAATTGAAATCTCAAAACATGGTTAATACTGTGTATTCTTTCCACTCCATCATGAAATCAAATAGTTAATTCAAATCATCATTAGTAGAGGATCCTCTGTACCTGATTATACCACTAAAAAATGTTAAGCCATAGTTTCTAGTTCTTTTACTAAAGGAATCATGACATATTACTTTCTTTAGCTTTAGATTATTCAAGGAGAAAATCAAAAAGTTTTCAATTTTGCTAGGTGAACATGGGAAAGACTGAAAAACGGAAGGTAGAATATAAAAATTTTATATGTTAGACTCTTGTGTTTTTGTGTGAAGTTATTAATTCATTCTCAAATATTTATTGATTACTTTTTGTACACAAGATACAATCTAAAGGGCTAAGGACATTATAGAAAGGAAGTTACAGTCCTGCCCTCAGGGGACTGAGTGAGTATGAAAGGAAATGAACAAAGAGGAAATCCAAAATACATACCCTGATGAGGTACACACAAGAGCTCTCCATACTCACTCTACAAGACTTGAAGAAAGTTTCATCATGTGTATTTAATCTAAGTCTTATGAGATAAATTTCAACTTTCAATTTCACTCACCCTGTCATTAAAAACCATAAAAATGTCCATTCACTTTTACGTGGAACCTCCACCATATTCTTTAGACTGTGATTTCTCTTCTCTACTGTGAAACATCTTCACAGTAGAGACACATCTTCCCTATCACAGTGCTTTCCACCAAAGGTGTAAAGGCAATAAATTCACTCAACCATGGAATGAACCCTCCAAAACTGTGAGCCAAAATAAACTTTTCTTCTATAAGTTAATTCTCTGAAACATTTTGTTACAGAAACCAAAAAACAAAAATGCTGATTAATACAGCCTGTTATGTTTTATTTTATGTGGAATAGGCTGGTTAAAAATGGTTCAGAAGGAGAAAGAGAGGAATAGGAGATCAGACCCTAGAAGTAATCCAGGTGAGAGATGTCAGCATCATGTGAGAGATGAGCTGATGGAGAGGGAATGGGAAGGCAGATGAGAGAAGCAAGCAAAAAGACTAAAGAATTGATTGGGCTTAGTTAATTAGATGCATGAGTTTCTGAAGGAGGAGTCCAGGAAGACAACTAGGTTTTTAGGTAACTGCCTAAGACAAGTGGCATTTACTAAGAGAAGACAGGGTGAGGAGGCCAAGATGGTGAGCTGGGCATGCTAAACACATGTTTCACTTACTAAGAGTAAAAGCTATCTTAAGAGTTAGATATTATGTAATAAGACCTGGCCCTTTGGTTCCAAAGCCAGGGAGTGAGCAGGATAAAGGACCATGCGCTGGGAAGTATGGATGCAGAATATCAAGGTGATTTGGCTTGGTATATAACCTTTAGGAAGTTCTCAGATTAAACAGAAACAAAAGTATCAGTCCATAGAGGGATGGAGTATGTGAGAGACCGAGCTACAGAGGATGGGTAGTGGTGTAAGGAAGGGCAGCTACAGTCTTACAAAACAAAGCCTCTGTATGGAAGGATGTAGGAACAGAGGGGCAATGTAACAGCATTGCCTGCCCCACAAAGATTTTCAAGTGAACAAAAGAAGACTGAGTGGCTGGTGGGACACCCCACTAGACATCTACTAGGTCACTCTCAATGTAGCCAACAACATGGGGACTTGGGAAGTCTCAATATCAAATGAAATGTTCATGAGTAATTGCTAATGGTTAACTTAGAGGAGCTAATTTTTACAGTACGTGTATTACCAACAGGTGTGTCAAAAGAATCCCTAAACACACACATGCACACATACACAAGCACACACATGTGTATATATAAAAATCTGGATCTGAAGACACAGCTTAATGGTAGACTATTTGCCTTCCATGTATGAAGGTTCCATCCCCACTACCATGAAAAAACCAAAATGAACGACAAACAAGCAGTAAAGAAAACAAAAAAGAAGAATATTCGAGAAGAGGGAAGAACTGAGAATGGTTATGTATAACAAAGGGGGACGAGTTGTTTATTGTAGGTAAGACACTCATATATTTCTGTTTATATACCTCTGCTAGATTCCAAGTGTTTAGCATAACTTACTAGTTTAAAATAAAACATGAATAAACCAAAAAATATCTAAATGCAATAAAATAAACCTCTAGTTAATTGATGTTCAAGGCTCTAAACTCTGAGATATCACAGAGCCCTTATTGTCAATTTTATTTCTGCATTTAGAAACATGAGATAAAAGAACCAAAGAGCTCTAATGTCTATTACTCTAAACCATAAATATTATGCAACTATTCTCATTTATCATCTCATCTACTCAGGTGCAGATATTTCACATCCTCCAAGAAGAACCTGATGTCCAGAGAAGCTAAGTCACATACCCAAGGCAGGAGATAGTAAGTATACATTCTGAAAGGAGTTTTGCAAGGTTTTCTAGCAGGGGGCATATGCTACACTGGTCCTTGGAAGTCACAAGAGAAACTATGACAATTGCTCAGTCCTGAACACACCTTTTTTTCAGAAACCTGTTCTTCAAAGTTTTATAAAAAAAGACTCTTCTGGGGCAAAGAAAATAATATTTTAACTCTGTGCTTGTGCCTTGCTTCTCTAGTACATGAGTAATACTTTGTGAATAAAGAGAATCCTCTAAGTCTTCAAGAGCTGAACAAAACCAATTATTACCCAACCTCCTTCATGATTGGAAGGGAAGATCTTAATATCTAATGCACTGACAGGGAGACAGAAGCTGCCAGAGGTGAAATGCGTTCCTGAGGTTCACACAATCAGTCCATGAAAGAGTATATCAAGAATAACCCAGAAGTGTCACGACAAAAGAACAATTGCCCGAGGCAATTAGCAGTGTCTTTCTCTATCCTAACCACAGGATCTCACTCTTTGCCATGGGTGTGCTAAACTCACCCTCTCTGCCTCTTCACCATGAGAGCTAGTGATTTTTATGCAAATGTACCTTGTCAAAAATTCAGATACCTATAATTTCATCCTCAGGTGTCTTCATTTGCTTTTAGAAGTCTTAGTGCAGAAGTACTAAAATACTTTGAGTGAGGTGAAAAAGACTCATCAAAGCAATTCCATCCCTGGTTGTTTCCTCTGATCACAATATCAAAATTTGCAGAAATCAAGAAAAGTTTTGGTGCTGAAAATCCCTAAAGTATTTGCATTATAGACAAAACACAGAGGGTGGGGACTGACGTGCTTGAGATGTGACACCAAACCAGATCCTTCTTTGGCATCCAGAGGTTGCTTCCTACTCATAAGCTCCATTGGACAACTCCCAGTAGTGACCCCCATGGGTCTCACCTTTTCAACCTCCTTATCTTGTGTGCTAAGATGTGCAGGTGATGGGGTAGGAAGTCACATTCACTTTCACACTATATTTTGTAAGACTGTTCCTTTACAGACCAGAGACTGTCCCTTGCCTCTGAAGAAGTAAGCTGCCACTGCATGAGTGAGCCTGTGAGAAGACCACGTGGCACGGGACTGTGGGGAGCTGCTAAGGGCTGAGCAGCTCCAGGTGATCACTAGGAAAAAGAAGGAGACCTCAAATGTAAACCAGCTCCATGTGAGCTCCAAAGAGGATCTAGAAGCCAGAAAGAAATGCAGACCAAGAATGGTCTGCATACGATGGTGCTCTCACAGATGTGGACCTGGCGGAGCTCTGATCAGAGAACCCAGCCAAGTCATTCTGGATTCCTGAGCCTCAAACCTGTGATGAAAAATGGAGTTTTAAAAACTATTAAATATGTGGTCATATTTTTATATATCAATAGAGATTGAATGCCAATGACAATCATTTTTAGGTAAAAAGAATACTAAAAGGTATTAAAGTTCTGACTTAAAGATAAATTTGAATCTATTAAGAGCTTAGATCCATTATAATTCAAAGCAGTGGAAGAAAAGGAAGCAGGGAAATATTGAGAGAAGGTAGAATCAGGTATTTAAAGCAGAGTGTTCTAACTATGTGCAACTCTCTCTCATCTTATCCCTTCAAAATTGTGATGACAGACTTGGGCTATATATTATTAATTACCAAAAAGAAATGGACAAAATGCAGCATCATGTTAATACCTGATTCCCCAATAGACCATTCATGACCATCTAAAATGGAAATATACCTGATTTTTGAAAGAGCAACAAAGCAATATTATAAATCATATATTACATTTATAACATACAATGATGCATGATATAGTATATAAAATGACACTTGAATACTTTTCTAATTCTTATGCTTCTTAAATGTTACTTTCTGTTCACTGTCTACTATAATATATACTAAAATTTAGTTGAGAAATTAAAAAAAAGAGAATTTTCTGAGTAACACCTTATACTAAACTGAAACAAAGTCTTTGTAGCTAAGAACATTTATTTTCTTTAGCCTTGGCCAGTTACTAGACACACACACACACACACACACGCACACACACATACACACACACACACACACACACACACACACGATTCCAATGTAGCCAATCTAGTCTAGTTACTGGTATTTGACATCTTAGAGATCTTCACGATTAGGTCATTTTTTGTGTGTGAGATTAACAACCTTGTAGATTCTTACATTTAGCCGGTTCTCAGTCTTGGCTGCACATTATAATTA
This sequence comes from Dolichotis patagonum, assembly GCA_004027295.1. NCBI lineage: Eukaryota > Metazoa > Chordata > Mammalia > Rodentia > Caviidae > Dolichotis > Dolichotis patagonum. The sequence goes on along the minus strand of PVJX010001044.1, from coordinate 139,776 downwards.
CCCCAAAAGCTTTCTAAATCCTGATGCTCAAGCTTTTTCCCAGAGCAATTACATCAGAATCACCAAGCATGGCTCCCAACTATTTGTAATTTTTAAAGCTCCCCAGATGATTGAAACACGCAGTTGAATTTGAGACTGCTGATCTGTAGATAATTCTTGGTATCTTTCTGCATCCTCTCTAGCACATAATTATGTGGTGCTATACCCAGGGCACTGCCTGAGGGCTATGGAGGCCAACCATGACTGCCCCACATTGATGGAGCACACAACTGAGGCTACTTCTGGGGCTACACTGTGTAGAAACTCTTGTAGGTTGATCTTCATGTTTATTTCTTAAAAACTAATGTAGTCATCCTTGTTTAACATACAGAGACAAAGACAGCCAGAGGCCTGAGTGAGAAGGAGCTGCCTGAAGAAAAAAGATACAGACACACGTGTGAGTGACAGCGAAGATTGTGACAGCTGCACCACACCTGTGATTCTCCTCCATTGGCAGCATCAAAGCACTTATAAACATAAGAAATGCCAACTACGTGACCCATTTGACGACTGCTAAGAGACACAGTCCTCTAGGAGTGGTGCATTCTTAGGTGCAGAAAGGTTGAAGAAAACTGGCACTGTGTTTTTCATCACCATCAGCTGTACACTCTGGAATCTCAGCTCAGTGTGCGGCAAAAGAACAAAAATGTGTGGGTTTCTATGAGTAAACTGGGTTAGAGGGTGAGATATCTGCTCTATCTTCTCTGTCTCCCATTCTGTGTTGAAAATGAGAGGGCATGCCATCAGAGCTATTGTCTGGGGAAGAAATCGGGGGGGGGGTCTCTGGTAAGGTTCACTGGCAGGGGTGCCTGGCAATCAGAGTCACTGTCATACAAGTGTGACTATCTCGAGATGTTGAAGAATGACTTATCCTTTTAATCAAAATATGCAGCATTTTCAAAGGTTTCATTAAAGTGAATAACCTAACTGTTTCCAGGGAAATAATTTTGTGATCTTAAGGGCTTTGAGATAATTGGTACTCAGGAAAGGAAGGGCAGGTGGTCGGCTTCCTCTGATGGAAACTCTTTCCAGTCACTGCCATTCTTTAAAATGTGCGTGGGGCTGATCTGATTTGGGATCTTCCTTGTTTTGCTTTAGGACATATTTGTCAGAGTTGTACATTTAACTTCAGTAACATAAAAATTAAAAGGTGACTCTTGTGTGATTTGCTAGAAACATGAATTAATACTTTCCTGAATAAACTGTAAAATGCTTTATTTAAAAATATTTTATATAAAATGATCTTTGGCACATTCAGGTCTTTTGAAAACATATCTCTTGGAGAGAGTAGGGTGGAGCAAAACAAAGCAAGGAAGAGAGGGAGAAGAGAAGGATTTAGAAAGAGGAAGGAAGGAGAAGAATGGAAAGAAAAAAGGCAAGAACTGAATGAGGGAAAGAGAGAAGTAAATGAGTATGAAGAAATGGAGATGGGGTTAGAGGAACTGGCAAGGGAGAAGGAAAAGAAGGCCAGGAAAAGAAGGGAAGGGGAGACAAGAAAGAACCAAGCAGGTAGGCAAAGAAAATAATAAAAGAAAGCAGTGCATGCAGACTCCGGAGCCTGGCAATCTGTTGTCAAGTGCCTCTTGTGTCAGATGTGCTGCAGAGCTTGGCTCCGAAGGTTAATGATGGCAGCAATCATGATTCTAATTTACAGTAGATGAGATGAAAGGCAGCCAGGCCTCGGGCGAGAGACCCTACAGCGATGATCGTGGAATAATAACACAGCGGCAGTAGTCAAGGAACACAGGGATGCTGGGAGGATAGATTAAGTAACTCTACTCCACAATCGTTCTGTATCCAGTGTATGATCCGGTGTTAAAAAAAGAAAAGAAATAGTTTGCCTATTACAAGTTCTCTGATTTATAGCAAGGATGTTTAGGTGTTTCTAAATGTTTGAAGTGAACCCTTTACAGCTTTTGTCTGTGACTAGCTATGCCTTAGTACCGATTTTGGGGTGAGATTTGGTCATTTTTTTTCTCTTTCCCTTCTCCATTGCTCTTCTGTGTTTTCCTATTACCTGTGGTCTGTGCACCTGTTTTGCTCTGAGGATGTAAACTATTGGAGAATAGGCATAACTAATAATTCTCTAATCCAGATACCAAATCTCTTTTCTTATTCCCATGTTTTCTCATATGCACAGTCTTAGTAGATTACATATCAAGATTCCTTTCATTCAGAGTCCTATGAATGTGATGAGTACTTTTCTCCTCCAGCCCATGCTTGGCTACAAAGGCCTTGTGAATGATCAAAGTTGGGAACAGTAAGAAATCCACTTTGAATAATGAAGGAGAAAAATGAGAAAATGCAGTGCAAGCAGAGGGCTGGGGAACAGAAATGGGATAGAGTTACACCCCACAAAATCAGAGAGATGCTACAAAGTTATATACAATATGCATGATGAATCCCTATAAAATATTCTAAAAAGCCAACTAAATTTATGAATCTAAGTAAAGTTTTATTGATGGTACCAAAGAAAAAGCAGAGTTTCTCCTCTGGGCTGAATGAGGCTAGAAACAAGAAGCAGGTGAGGTGTCAAGTTAGTAGAAATGTTTTGATAGCCTTGGCTTCCACAGGTCATGGGACTGGGGCTCTTTGGGGTTGGGTTTAGAAATGGAACAAGCCAACTTAATATGGGCATCTTAATATGCCATGTGATGGACAAACACTTGGCACTGTTAAAGATGAATTATCTTCAAATAGATTCATGACAGCAAAGCTTTGCTCCCTACCCAAACTATAAGCTTTTATGACAGTGTGTATTTTTTTGGCTTTGATTAATCCATCTCATCAAAGTTAATAAAGAGCATATACCAATGTATTCAGAAAGAAAAGGGTGCACCTGACAGATTACTGGGATTCATTCCTGGTCACTCATTCGCCAACCCCCGGCAAGCACAGGCTACTACTCATTGTGAAGATGATGTACCCAGGGAGGAGGTTATGAACACCTCGGGACCACAGAATGCCAGACTCAGTGACATGGGCTTTAAACCCTTTGACAGAGTGGTTTTCTGCAGACGATAGAACTTACGGTAATTTTTCTGCAGTGCCAGAATGAAGCTAACTGAGAGACCACAGCCTGTAAGTGAAGTGCATATAGCTAAGCAAGGAAGAGGTAGCTGCAGCTTATTGGAATGATGTCATCAAGCTAAAGGTGAAAAAGCTAACAAGAAATAATTGAATCGAGTAAGCCTTTAATGAGTACCCAACCTTGTTGAACAACTACATTGTACCAGCACTGGTGTACCAAAGGGAACCAAAATCCAAATAGAGCCTAGCAGCATTGATACCGAGGACGCATCAGGAAGAAATGCCCGGATGACGGGGCTCTCACGGCAGGGTATGCTCCCTGCTTCTCTCCCATTTCCCAGTATTCCTCTGAGAATTTCATGAGGGTAAAGTTAAAGACAAAGTTCTTACATTCTTAAATCCTCTGTAGAGAATCTGAAGCTCTTTCTTGGTAAATTTGCTCTGGGCTTCCAGCAGCTCAAGGGCCTCAGGCCGATGCCTGACCGTGGCCATCTCCAGCTCATCTTCCACGCTGTCTGTGGAGGAAAAGCAGAAAGAATCTTAGGACCTGCTGCTGCTTGCCACGGCTTATAATGAGCAACACAGGGAAACAGAAAGAAATGTTTACTAGGTGTCTGTGATTTTTCTCCAGAGGAAGGATCCTCACACTGTCAGTTATATTCTTTGCATTTCTCAGATTTAACAGTATGAAGCCAAGGCACTTCGAAAGCATTTGTTTCTCCATGTGCTAGCTTTTAATGTGGACACCACTAATCTAGCATTTAAAAGATACAGTTCAGCTTGAAAAGTATCAAAAATCACCAAGAACTGGACCTGAAATTTGTGTCTATGTGCAAAGTACTAGTTATAACATGGAACTGTTGTTTAATAACAGTGAGCATCACTTCCATAGAGAACCCTGCGAATACTCTCCCAGGTTGCCCTTGAAATCAGACATTTTACCAGGAGCTACAAGTAAAACCCTCAGAAGAGGTGCTGACAGGGGAGGGCAAACTGCAGCTCCTGATATGCCTGCCATAGGCCCAGTACCACATGTACATCCTGAAATATTAGGGCCAATAGGGTCTTTTATAGGATTTAATATATTTTACTTGGCTTTGTGAGATACATTTAAGCTGTTATTTCTCAAAGATGCTTCCAGCAAAAAAAAAAAAAAAAATTTGTGCCTGTATGTTTGGGAAATGCTATAAACTTTAAAGCAATTTTGGTTAAAAAAATACTGGAATGTATAGATTTTGAGAAGACCTACAACAAAGAATCTTTTTAAAACTTTGCTTAATACAATTTACCCAAAATGTTTGTACATAGAAACTTTTATGCTCTAAAGTAATATGAGGTAATATCCACATAGTTGCTACAGGGCTGTGTAAACCTAACTTTGGAGATGGTGCTGATATATTACAATCGGGATGTTTGTGTCTCACAGAATAGCGTCATTCAGTCCAGCTTCTCTGCAGTGAGATAAGATGGAACCTCCAATGCCTGCTCCAGTTGCAATCTACTCCACACTTCACAGGAGGATCTCAATAGGAAAAACCAAGTCTGACAGGAAGGAGGACCCATGTAGAGCCATGGCTTTCCTTCATTCACATCCCTTCCTCTTGGCTACCAATTTCAGACTCAGAAAGAAAGAAAGCGTAAGGAGAGCAGCCTTTTCTCATCTCCTTAATGCCAACATCATGAGTACATTTAATCTCTTGTCTCATGGGCCAATTAGAAATGTGGCCATTTTTCCACAATTGTACCATTTTTGACACTAACCAGTCAACCTCCTCCTAATATTTGCTTCTATCATTTGGTCTGCTTCACTGAGGGCCTTGAGGCCAGATATTTTGCCTAGCAGGAAAATGATCAGAGGAACCATGATATTGGCAAGTCCTAATCATTATCCTCAGATAGTTTACAGAAGACCCAGAACAATGATTAAACAAGTACTTGGAATGGTAGTGCTTCTCAAAATGAGTAACAAGAGATAAAAACACACTTTAACTTTGAACTTTTTGTGTTATAATTATTTATTTGGAAATAGTGACAAGGAAAGCTTCAGAATATTGTAGAATAGGTAAGAATAAAAGAAAAGAACATGAAAAGATGAGAAGGAAGGCTCTAAATAAAGTCTGAATAAAGAGGATAAAACTAATGAGGAAGTAAGAAGGTGATCTCCTTGAGTACTAAAAGAACCAAAAGTGGCTCAGAAAGGTCAACTATGAATTAATACATTGACCACAGGCTGGTCTTTGTAGAGAAAATCAAATAACAGATAATAAGATTATTGTGATTTACTCTTTCATTCATCTGAATAAATAGGCTGATTTTGCTCAGTGGGTCTTGAGATAGGAGGAGGGAACATGTCACAGCCTAAGATTGCTGTTGATCCAAAATTTTGAACTATTTTCTATTATGATATTTACCCACACAGAACTAAATGCCAGGCAACAGATATAATGTATAGAAAACACCTACTAGAAAGGCCCTGCTTTCTTGAAAAATGTCTCACGTAACTTATTTTGAATCATTTATAGTACCATTTCTTCAACCTAAAATATTGCCTTTTCCTTTTCTGCTATGCAAAATGCATAGATCTTTCAAAATCCTATTCAAGTATCAGCGCTCCCTTTCTGGAACTGCTCCTCCCCAGTAGGCTGAACTGATGAAGTTGTGAGTTCCCTAGAAAGAGGGTATAAGTCTTAATATGTGTGTTTATCATGGGACCCTAACAATGTCTGACGCTCCGCAGGCATGACTTATTTCGTAAATGAATAAACAAATGATACTGATCCTCAATTTTTCCATTCTTCTGCAGCTCCTCAAACCTAAACTTTTCTTCATAGAAATGTTTTCAGACATAGTCTTGTGGGGTATTGTGCCTTCAGAGCCTTCTTTTAGAATTACCATGTTCTCTATTCATTGTTCCAAGAAACAAAACATAGGTTAAAAATAAAGACAATTTGAATCAGATTTTCTGAGCAGTCTTTCAATCACAATATGACCTTGTCTAGACCTAGTGACCCTTCCTCTGACAAGAGACAAAACAGCATATTAACCTCTTGGCCTTTATACCTTGCGGCAAGTCTGAGCCATGCTACAGACTTTCTGTACAGAGTCTCTTCCTCCAGCTGTCTCAGACTTGCAGATGCTATGTCCGAGAAAAAAGGCCTTCAAGGCTGAAGGGTCAGTATAATTGAATTAAGTGTGTGATAGGATGATCACTGCATGCAATATTCAAAAGTTCCACCATGGAATGTCTGCCTGTGGGCTTTCTTGTTTTTCTGACTGACTGGTACTTTACTTCTTAATGACTTTTACCTGCCAAAGGGCTGTTTCTATTTCCAGGTGGCTGACAAACTTTAAAAACATACTTGGAATCATAAGCAATACCAGCATAGGATAAGTTTAAAAGCAAAACCCCTGAACCCAATCAAGTCTGATTCCCAGAAGGGAGCTTGGTGTGGAGCACAATGTGATTCTGCACAGTAGGTTCACCTTGTCACTCAGCCACCATCTAACAGTGTGCCTTTTGGGGGATTTTAATGTAGGGTCTAACATGTACTGAACTCCTGTTATGTGTCAGGAAGTTAATACACCTTATCAACATAATCATGATCTTCACAATAACCCTCACAGTAAATCTGATCTTTGCAATAACCCTCACAAGGCAGAACTATCAATTCTTTACTTGTGTAGAGACTGAGAATCATAGAAGTGAAGAAATGCATGGACAGATGCAACATAAAAAGAAATACAAGACATAATTTACACCCAATCTTTGATTTCACATCTTATGCTCTTTCTACTTTGCAAGCCTTATTCCAATAGAAATAATAGTGATAAAAATAAGGACAACCTCCTCATATCCCTGAACTATCACACTTTTAGGAAAGAATTGTGGAGGTCTAAGGGGTCCATTTCTTGCCTCCTACTCTCTACTTAATCCATTCAGTCTGACATCTTGTCTTCTTATGGGTTGAACTGGATCCCTTCAAATATACATGTTGAAGGTTTAACCATCTACTATGGTTTGGGGGTGGTTAGTCGCCTAGAGGGCCATTCATTGGAAGTTTGGTCCTTTGGGACCTAATGGGTGGTCATTGCTGGGTCCTACTGTTTTGCTTTGATTTGCTACTTGTTATGTTTGATACATTGTGTCAACCTGAGAAATTTAGAAGTTTAACCAAGAGACTCAGCAGGGAGCCAGGATCCTTACTTTGCAAATATCCTCATCCTGGGCAAGAGGAGGGTGCAGAGATTTTGTGAACGCTTTATCTGCCCTGGGAGACGTGGGGTGGCCATACAATATAAGGAGGGAAAAGAGACTTGCTCTTCCCCCTTTTTACTCTTGTTGCTTTTGCTGTTCGCTGCCTTGAAGTGTTGCCCCAGTGCCATGCCACCCTGCCTTGGAGCCTGCTGATTATGGACTGAAACCTCCACAAACTGTGAGCTAAATAGACCTTTCCTTCCTTCATTTTGGGTGTCAGGTATTCCGTCCCAGCAATAAGATGAAAGTGACCAAGACACTGCTCACCACATGGTCCCCCTTCTTGTCTGGCATGAGAGAATTCAGCCAAGGAGAAACTCACAGAGCTAGAGTCCTACCATTGGCTTTCAGACTCCTAGGAAGTAAGCTACATTTATTTTTATTATGAAGTATCAGGCATCTCATTACAGTAATGAAAATGGAGAAACATACACATAATGTGACTGCATTTTGAGATAGGTCTTTTAGAGAATTAAGATTAAGTAAAGTCATAGGTTAGGCTGTTATTCCAATAGGCCTGGTATCCTCTGAAAATGAAGAAGAGAGCCCTGGAATGTAGGTTTACAAAAGAAAGGCAGGTGAAGCCACAACAAGAAGACAGTAACCTGCTGGTACCTCGACCTTGGACTTCCAGTCTTCAGAACTGTGAGACAATAAATATCTGTCATTTAACCCACTCAGTGTCGTGTCTGTTATGTCCATATAGCAAATTAATTCATCCAACAACGTTTGAATGACACAGAAAATTAATAAAAACATATGTTATTATGTACAGTTTGCCTGGTATGTGCAGGATAATTTTCTTCACTCTCATCAAGAGAGGTATTATCATTCTTACTTTTTAGATGAAAAAATTGATTTTGAGTCTAAATTACTTGGTTTAAACTAAGTAGACCGAAGTCTTGCCAGTAAAGAAACTAACGGGTGTCCTCAGCATATTATCATCCAGAGTTTTAAGCACTATGATGAGACTGTTAACAAAATCCACCACCCTTTAGAAAAACTTTTCTCTAACTCTGGCAGAATATTATTTCATAATAATTCTGACAAAAATTCTGTGCAATACCTATTGTCGCTCACTTATTTACTTATTTATTTGCTTATTTTCATAAGAAGTAACCTGGGCCTAACCAATGTAACAAGGTCACATGATCTGGGGTTTGATCCCTGGATTTTTGACACAAAGATCCTGAGATTAGTCAATACCTTATTTTACGAGATGACAGTAGGCCTCTTGTTTTATTGGTTCAAAATCCTAGAGGATAAAAAGTTGTAATGATACATGAGTTGGATGTTACACACCCAGTTCCTCAATTCATCTCCAAGTATCCAGAGGAGGTCGCTACACTGTTAGAGGATGCTGTGCTGCTTGGAAACACAGGGTAGGAAAGTAGAGTGGGGGTGGCTTCTCAGGACAGGGAGGAGCACAGGGTTGTTTGTCTCTCCTTTAATCGTGGGGAAGGCTAGGGTAGGGAGGCTGAGTGCTGTGTCTGGGAGAATAAAGCACAGATCCAGGTGGCAATCTGGCCTCCTGCATGTCTCCAGCTTCTGTGAAAGTCACACTGCTGAGGAATACTTCAGAAGATCTGGCTCTAAGGCTGCACTGCATCCCGAGACAAGCTGAATACAAATAGTGTTTGAATTCATGTATCTTCTCACAGATTTGATTTTAATCAGACAACACATCCCCAAACTCAGACACCTCTGGGTCTCTTTGGTTGTCTCTTTCTGTGCTTTGTTCCTTAGATTTCAGTCTCTCAGGACCGAGGTTGTCCTATGTCTGAGTCAACAGTCCCCTCAGGCATGACACAATTGGGCTCCAAATTGGAATTCACATCACCAGGGAACAATAGAATGAGTTTTAAAAATAGGCATCTTTCTCCCCTTTTTCACTTCTCTTAAAATACAGTAGAGGGATATGATAGCCTAACTCATAATTATGCAAATTTAACTCTATCCAAGGTCAAACCATACTCTGAGAGCACAGCTACCAAACATCTCACTTCACAAGAAAAATGGGTGGGAGTTCTGCCTTTCCAAGACTTGTGGCTGTGAACAAGGACTAGAATGCAGAGAGCAAGTCATTTTAGGAGGAATAATGTCACTCTGTTGAGGACCCTGTTTCAGAACTCGGACCACAGGCACAGAGGTGAGGCCTATCTTGGGATGTCATAGCCTCCTTTGTGTGTGGTGGTCCTGCCAGACAAAGCCTCAGCCTGTGTGACTTCCATTGCTTTATCTCAGTTGTAATAGTACCCGCTGGTCATAGTCCTAAAGTTTGCCTTTTATTAAAATGGCCTGATAGTGCCTAGATTGGTATTATGACACTAACATTATGATGAGGTCACTTACTTTTGAATAACATGTTATGTATTATTAAACATTTAGAAGGTTGGGCCAGTGGCAGGTATGTGAAGGAGGTTTCATTAATTTTCTTCAAGGCTTTTAATCTACACATGCTGGGAAATTCTTGACCATTGTGCTACCCTTGGGAACCTCTGGTATAAGAAAGTGATGACTTGCTTGTTTCATCTTTAAGTCCAAAGCACCAGCACAAGAAGTACAAATGGAAAATAAATATATGAAAAATGTTCAACATTATGGATCATTTGAGAGATGCAAATTAAAACATCACTGATATTCCATCTCATTTCAGAAGGAAAGACTATCATCAACAAATCAGTTGGTAACAAATGCTTGCGGGGTTGTGGGGAAAAAGGAACTCTTCATCATTATTGATGGGAGTAGACTGGTGCAACCACTGAGGAGATCAGTGTGGAGATTCCTCAAAAAACTAAACTAGAGGTCGCATTTGACCCAGATAGTCCCCTTCTTGGTGTCTTCTCAAAAGAATTTAAAGCCTCATGCTACAATGACACATGTGTACCCATCTTTATAGTGGCACAATTTGAAATACCTAAATCTTGGAAATATCCCAAATGCCAATCAATAAATGAATGGGTAAAAAGGTTTTTTTTTTTTTTTTAAATACAGTAGAGTACCACTCAACTGTAAAGAAGGATAAACTTGAGACATTTATAGCTAAAATGGATGCACCTTGAGACCACATTATTAAGTGAAATAAATTGGACAAACATGTATAAATACCACATTGCTTTTCTGGTGTGAGAAACTGAAAGTGTAAGTAAGAATCAAATCTATAATAGATATTGTGAAGTAGGGAGAAATTGTTCAAAAGAAAAGGGGAATGGGGGAAAGGGAAAAGAAAAAATTTAGTAAAAAGGATAAAATGGAAACAAAGATTTGTGAATAAAGAAGGGAAGAAAGATAGAAAGGAAGGGAGGGCAATGAGAGGGAAAAAAGAGAAAGTAGGATGTACTGTGTGCATGTACAAGCTCCCCATGATGAATGTGATCGTTGTGTGTATGTAAATTGTACGAATAAATTTAATTTTAAAAAAGACTCGGGTGCTAGAGGAAGATTCACAAAGCTATTATCAAGGCACCAAGATAATTTTTTGTCCCTTTTTCTTAACTTTGAAAGCATGTAGAGGTAGGGAGGGACATGACCAGGGTGCCTGTATACTCAGCTTTCCACCGGATCATTCCTTAGCTATCCCTCGCCATGCCCACAGACGGTGGCCTGAGAATCAGCCAGGAAACAGTTTCAGGAGTTAAGGAATTTGATCAAGTCTGCAAACTGCATGTCTGTTGAGGGGGGAAACAGGCCCATCACACACCCGTCTTTCTTCTTCCTGTGTTAGTATTTGACCTCTGTGGACAGAAAGTTCAAATCTGGGCCAGGCGCTGTAAGCCTCTCTGCAAACTTTGACAGCTATAAATTGTTTGCCTGAAAAGGATGAAGGCCTGGGAGTCCCCTCAACTCTTCCTGTCCTCACCAGCCTTCACCCATCCACCCACCAGGAGCTATTTTCAGGTGCACACAGAGTGCATGAGCAATTAACTTCACTGATCATGTGCAGCCACGAGGAGAAAGCAATCAACCGCTGTGCAGCACTATGGGGGTTCTCGCCCTTCCCATCCCCCGCAACTGCAGCCCCCCAGTGTTTCTCAGTCTAAAAGTTTCTTCTTTAACCCGAGCCTTAAATATATTTTAGTACCCCCAAATCCTCCTTATAATTAATACTTTACTCTCATTTATATTCATATATCACACTGAAAATGAAAAGTACTTTGAAAATGGCCAATTACTGTGAACGTCTTCTGTTAGAGGTGCTTGTTGGCAACGACATTGCAATTTCCATTCTAAGAGAACTTGAATTGCTTTGCAATTTCATGATTGAATTCAATCACTTATGAAATATAACAGCCTCAGAGGTGAGCTGCTGGAGCTATTTTGCACTGCAAGTGTGAACGGATTGTCTCTCTGTCTTATTTATAAACATAAGTACTTCTTTAACATGCTTGCATTTTTAAAAACTAATCACCTAATTAGAATACTTATGTTAAACATTAAGCCTATTATTACTATAGAGTCATGAATTGTCTCTTATGTGTGCAGGTAGAATTCCTTACATGGCAGAGTCATGATTGATTTTTGGTAAATGGAGGAAATAAAAGTTAAACCACCAGGTATTTAAAACAGAAAAAAAAAATCTACAGTAGAACTGCTAGGGTGGGGGAAGCTGGAAACAATGGATGTGATTGAATTTACTCAAAAGACAGATCAAAGAACATTGATACTCTTATTAGAAAAGGCAGGGGCCCGGGGTTTTTAGCTCAGTGGTGTAAGTAGCTGCCTGCCAAGCACGAGGTTGTGAGTTCAATCCCTGGCACCAGAAAAACAACAACAACAACAACAACAACAACAAAACAAAACCGCAAAACCCAGGACTGATTATGGCCAAAGTGAAAAGTTTTACAAAGTAATGAGACAGAGAAAGAGGTGATAAAAGTTAGCTAAGATTAGCTCATTAAATTAAAAATTCCCTAACAGAGGGGTTTCTCTTCAACTTTGATGTACTTCCTTCTATTTATCTCCCCAAATCTAACAAGATCAAACTGTTTTTATATTATTTACTCTATATAAGCATTTTATCTATGCTAAATCATGAAATCACAAACACCATTGTATTTGTGCTATATCGCTGCTCTGTAGGTGAAGACTCTGGCACAGAGAGCTTAAATAACTTGCGTGCAGTCACCCAGTGGTAGAGCTCCTGCGTAAACTGGGACATCTGCTCCAGGGCTACCTAAAGTGGAGGAGAGAGACAGTGCCCTACTCACCAAGAGAGCACATATTCTCATAAGAAGCAGGAGGTTAGGAGCAAAGGCCTTTAAGTAGAAAATAGAGTTATGCTGGAATTAAACGTAGCCTTGTTGTAATTTCACGTGAAGATGCAGAGCCTAAATTCAATGGCTGTAAATCAAATGCGATGTGGTGTGTCAGTGGTAGAATGAGGCCCTAAACCTTGATCTCTGTGGCTCTTACCGTACAACTTTTTTAAATGCCTGTCGTGATGTCCTTTAGCAGTGAGTGCTCCCATATTTCCTGTCTCAATGGTTTTAATATGCTTCTGATTCCACACCAGAAGCAGGTGCAGATGTAGGGGATTTGAGCCCAAAAGAACATGTATTAGTAGTTTTACTGAAGATGTGACAAAATACTTCCCATTTCCCATTTAAAGGAGGAGAGGTTTAATTTGCTTCATGGTTTTGGGGATTTCACTCTGCATGATGGCTCCAAGGCAGGAACATCATGGCAGACAGATATGTGACAGCTAAGATGCTTAGTTCATGGAGGCCATGAAGCAGAATAGGGAATACTTTATTAATAATATAATTTTTCTTGTTATTTGTATTGATGTGTCATTGGCAACCATATATAGTGTCACTCTTAAAACAATGCACTGAAGTTACTCAGTTACTACAAATTTTCATTTTTCTCATGGGTCAATTTCCCAATTCTGACTATACTTAATGTCTTCAAGCCTCCACTTAAATAAATGTCCATAAACAGGGGTAATATTTGTATCAATTTCAAAAAATTAGTTTGAGAGGCTACTTGGATTATGGATAGGTAGAAATACATCATTAGATGACAGCAACTATGATTATTAAAAATAATTGCATAATTACTAATGAGGTATTGTTGCTCTAGAGCCTTTAGGAAGGGAGGCTCTTAGAATAGTACTTGAGCTGGATTGAGTCCTTTTTCTTTTCTTTTTTTTTTAACCTTAATCTTCGCCAAAATGCTTATTCTTTCCACACTGCAGTTTCTTCACAGTTAAAGGGTTGTAGCACCAGGACCTATTACACAATGTTGTTACAGGATCAAAATGGAATGGTATGTGTAAAAAACTAAATCGTGCCTGGGAAAGATGCATTAGAGCAACAGAGCACAAGACAGTACTGATCAGCCTCTGTCTTGCTTCTGTCAGTGAACTCCAGGATCATGGGGTTAGGGCTACACCTGGCTCATTGATGGTTACATCCCCGAATCCCACGGTGATGCTTGCTTCACAGTGGGTAGTGGTGAGCATTTTATCAAATGATTAAATGACCTCAGCTTGAGTTCAAGCTCTCTTGCTTAGTAGCTCTGTAATTTAATGCAAGTTATTTAAAATATCAAAGCCTCAATGTCCTCATCTGTAAAATGCTGATAATGACTGTGCAATAAAAATAAAGATTAATAAATTAAATATTAAAGAATTTTGGACAATATGTATTACTTCATAGAAAGCCACAGGCCTGACTTGAATTATTATGTGATGATTTTGCCAATGATACTTCTAACATCTGCTCATCTAAAGCATTAATTAATTTTACACTGCAATTGAAGCAAATTAAGTATGATTTTATTACTCACAGTAATAGCCACTGGAGAGTGTTTACCTCCAAGCATATTCAGATAACAATACGACATACTGAAGAATTGTTTTGCTACTCATGGTCTCAGATGAAAATGTTTTGTTAAGATGTTAATAAGGTTTCCTATGTAAGTTCTTCCCCAGAACATGCCTTTTGTTCTTATTTTTAAAAATTTTTTAATGAAATGTTGCAAGCAAAGATGGACCAGAGTTTCTGAAAGAACAGCTGCCTGTCACATTTGCTGCTCCAAATCCTTTGGCAAAAAGGTGACTTGAAAACAAGAAGTCTAAACTTTAACCCTGCTGTCTAAGCAGATAACAGTGCCATGCTCTATATGTTAGAGGCCTAGTGGAGTGGAAAATTGAGTCTGCTTGAAGTGCAAGATTCTCATTTCACTGACAAAAGAAAGCCAGCAGAAACGAGACTTACAGAGTTGATTCACAGCCCCAGAGTTACTTCTTAGATCAATACAAACAGAAAATAGCTGTGAAAACTTCTATCAGTCATATGGGATATGAACTATCAAAGTATCAATAAAAGAAGCTACATGGGTAGCCAAGCAGCAAAACATTAATGAAAGAGTAATAATAATAATTTTCTTCTTGTATATCTAATCCTTTACATGTGTTTTATGAAGTGCCACTCCATGTAAATTGACTGTATCAAAAATGGTAAGAAAATCAAGTGGGAAGCAAGCATTTCATCACACAAGTAACCAAAAACAACAACAACAAAAAAACAAACAATAAAGCTTGTTTCAAGAGCTACTTGTGTTTCTCAGGAACTTCAAAACCATATGTCTATTTAAACAAAACTATCTTTCTTTAACTCACTTTCATGTCTTTCTCCTTTTATTTCTTCATTTAATTAGTGTCCCTGTCATCCTGTTGACTCAACTTGGTTTCATTTTCAATCTTTCACTCAAAACTGTCTCCCAGTAATTCCAGTTACACAGTCATGGTGCACTTTGAGTTTATTTTCACCCTCCCGCTACTGTAGCCCAATATTTATACCTCTTTCATCTCACTGTTCAATAGCAAATATCTGCTTTGATGTGCAATAATTGTGAGTTCCCGGGGTTAGTGACTTAATTTTGTTGTTTAGTTTTCTCTTCTGAGAGGATTATAATTGTATCTTCCTCTTGGGCTAGCAGTAAATATTGACAATAATTGCTATAGCTTACTGTAGAGTTGTGCTCAATAAAAGTTACCTCTTGAGATTGTCTCTTGTGTACACATTTTAGGCAGTTTCCCAATTGATTTCCTGTTTTCTTTGTTTTCTCCTGCAGAACTCTAAATACCTAATTTGTTTTTGTGTCATCTTATCACTATAACTTCAGTGGATTGCTTGATTTAGAAACCAATACAGAGTAGGTTTTGTGAGAGTTTTACATTCTGGCTGTGTCTTGATTTTAAATGCTGTTCTTCATCCTCTGCTAGTCTTTCTTTCCTCTGGTTTCCAGTTCACCATCATTCCTCCTGACTTGGGATTTTCACCCAGGTCCCTGTACACTTGGCTAAATCTCCTCATTTCAAAATCCAGTCAGGACAGAAACTCATTCCTCAACTTACCAAAGTCCCATTGTTTCCCTGCAGAGTGAATTCAGGTTTATGTTGTGCTATGGTTTTAGTTCTTAAATGTCCTCAGTCTCTTGTCCTAGAGGCTTGGTTGCCAGGCTATGGTATAACTGGGAGGTGGTGGAACCATAGAATGTGAGACCTAGTGGAAGCAAATTAGGTCACTGGGGGCACCCCTAGAAAGGAATGATGGGATCCATAGCCTCTTCCTGTGTCTCTCTTTTTGCTTTCTGGTAACTATAAGGTAAGCAGCTCTGCTTTGTCACACATTCCCCACCATATTTTCCCTTATCATGGTTCTGAAAGCAATGGAGTTAAACGACCACAGACTTAAAAATCTCAAACTGTGAGCCAGAATAAACATTTCCTCTTTATAAGTTCATTATCTCATGTAGTTTGTCACAGTGATGGAAAGCTGACTCATATGTGTTGGTTGCAAAGTCTTTTCAAATCTGGCTTCAGTTCATCTCTCTCGTTATGACTCTTCCTCATGTCTTATCCCTCCTATCTCTCTTAAATTTCATATCTTCAAGCCTCTGCTTTTTCTACATTTGATGAAATAATTTTTTCCAAAGGGCCTTGCAGAGATACTACCTTCTTGTCTCACATAAGTGACTGCAGTGGTCATGGTCATTGATTATTACAGTCCTTGCAGGACAACAGCAAGATTAGCAACCTTTACTGGATACATAGATAAACATTATATTATATTTCCATTTAATCCTTTGAACAAACATATAAAATATTCATCATTATCATTCTCACCTTACAGATGAGGAAATTGAATCCTAGAAAGTATAAGAAACTAGCCTAAGGTTTTCACAGCCTACAAGTCATTGAGCCAAATTTAGTCCCAGAGTTATGATATTTTAGCGCCCAATGCTGATGTAATATTTGCTTTCACAACATTTTACTGTATACTCTCTATATATGCCTGTGTTTTTTATTTTAGTACAATGTCAGCCTTCAGATGCAGTGATCTGTGTGTTCCCCTGTTCCTGGTATTATCTACATTCAAATGGTTCTCCAAAATTCTCCATCATGTTGAGCTGAAATCCACTAAACCTGCTACAGAAAAGAGAAATCCTGGAACCTCTGCTTGTGGCTCTCTCATACCAAGATTGTTCATGATTTAATAAAGACTTTTAGTAGATACACGAAGTACTAGGAGAAAGAATGCCCATTTTTCCATTTGTCACTACTTATATGACTTTGGCAAAACCAATTTTTTTTTCTGTCTCTGTCCCTGTCTATGTATCTCTTTTTGTTCCTTTAGTTTGGGAAATAGAGACTGTAGTCCTTGAGATACTCTGTTTTCACAAGAATTTTATGAAGGAGAAGTGACATCTTCAAGAGAAAAAACTTTAAGCCCTATAGAAAAGCTCACACAAAAAGAAGTGAGAAATATTCAAAATAGTAAACCATGCAGTGAACAAGTAAATGACAGTTCCAGTTGGCAATAAATACAGGTTAAGTGAAGTTTCTAATGTTTCCCAGGTCCTACATCTCATAGATCAGAATGTGTGAAGAAAGGAAGAAATGGTATGCAACTTAAGATTTCCACCATCTGCCCCAGACAGAAATAAGAAATTTCATCATGGTGGCATCCATCCTCCATGATCTAGAAGAAGAGTTGGGCATGGCCTCTAGTTTTTCCTTTGTAGATGATGAGACCAAGGCCCAGAAAAAGGAAACTTTTCATTCAAGCAACCAAAACCTCACCCCTGTATGACATGGGACTCTGCAGCTCAAATGTTGGCTTAGCCCATTTCATTCCTCTTCCTGATGATATAATTCATGCAAATTAATTAGCCTTGTATGCCTCAGTTTCCTCTTCTGTAAAACAGGCACAGTCATGTTTCCCCTACACAATTATCTTTTTGGCATAATGAGTTAACTGTGCAAAGCACTTACAATTATGCTAGACATGGAGTTAGTGCTACATGTTTGTTAAATAACTTAAAATGATATCTGAGAATATAAACATAAGATTTTTAATCCCCATAAAGACAATGAAGCTGAAAAAATTAGCTTTGCACTTAGAAATAACTAAAAATGAAGTTTACAAAACTTCAGACACTGTTTCTCTTCCTCCAAAGGGTTTCTTGATTATATACTCAAGTCAGAGCTCTAAGCTAAATTCAGCAAAGAATTAGCACTAGATAAATTAACTGTCTAAAGGTTAAGCATTGTATTTGTTTTCAATTTCCTGGAGGTTACTGTTTTATTTTTAATTGGCATCATGTTGGCAGTTCAGCTTACTTTTTGAAAACAAATCCACCAACACCCAAATGCTGACTTATTTCTTCGCCAAAATATTTCTTCATAACATTTCCATGATCAATATGCTACCAGGAAAAAAATACACCAGGATGTAATGTTATGCTTGAAATCAAATGTGTAAAGAGTAGGTAGAAAATTATACCTTGAAATTATGCAGAGTAATATACTGGCAGCAGCCTAAAGGTCTTGAGTTGTCTAGTATCACAATCACTGTTGCCTTTGCTCTTCTGTGTCTGCCCAAATCGGCAACAGTAACAACAATAACAACAACAAAAAACTTGGAATGAAGCTTTAATTTAGTGAATCAATTATTTTGGTTGAATGACAGCACTGAAATATTACTATGCAGATGTTATTATGATTCAGATATAAATTAAATTGTGTATAAATATAAACAGCTCAGAAGTCAAGTGCTTAACACTTTGTCTTCTGTATTCATTCCAGACTATCACCTGTAAATATCTTTGTCACTATAATGTCCTCCAATGAATAGCAAAAAATTGCTTTATCTGTTAGATGAAAATAAACTACTCAGAGTTATTTAATGAGGAGATACAGCACACATTTGATAGCATTTATGTTCTAAAGAAAAAACGACTGTGTTCCCATAGAATATAGCAGCAAGAACTGCTAGACACTGAGCCATCCATGACATAGACTGTTAAACTCCTTACTCCTATAAATCTCGGTGTAATATTAACTAGCATTTATGATCTCATTATCAGCCTCAAAGAGGTCACGGGATTAAGAAGGAATAGTTTAAGAAGAGAAGCCAAGGTAATTGATTCTGAGAGTTGTTATTGGTTCTGTAGACATCAACTCTTAGCCTCCAAAACATAGAGAAATGGGACAGCTCACCTTCACTTGCCCCTGGCCTGTTGCTATGGCTTAGATTGAGAGAGTCCCTCAAAGACCTCGTGGCTCATAGGCAGAGCTGGGACACGGTGGCTGAATCATAGGGGCTTACAGCTGCCTTGCGGTTAGGAGATGAGGGCTGGTGGAGGAGGCTGCTCACTGGCGCTGTGACCTGGAAGGGTGTGGTTCCCTCTCCAGCTCCTCCCCTCTCTCTGTTTCTTGGCTGCCATGATGGGAACAGTTTTCCTCCACTTGAGCTCTTCAATCATGGTGCTGAGCATGCTGGGACTAAGATCTGAGGAACCGTGAGCCAAATAGACCTCTCACCCTTTATGCTTCAGGTGCCGGCATTTTATCCCCCTGATAAGGAAAGTGATTAAGATGTCTCGCTGCCCTTTTAAATATTGTTCTGGATCTGGCTGACTAAACTCTACAGACAACATTACCTACCCTGTTTGACGTTTTGGATTTTGATTTGGTCTGATCTATATGAAACACCAAACTGAGTTCAGAGAGGAGGAAATGAGAGGCCATAGTCTTTCTTGCTTGTTTTCTACCTTAGAGAGTCAACAGAGGTTGCCTCTCCCTCGCAAGGGCTAGAGTTACTATTAGGATGCCATGTCCTTCAGCTTCTTCCTTATTTTCTAATCATTGGCCTAGAAATGGAAAACTTCACTCTTGCCAGTCCAGGGTGCCTCCAGCTTTCGTGGCTCCCCCAATCCAGCCCTATCTGTGTGACTGGTTCTTGGCCAAACTTTCCTCCATAGCCCTGCTTAAATAAGCCTTGTAAGTGGGTTGAGGCAGTGCACTCCTGTAATCCCAGTACTTTGGAGGCTGAGGCAGGAGAATTGTTTGCAATTTCTAGACCAGCCTGGGCTACAAAGTGAGCCCAAAGCCAGCCTGAACTGCACAGTGAGACTCTGTCTCAAATAGACAGAAAAAAAAAGCCTTGTAATTCCTTCTCTGACCTTGACTGATAACAAATCATAGAATTTCATGAATTGGAAAATACTGAATTTGGAGTGGAATTTCTTATCCCAGAACTGTTTAATAGTTCTGTGTTTCTGAACACATCATTTCCTTCTCTAGTCTTTGGATTCCTCAAATATAAATTAGGCCCATACTAATGCACTGGGGGTCATTTGTGTGTCAAACCTATGTCCTTCATCTCTTCCTTGAGATTATTCTTCTCATTTTCTACTTTGAGTATGAACTCTCTCTCTCTCTTTCCCGCTTCTTTCCCTCCCCTCTCTTCTCCTCTCCACTCTTCTCTCCCTTTCCGCTGTGTTACTGAGCTACAACTCCAGCTGCCATTTTTAAATTTGTTTTTGAGGTAGGGTCTTGCCATGTGGCTGTTGCCCATATTAGGCCCCAAATCACTATCCTTTGGCCTCAGCTTCCCACAGTGCTGTGATTATGGGTACACATCCCCTGCCCAGCTCCTGTACACTAGAACAATCCATTCCATGTATTTGTATTGCCAGACTAAGGAGCTTTGGATATAAAGCTTTGTTCATCCAATTGCCAAGTTGGAGGATTCCATACAAATCATTACAACTTTTCCAGGTCTCAGCTGCCTCAGCTGTGAAATGGGAACCCAATGTCCACCTTCCTAGAGGCAGAAGGCCAGACCAAATGGTTTCCTGTGAGATGATAACAGTGGCCTCTTAGCTTGCATCTCACAGTCTGTGCTTCTTCCTCTTCTGCCGCTGTCTCCAGGCCCTTGTACCACTTGCCTCATCTTGATTTAAGGTCTCAAATTTTACCTCAGCAGTGAGGTCCTCTGCCCTGGTTAGTATAGTTCCTTGTGTATTTCTTCTCTCAATCACATTACACAGGTTTACTTCCACCATAATACTCATCACTTCTGAAGTTATCTTTGTTTTCATGTTTGTTGTCTTAATTCCAGGAATAGGATCGATAAGTTCTTATTCCCCATTTGAAAGCCAGAATCTAGTGCTGAGACTGTTTCACATGGTCTCTCAAAACAAACAGACCAAATCCTGGAGTAAAATACTAATTAAAGAAACTACAATAACTTATGTAAATGAGTTTTGGCACTTTCTTTAGGAAGAAGCACAAAAGAAATCCAAACCCTTACTTGCCAGGTAATCCTTCCTTTTGTCTCTTTTAACAGTTCCTGGAAGAGACACAAGTGTCTGAGCCAAAACCATAGCACAAACCTATAGATATGAAAAAGTAAATTGAAAGGATTTTTCGGAGAGAAAATTGACCAAAGTTTAATGACCAATAAGATGACAGGTAAGGGAGTAAAAAGAGTAAGGAATATTCTAACTTCAGCAATTGGACAGCTCCTGCTGCCAAGGAACATACAGGACTTTAGGGGCCTGGTCCCACATGATGATGATGATGATGATGATGATGCTACATCTGGCTGTGTCTGGCCAGCATTCAGGGATAGACATTCAAATTAAGTGGATAATTGCCTGCTCAGGGGACAGTGGGATAGGCAAAATCAACACCAGCCCATCCTTTACCTCATGGTACAGGTGATGGCAACCACTATCCCTATCCTATTTCTCATTCTTGTCAGGGAGTTATTAGTGTCAGGTGAAAGATATTTCAGGGTCTACATTGTTTCTAACTAAATCCTAGCTATTACATTTCTGTTCAGCTGCCAGTCTGGTGGTCAGCTGGAGAAGACTGCCGTGGGGCTCTATTAGCTCCTTCCCCTCAAAGCCATGCATACTGTTCCCCAAGACCTTTCCAAGGCTGTTGAATTTTTTGATAATTGTCTGGCAGTCTTCTCAAATTTCAAAGGCACAAAACCTGGCTTAACGCAAGGAGTTTGAGGTTTGCAATTTTTGCTTTGTATTAAAGAGGAGTGATACATTTAACTTCTGAACATTTGCAAATATCTATGATCCTTCACACAGAAAATTTTTATCACAGGCTTTATCTTGAGATAAAAGTAGTAGAAGTAACAGATTCAGCCTACACTTAACAAATAACTACAAAACTATCTAGTCAAATACCAAGAAAATTGCCAATGCAAGAAAAAAAAATGACTTGCACAATATGTATGTCATGTTAAACATACCTGAAAAGTGAATTCTAAAAAAGTCTTTCTAATATATATTAGGAAGTTTGTGTACACATAATTATTTCATTTATTAATTTGAAATCTGGTAGGAGTTTATCTAAAAGGCATATATGAATGCACATACTGAGATGTTTATTCTAGTCCTATTTATACTAGGTGGAAAAAAGTAAAAAATATAAATACCTCCCAATCCAGGAAATGGAGTTAAATACAATACACTAGATATAATGTAAAATGTGATATTATACCTGCAATTAAAATTATGTTTAAAAAGTTAATAAGGTTACTCTGTATGAAAGTATGCAATCTAATAATAAAGAATATAAGTTTGGCATAGACATGACTCATTTTTGCACATTTTGCACAAAAAATCATGTTTACCTCAAAGCAGGAGAATGTAGTAGAATTATGTGTGTTATGAAATGTTACATGCATGTGTGCTTTATTTTTTGACTGCATTTTCCAAGTTGATTTCTATGAATGTGAGTTTTATAAATATGATGTGTTTAATTAGCCATCTCAACTCTACATAGGGAGGAGAATGAAGAGGATGATAAGGAAGAAGGAGAAGAGGAGAAGGATGAAGAGGAAGACTGGGAGGAAAAAGAGGAAGAGGAGGGCTGTATTCCATGAGGGGTCAGATTCACAGGGGCAGGGGTAGTATCAGTACAGCTGTGAATCAAAAGGCAAGATGGTCTTGGCTTAGTGAGAAACACACTTGAAAAGCTGTCAGCAACATAATAGGTGACTTCCAGGGAACTACTCTCTGTTAATAGCCAGGGATTCAGAGGAGAAACAGCGCTAGGCATTTTTCACGTTCCTTTCATTCTATGTTTCTCTGCTTCTGAGAATCTAAGCACTGGACAGCTCACCAAGAGCTTGAACTGTTTTGCATGAAATACTTTTTCCTTTTGTTATTGGCTATTACAGATAAACTTCACATCTCTGCTATGAAGAATTAAGAGCCCTTTCTTATACTCTTCCTGGAAAAAGACAATGGAATTTAAAATGAGAATGGGCCCTTTAATAGGGAACTTGCAGTTCCCTAGTTTAAGCGGCTTTCTGGGATCCTGGGAGAGAACTTCTTATGGACTGACTGCTGCTCATTCCTCAAAACACCCAGGCCAAGCCTGGGTTCGCTCTGTGTTCTCCACAGCCCAGCCTGCAGACTTGAGGGGGTACATACCAGGTGGCCCTGGATCTTCTGCCAGTCTGGTATCTGCCTCCTTTTAGCAACTGCTTGCCCTGGTGTCCTCACAGCATTTTTCCAACCCTATGCCCAGTTGCTGAGGGGCCAGTAAATGGATAGGGAGCAAAGAAAGATCACCTTGCTAGTAATTCCATAGTAATGGAATTATTGTGTCCTCCTTCTTGGTAAGATACTTATACATTCCAAGGACTTCACCTGATAAGCAGCTACCTGGGGATGTGGTTACGAATGAGGAAGGTTTCATATCAGTTAACCTTATGGGGTCTACAGATCATAGGCCAGGTCTAGTGTCAGTCCAGTTTCAACCACTTTTCATGATTATAAAAATATAAATTTGTGTTCATTCTGATCATCTGTGGCTTATTAGATTTTTTAAAAATTTCAACAAAAATCCTTTTTTCTCATACTTACTTAAAATTGATTTGCAGTCCTGTGTGAATATTTATTTGGGGGATAGCTTTATTGGACATTGGTGTAGAAAGAGTGCTAACAGTGGTGACAATTTTGTTCTTCTATGAATGACTGTAGCCAGCCATTTCAAAGTTACATTTTACGTGTCTACCTTGTACAAATGACTATGTTTTCAGTAAATATTTGGTAAATTGGCGGTTTTGATTTTAACTTGAAGGGAGAAAAGCAATGAGTCTAATAACCAATAGTCACTGACAAATAGCAGCAATAAAATCGTGCAGCTTTCATACCATGTAGGACTAAGGCTTTGACATTTTTCTGGATTATAGCTTCCAGGTTGCTCAGGATATGTTATGTCTTGTTTGTGAGACTGTCTCTCTCTCTCTCTCTCTCTCTCTCTCTCTCTCTCTCTCTCTCTCTCGTGTATGCATTGAACAACAAAAATCAAATATGTATATCTCAACTATAATTTTAATTTTTGCATATGGGTTATTGCTAATAAAAATTACTTTGTCCACCAACTCTACCTATAGCATGCAACATAGTTCTACTAGTTTTATTTCTTGCTTTATATTTTTAAATCTGTTCTATATTCTGTTCTATCTCTCAATACATGAAACAGAAACAAACATATAATAAATACTCGCTGAGTGAACCAGTGAAGTAAATGAATCTTATTAACAGGATATATTATCTTTGGTCAGTGCCATTGAAATAAATTGCTCTTCTGTGAATTGCCATGGTTATATTGGCTTGTTTGTGGTTCAGTATATATTTCCTACACTTGTGTTATGGTGACTAGTAAAATTTTAGGACATTCACAATTTTTAATCACTAGCTGAACCCCTAGGTTCCTACAAATTGGTGAGGCAGTATAAAAAAAAGTGCCTGTCAATGTATAGTTTCCAGCCCTACATTTAGATATTACCACTAGCTTTTTAATGTTTTAGTTGCTCACAAGCAAAGAACATGACCTTCTCTGTCTGATTCTAAGGGTAGTTTGATGGTTGGAAAAAAATCATGAAGGAATTTTGTGCCTAGAATACTTGTAAATGTCCATTATAAAGTCACTATACAATCTGCATAAAATCACCTAGTCGTTTCTCTTTAGATGTTCTCTATTTTCTACACATTAAAAATGTCACATCATTGGAGGGAATAGAAGCTGGAGAATGTGATCCTTCCATGTGTCTGACCAGCTTGGTTGGTGATGGCGAAACTCCTATAGCTCTCCATGATAGCAAACAGCTGGCTATGGCACACTCGCTGTATGTAGGCTCACCAGGCTAGGCCACAACATCTGGGTATTTAACCAAATACTTATTTAAGTGTTGTGAAAATATACTGTACATGTGGCAATGTCTGCAGTCAGTTTAAACTATGTAAAGAGTAAATTTCCCTGGATAATGTAGGTACTCTTTTTCTAATCAGTTGAAAGTCTAAAGCAAAAATTAAAGCTTTCTCAGAGGCAGAGATTTTGACTCAAGAATATAGGATAAAATTCTGCCTTATTTTTTTCCAGTCTGTCATATGAATTTTACACTTGCCTGTTCCTTTAGTGCTATGAGCCATAAATATTTTTATGTGTGTGTTTACATATGCATGCATGTTTCTGTTTATCCTGTTTTTCTAGAGAAACTCAAGTATATAAATCTTGAAAGTGGTCTATACATCCATCAACAAATGAATGCATAAAGAAAATTTGGTATCCATACACCCTGGAGCACTACTCCATCTTGAAGAACACATTTGAGTCACTGGTAGGAAAATGGGAGCCTTGAAATCATAATGCTAAGTGAAATAAACTTGACACAAATTGCATGGTTGCCCTTATATTAGAAACCCAATGAATAGTTTAAAGGCAAAATGAAAGATAGCTAATAGGAAACAGAGAACCCACGTGGAGATGGGAAAAGGGGCCTGGGAGGGGTCTGAAATGGCAGGGAGGGAAGGTGAAAGGGCAGTGAAGAGGATCAAAATGTGATATTTATGTATGTACTCATTCTTATGACAAGTGTTATTTATTGTATTTCATAAAATACTAATTTTTAAAAAGTGAGAGAATACAATGCTCATGTGGGGAGAGTGAGCAAAGACACATTCCATTTGTTCTTTTAAATGTTTTCTCCTTTCCAATATTTTCTCTAATCTAGTGATATTTTTGAAATTCGGGAATATCTAATTACATACCAAGGGCATAGAAGTCAAAAAAACTTAAACAGTACAGCCAATAGGGATAGTTCTCAAAAAGTGAAAAATAAAAAATAAAATTACCATACTGACTCAAAAATATCACTTCTAGTTACACATGCAAAGAAAATACTGTCAGTCTGCTGAAGAGACATCTTCACTGCCATGCTTACTGCAGCCAAGGCGTGGAGTCAACTGAGTGCCTCTCATTGGGTGCGTGTGTTAAGACAATATGCTACACAATAGAACAGAACTAAACCATAAAATATAGTGAAGTTCTGTCATTTGTGACAACATGAATGAAACTGGAGGTCCTTCTGTTAACTCAATGAGCACCCACAAAAAGACAAGTCCTACTTAAACTCATGTAAATGTGGAATCTAAAAGTAGTGCTCTCATAGGAATTGAGAATAGAGTTGTCTTCACCAAGATCCTGGGGGGAGGGAGAGGGATGAGAAAGATTTATCAACAGCTACTAAACTGTAGTGAGGAAACATGAGTGCTTGTGTCCTACTGTTCAGTAGAGTAACTATGGATAATTATAATGTATTATGTGTTCCAGAAGGCTCAAATAAAGGATTTTGAATACTTTCACCACACGGAAAAGATATAGGTTTGGGGAGATGGGTATGTTTACCCTCATTTGAATATTATACCATGTATGCTGTGTGAAGACATGACATGGTCATGTCTTTATGGTGCCCCATAAAGATGTAAAATTTGTATGTGTTCATTGTGAAAACAACCCAGAAGCATGCGAGCTAATACTGCTTCCTGGGTCTGGCTGCTCGGCTACCATGTTAGGCAGCAGGAACCCAAGCATTACTTGAGTCTAGTCCTCATTCCTCCCATCAAACAGGAATGTCCGCAGGTTTTGAAGCACAGACTTTGACTAGCTCTGTGTCTGTCTGGACACAGGAAATGATTCAAAATTGCACCAAAGTACTCCAGGTCAACAAAAGTACATCAACAGAGCTGATTTTGCCGTATGTGATACATCGATTCCTTTAAAGCAGGGAAGTGCAATGCATGCAGACCTGGACAAAGGAAACAGACAATTCAGGGGCGAAAAGAAAACTGAACTTGCTTTGAATAGCAGGAGACGACGTTTTGGCAGCTGAGCAGGGCAAGAGCTTCATGAGTCGCTCTTTAATGCTGCGCTTGGTGTTGTTCTGAGCGTAGAGGAAACCTAGAAAATACAGGGATCTGGTGTGTTATTGCGCCTGCGCAGGGAACGTGGGCCATGCTGCAGGGGTGGGCGGAGAAGCCAGGCGGCAGGACAGGGACGCAGCCATCCACTCAGACAATCTCAGGCAGCGGGTTTGGATCCTCAAGCATTATCCTCTTAGTAACGTTTACCTTTTCAAAATTTTCCTTCTATTACATTAACCACAATGATTAACAAGTGAACACAAAGTTATAAAAAGTTATCTCTTGGATGACAAAAGTAAAATTTGGTGGCTTTTTAAGGATCTTAATTCGGGGAAAAAAACCCAAACAAACAAGTATCACTAAAAGAGTTGACCAGATTGAAATTTCAGTATTGAAACCAGCAGAAGGGCCCGCATCACAGTTTTCTGTTCTCTCTGCTCCCCATCTCTGATTGCAGAGGAGGTAGATGCTCTGTATAAATCATTCACACCGCAATCACCTGTGAGTACCTTTGCCTTCCCTGAAAGTGAGAAAATAAACGTCCTTCATATGCAGTGGCATGGGCATATGCTGACACGTCTATCCAGAGATGTGACAGTCCTTCACAATTTCCACACACGCACATTTTCCTGAGTAGAACTTTTTCAGCCAGACCAATTCCAGAAGACGCAAGACGGGTCTGTAAAATGTTAACCCAGGTATACAGAGCAGTGCCTGTGATTCCAGCCAGTTGGAGAGGATTCAAGAAAAATCAACAGTGGCTGATCGCCGCAAGCTAGCAAGTGCCTGAAACAATTTTTGGTGGCAGGAACCAGCTGTCCAACTCATTAACACCTCAAGCACTGAGCACACAGGAGCCTGCATTTGCATGTTAGTATCTATTGCTTCTCCAGATTAGTTTGGAAGGTGTCAAATGCAAAGCAACAGCAATAGAACCATTTTAAATTGAGGTGAAACAGTCTATATGGTGCGGATATGGCAAATGTGTCACTTGTTCCTTCTCTAACTCATAACTTGTACCTTGAAATTATAGACAACTCCTGACTCCAAGATTCTAGTTCTGAGTCTACCTCGCCATCAGTGGCCACTGGATAAAATTCTAGTAGGCATGAGGTGACAAAGTGAAGCTGAGACAGAGAAACACCTGACTCATTTTTCCTTGTTGGCCAGAGAGGGTGGGAGGTTTGGATGGCTTGGCCAACATCTTTATCCCCCCTCATCCCGCCAACAGACTAGGACAGTTTGCTTCATTTAGTGTTCTTACTATCAAACAGTGATTTTGTGCTTCAACATGGATGCAGCCAGACAGGCAGCGGTGACCTCCCCAATTTTCCCCTTCAAATGACACTGTTACATTTTTGAAGAAAGGAGGGAACACTTGGGAGTGACTAAAGTCAGGAAGGGAGGAATCTGGGCCCCTGTCTGTGCACCCAACATTCACAGCAAGCTTTTTTCCCTACCCCTCACTGCAACAGGCCTGAGGCTGCCACACCAGCATCTCTCCACAGCAAGCATCTCTGCCCAGCGCCTCTTGGGCTTTGGGCTAGGAAGACGCCCTGCTGTGCACCAAGCCAGGCCTCCTGCACTGCAGCTTAGGGCCTGCTAAAATAAACATAAACTTTCGTTTATGTTGTATGCTGTGAACCTGTTTATGCTGTTTAGGTTTATGCTGTAAACCTGATCATGAGTTCTCATTTTTCCTGTAGTGTAGACTCCATAAGACCTACAAATGTAATTTGGGATTTTTTTTATTTTTAGTAATGTGGACAGAGCAGTTATTTAAAAAGAAAGAAGAAAGAAAGAAAGAAAGAAAGAAAGAAAGAAAGAAAGAAAGAAAGGTAAATACTAGAGCTGCTAATACCAAAAAGCTATGAAGACCAGTACCTGGTGGTCCATACCAAAAAGCTATGAAGACCAGTACCTGGTGGTCCACTATGATGGTCAGCACAAACTGGCACTGGAAGGCAGTGGCCTTTGGCAGCAGAAAACAGCAGCTGGCTGTGTCAACTACTGGGACCCAGCAGTATCTGGTGACATCAGGACTGAACACAAGTGGTGATAGTGGACACATGTACTGAGAACATGTATTAAAAATAAAACAAAACTTTACAGTGTAATAAGGATTCTCGTTAGTCACTGGAATAGGCAATGTGGGATTTCTGGCTATTTTCAGAGTCAAAGTGACCACAAAGGATAAACATTTTGAATCAATTCAGGACATCAAGGGATGCAGGAGAGTGGGGCTAAAGATATGCATAAAAGACAGCTTGCAGAACCGCCTCAGAAAGCGGCCAGCCTGACGCACACGTGAGGAGCAGTGTGTTTGAAGTGAGGGGTACTCTTCTGTGGGAGACTAATGATGCTGTGTCTTTTAATGCAATAGAATATTTTTAAACATTCATTCTGCTTTTTGGTCACACTGCATATAGCTTCCCTACTGCAATTCAAATTGGATGATTTCTATTCCAGTGTTTAAAGAGTACATACTTTTGAATGTATTATTGTACTATAAGCAGTGGCATATCTGGAAAAACTAAATGAGACAAATGGTTTTGAGGCCTGAAGCATTAAGCAGTAAAATGCAATAGAAAAGCAGTTCAAGAGCTGAAGCCACGAAGGCCCTGCTGGTGGCAGACTGCTTCCCTAACTCAGGGGAACGAAACTCAGTCTTACAGCACTGAGATGGCAGAGACTGGAATTTTAGGCTCCCCAAATGACTGGCACTTCTAAATGAGAGAGGAGAGAAGGGATGTCTGTATGTGTGTGTTGGAGGTATGCTGGGGACACTTGTGTGAGGGTGACATGCACATTGTTGATGAAGGGCTGAGAAATACAGGTTCGGGTTAAGGTTTCATGAGACTTAGGCAGAAGCTGCTGTAAGGTGGAGAATCGAATGGAGATAACACAAGTTATGCAGTGCTAGGAAATTGGTGGAGATCAGTCCAGAAAATTGAGGGGAAAAAAAAGAAATAAAGAAAGATAAAAAAGGGGGGAGGGCACTGAGCACTTTTGACCTTCACTTTTGAGTTCAGAAAAGTTGCTTTAAGAGGACAGATAATTTCCTAGAGTGAGTACACAGCATATGACTAAGGCAATAACTCAAATTGACATAACCTATCAAAAACAGCACTAAAGCTAGAAAAACAAAGAGAGCTGTTGAATTATGAGATCTCTTCTAGAATAATATTCAACTCATTTTGAAGAAGACAATACAATCTAAACTCTCTACATGGCATTATAACAATTCCATTGTGTTTTCGAATGTTACTCGTATGTAAAAAAAAGCAGAAAAAAGTGACCCATAATCAACATTTTAAAAGCAGTTTACACAAATAGAAACAAAAGGTAAAATACAAAAAATGAAAACATTTTTAGATTTACTTAACAGCTTACTGGGGACAACTGAAGAAAAATTATAGACTTGCCTAGAAATCAAGAGAAATACATCATCCAATGTAAATAATAGAGAAAAAAAGAAGATTTAAACAATTGCGCCTTAGTGATCCAGGTACCATATCAAGAAGCCCAATATGAATAAAATTGGAGAAGGAAACAAAGTAGGAGTAAATTTTTGAAGGAATAATGGCCAACAGATTTCACATTTGATCAGAAACATCAAGGTAAAGTAAAACTTTAAACTTCAAGCAAGACAAACACACAAAGAATCATGCATACTTGTATTATAGTCAGAGTATGATAACCAAAACTGAAAGACTGCTTATAAAACAGAAGAAAAGAACACCTATAAGGGTAAGATAATATTGTGTCTTATCAGAAACAATAGAGAATAGAAAATAATAGAAAAGCACCTTTGATGTTTCCAAGAGAATATAAAGACTGTCAATGTAGAATTCTGTATTGAATAAAAATAGATTCGGGGAGATGAAGGTGGAGTAAAATATTTTCCTACAGACTAAAACTGCAATAGTTCTTGTCCGATGGACCTGTATTGTATGATATGCTGAAGAAATTGCCTCAGGCTAACAGAAAATGCCATGATATGGAAAACTTGACTTATAGGGAGAAATAAAGAGTACTGTGAATGGCAAATATGTTGAGTAAATATAGAATATTATTTTATCATATTATTTGTTTAAAATTATTTGAGAGATTATTACATTTGTAATATGTAAAATTCTGATAATAACCTAAAGTTTGGGGGAGGCAAATATAAATTACTGGAGTATGGTTCTTTATATTTCACACAAAGTGGCACTATATTAACTCCAAGTAGTCTATAATAAATGAATGTGACATTGTAATATCTAGAAGCTAGAGTACAAAAGAGTATAATCAAAACACCAATAGAGGAATTACAATAGAATACTTAAAATATTTAATTAACTGCAGTTAGAAACACAGGGAATGAGGGACCAAAACTAAATGGGAAAGTAGAAAATCCACAATAAGATCATAGACTTAAACCCATCCACATAATTAAATATGTAACATGATTAAACTTGTAAGTCTCTTCTTATTCATTAGTGTTATTTCCATTAGCTTGTGTAGTGTCTGCTATACAAAACGCTCATTCGGCTTCTACTGATAGCACAAAATCATATTATATATATTTTGTGAGAGTTTCAGAATGTGCCTGTGAACGACATGCCCATAACTAGCAGTTGCAGGTGGAATTAATAAGATCTGTTTCTCCACTGTGAGGGTTGCAACATTTCCCCGGCTCCTAAGTGGAGAGCTGTGTCGAAGTTGCTCTGGTGATAGGCTGATAGGGTCACTGAGTTAGGGGGCGGGCTCTACTCACTAGCCAATAACAAGAAAGGAAAATTGGTGGTGAAGGCCAACTGGCAGACTGCTTATGGATGTAGCACATTTATCCACACAGAGACTAAACACGCTTTGATAGATTATTTATGTCTCATAACATGTATTTATTTATTCACAAACACTTAGTATAATGCATATAATATAAACATCATAAAGGATCTTCTTTGTAGAACTGTGGATAAACAATAGTCAAAGTACAAAATGTCCCTGCTCCTCAGAATCTCATCATCTACGTCTACAATACCTATTATATTTTATAATTGATTTGTCAATTTCACAAAACTGAATTCCTTAAAGGAAACATTCAGTTCATTCATGAATGAATTCATTCAAAAAACATTTGTTGAATGCCTGCTATGTGCTAGGCAGTGTCCTAGTGCAGGAAATAATAACTAAAAAAACCCCAAAAATTCATGTATCAGTGAACTTCTAATTATTGTTCACAGAGAAAAATACACAAAAATGCGAAAGAAAATAAAAATATGTCAGTAGAAAGCAGGGATGGGGCCTATGGACATCTGGTAGTGGACAGGGTTTGAAGGCCAAGTGGGAACACTAATAGTTTTCAATATGGTAGCTGGGAAAGGTTTCAGTAATGAGTAAATATATCTAAATAAGATGACATGATGTTTTACTTAATTTTTGACAAATGTCACAGAATATTTCATATATTAGGTACTAAAATATTTGTTGAATGATTAGTAGCAATCCTTTATTAAATTAACATTTGTTGGTATCTATAATACACAGACTAATACCTTACAATAACTGGCAACATAAACCTCCAAGTCCAATGACCACCATACAAATTTACTGCCTTAGAATTCAAACTTGAGTCTACTACTTAGTGTGTCTTCTATTAGTCAAGCCAAACTACTGTTATTTTAGTATTTAAAAAATCATGAACAAAGAAATACAAGCAGAGAATTAAGTGTGCAAATATGTAGGGCATTTTAAACTTATCTAAATGAAAGAGTATTCATTCTCACTAATTGGGAAATAAATCAGTTTATTACTATGTTGATTCTTTCATGTCTCTGACCATGCAGTTCTCAACAGTAAATAAGCAAGTGGTCAGTTTTCATTACTGATTTTTTTCTGTTGTAAAGAAATACCATGACATGTAAATGTCAGGTTCAGTGCTGAGTGATGGGCAGAGTACCAAGAATTCAACAATGCAACAGACACTATGTTAATAGAAGTGGCAATTTTGCCCTTATGAGAACTATGCAACTTTCCTCCTTTTTTGGACTAGAACTGATAAAAGAAAATCTACTTTCTGTGGTTGTGCTTTGAAATATAGTTTCCTCTTCCATAATTCACAGTCCTGTTCAGTTTCTAACTTGTGCTTTTCAATTATGGACAATGTTTCCTTTTTTTCCTGGAACCTAAGCCTCTGGATGTCTGGTCTAAGAAAATGGTTAGCAATATTCTAACAGGCATAATGTCCTCCCGGGGTTCACACCTATGACAGAAATCACCAGCACTGAGAAGCACTGTGATCTCATCAGTCATTGTTTGAATCAGGGGCAAGCTGATTCAAGGACTTGGATGCCGGAGGTAGGAAGTAGATTGTCACCAGTTTCATCTCTGCTGGGATGCCTATTTCTTAAATGAGACTGCAGCTCGCTCTCTCTCGCTCTCTCTCGCTCTTGCTCTCTGTCTCTCTCTCCTTCTCTCAATGTTTTCAAATTCATGCCTACAACTACAGATCCCAACATAATTCAAAGTTCCTACTATGGAATACTTCTATAATCCAAGCCAAACTGCTGGTATGGTAGCATAATAATAATTCTTGCTGCAAGTTCCTGCCAAAAGATACAGTTGTTATTAGATCCAGCCCCCCCAAAATTTTCCCTTCTAAGAAGGATAACTGCAATGTTGAAGGTTGAACATGAAGGAAAAAAACATTCTAGGTTTGATTTTGTCCCTTTTGAATTTTGGAAGCAGAAAACTAACCTTCTTAATTGACCTGTTTTGTTTTGCTTGATTGTAAAGCAGTTGCCTTCTCTTATCAGTTAATTCGGAGGGAGTCAGCTAGCAGGTGTTTGAATTTGCTGGAAATAATCTACAGAATCTAGACGCAAATAGGGCAGATTTGGCGCCACTTAGAACTGCTATTTAAATACACCTGTTTTACAGTAATGAGTGTCTGTCTCAACCCCTTGGTGGCTCCTCTCTCCCTGACTCTCTTGGTCTCTGTCTCTCAGGCTCTGTCTCTGTCTGTCTCTCTGTCTCTCTCTCTCTCTTTCTCTCTCTCTGTTCTTATATTTGTCTCCTCTTCTCCCCCTGAGAAACTCTGTGGCTGAGTTTTTCTGACTCCTTGTCTTCCTACATCTCTTTTAGTTTTCAATGTTTCTATTAATATTCCCTTGTTTCTGTTCTCTCAGTCTCTTTCCTCTGTCTCTACTCCTTACTCTTGTGTCAGTTGTTTACTCAATTAAGGTAGGGTTATATTTGCCATCATTTATCATCGTGTAGATTATGTGCTTTATGAAACATTTGGACAGAGTTTTAGTAACTCAAGCACAAATTGGGACTAGAAGTGTTGCAGACTTAAGATTTTTCTTCTATTTTGGAATATTTGCAGAGATTTTACCAGTTGAGCATCAGTAATGTGGAAATCCAGAGTGATGGATTTTCAGACTAGGAATGCTCAGCCTGTACCAAGTTCTCATTTTGCCTTACTGGTCCCAAGCTGAGAACAGCAGCAGAAAACAGCACTATGGAGAAGGTATCAGTCTTCCTTAGGGTCTTGTAAGAGTCATCACTAATATCTAACATTCTGCTCGTTCTCTGAACAAATGGTCAGGACTATTTATATGTGGGTGTCTTTTGTTGGGGAGATTTAGAAATTATCTATAACTTTGTGTAAGTAAGGTAACAAGATCTTCTTCAGGTGACGCAAGCAGACACTGCCATCTTGTAAACATTCCTTTGACACTCCATCTGCAATAACATACTTGTTGCCTTTAATAAAATGTGCTCAAAAATGTCCTGATTTAGATGGCAAACTATGCACAAATGACCAGCAACGGATGGGGTCTATTCCCGCAAAGTAATGTATAATCATTGACTAAATGACTGTTTTATTATACTATAACAAATGTAAAGGATGCAACTTCATTTTTAAAATGATATTTTAAAAGCAGCTATCATTAGTAGGAAAAATGAAACAGACCTAAAATGCAGAGCTAAAATGCAAATATTTGGGCTTATAGTCAAGGTAACATTTACAGTGGTGACTTGGAACTTTAGAGTCAGAAATAATTAGTTTGAATCTCTGCCATTTTTTGTTTGTCAAGCTTCAGAAAAGTTGTGTAATCTCACCCAGTCTCTTTGATCTCAACTGCTCGTGGGGATAATAATAATGGCAGCCTTTGCTATTCCTAGGGTGTTTAGGTTCTTCAAATATGGTTACGTGCACGTAGCTCCTGGCTGGATAGGATTCTCAACTTCTACCAAGCTGGTGCTGGAACAAATGTGTTTAACATTCAGAACTCAAAAAAAAAAAAAAAAGAAATATTTCAAAAATTAAACCTGCATTTTCTCTTGTATAGCACTAATGAAATATATTTCACATCTGAATCTCTATCTTCAGCATTGCCCGATTAATACTGAATGAATTAAATGTAATTTATAGGGCATTCTTGTCTCAAGCTAATTAAGAACTGCTGCTCTTTTTAAATTAAACTTTTAGTATTTTGATAAGGAAGCATTTAACTTTGAACATTTTTTCGCAATGAGTCAGTTGTATATTTAAAGTCCGAAAGCAAGCTAAAGGTGAGTGAGGTTGATTCTATGATGACAAGAGACAACAAATACAATTTAAAATTTTATTTTGAACAAGTTTTGAATTATAAAGTTCGTTTTCTAGGCAAACTGTTTATTACGTAATGAATATTCCTGGCCTCACCCAGGTTCTTGCACAGTAACTAGTGTGTGTCCACAGCCATGGTCACAGGTACCCTGCTCATTTTATGACTGGCCACCTGGCCACTGTCCTTTATAACATCCTTGACGGGACTTATGGAGAGGGGGCCACTTGCTTCTTTTTGCTGATCCTAGTTAACTTCTGTTAAAATAAAATCTTACCAAGTCTCACTGTTCATTGTAAGAACTTTGACTTTTACTATAAGTGAAATAGGGAGTAAATAGAGGATTTTAATCATTAAATATAATGTAAAAATTAATGTTTCATTCAGCAATATTCATTGAGTAATGACTCCGACCTGGTAAAAACATATTTACTGATCTTGTAAAACTAAAAACTAAAAACTTAACAGAAATGATACATATAAACAAGGAATTAAGCAACAGTATAAGGAATTGCACTATATTTCATCTTGAACATCATCTTGCCTCAAGGACTGATGCAGACATAATGCCTAAAATACATTGCTGACTACAATGATAAGTACTTTACGAGATCATTATATCATTTAACCTTCACAAGAGCCCCAGTGGCAAGTAATATCACAACAGCTAAATTATAACTGAGAAAATTAAAACAAGAGACCTGCATGCCGTCTATGAGTGGCATTAACAGGTTGTGAGTACTTGTTCATCTGATGACCCCTGGTCTCACATCATGTTCTCTATACTATGAACAATGGCTCCATAACATGGACACATTCACTGACTAGCTGTGTCTCATCATGTTGTTTTCATCTGCAGGATATTTATTTTTCTTTGTGTCATAGTTTTTTTTTTTCCTTTCCAACTTGACATTTAGGCTTCTAGGCAATGCATCCTCTCTTGAACATACTTAGAAGAACTTTGGTGATTCATGTTCCTTTGGTAGAAACAATGACTCTAATTCCATTTTCTGTAGGACATCCATCAAATTCTTAGGGGTATTAAAAAGTAATAATACAGTTGAAGAGAAAGCTATACTCAGAGATCGAATTTTTTCATCTGAAATATGGGACTAATAATAAATGACACTAATCTCAAGGAAGTTAGGAGATGAATGAGGCAATTGTTTCTACAAAAAGTTTTCAAATGCAAGAAAAAATAGGATATAATCCATTATAACTTCCCATGTGAGATATTACTTTCCTATCTTATAATGTTCATCTTCTAACAATGCATTAATGATATAGAAATTAATTCATCATTTTGATCAAAAAGTATTCATTAATTTATGACAAGGTAGACTCGTGAAAAGTGCCAGCAATGAAACTCACATAATATATTCAGTGAAGTGAAAGGTTTACAATCTTGTGGCTGTCATTGTTTAGTAACATTACCAAGCTAGCTTAGAAAATTAGCTATAGCTGATTACTCTTGATGAGTTGAGTTGGGTTATTCAAATAGGAGGCCAATCCGATGCCAGACAGGTTCTTTTAAGAACTTTCATTTTATAGTTTTGGTATTTCAAACTGATTTTTGTTGGGCTAGAGTTGAATCTTTTCTACCTACACAATTTTTAAAACAAAGAAATAAACATCTGTGAAATTATCTATCTATCTATCTATCTATCTATCTATCTATCTCTTTCCCTTATTAATTTCAATTACTTTCTTCTATAGAAAGATCTGGCAGCATGCTATCTGCCTGTAACCCTACGTGAATAGGTCTAATTAGGAGCTGCCTTTTCTATCACATGCATTGCCAAGAAGAAAGTCAATTTCTGTTTATCTTGGCTCATTAAGCTCATTTCTTTTAGCTGCCTTACTCCTAAAGATCTTTAAGATTTTTAGTTTCCTCTATATGCTCCTATGTGGATATTTCTATGTGCTTGGGGTTGAATACTGTCCCTCAAAAACTCATGCTGATATGGAACTTCAGAATGTGACCATTTCTTAAAATAGAACTTTTCCATATTAAATTAGTTAAGATGTAGTTCTATTAGATGAAGAGGGGTCTAAAGATAGCTAGTGACTGATATTGTCATGCAAGAGGCGGACATATATGCACACGCAGACATGGAAAACAGCAGAGTGAAGATGGTGGCAAAGACTGTAATAAAGTCAGTGACAAGCCAAGGAATCTCAAAGATTTCCAGCAACTACAAGGTCAGAGAGAGGCAAAGAATAGATTCTCCCTCACAGCCTGCAGAAAGCACCAACTCTGCAGAAAGCACCAACCTTGCTGACACCTTAATTGATACTTCTGACCTCCTTACACTGTGAGAGAATAAATTTGTTTTGTCTTAAGTCACCAATTGGTGGTGATTTGTTACTGTAGCCCTAGGAAACTAACATCAGTATCAGCAGTTTTTCAAAAACAGACAATATCAAATTAAACCATGGCTGATGCCAGCCACTATGAAGTAGCTCTGAGCAGGATTTAAAATTAATTGGCTATGTTTATCTGTGAGTCTGTCCTAGGCCTAGGTCCCCTATCTGGAGATGGGCTGAGGATTCTTAGTAATTGAACCTCAAGAATAACTGGTCCTGCTGAGACCTGTAGTGGCCTGTGATGCCAGAGATGACTCAAAGGGCAAGATAAGACCACAGCTGAGGACATCTGGCTTCAACAGCAACTAAGTAGATAGAGATTGCAGCTGCAAGCATCTCATTCCTGCTGTCTCATTCTCACCATAAATGTCATCATGGAGATAACATGGTTCTCCTAAATTGGCACAATTTACTACTTCAGAAGTCATTGAAAAGAGTCCCAAGGTGCTGCTCTGTTCTCGTGCTTGCCTCAGTATCCCATATTTTGAAAACCTAATAAATATTAGCTATCCAGAGAGCCTCTTTGTTTCAGCCCCCAGAGTCTCAAACTCTGATAGAGTGTATTGATCTCCTGGAGCCCTAAAATCATACTACTCATCTCATTTTTATAAGCCTTTGTCATACATTCATTTGGGAGATTGGGGATCTTCACCAGGTTCCCAAAACATGGTCACATATTAATGTTCTTCTTTATACGGAATATTGTCTTCACATAGAATTCTCCCAATTTACAACTGAATTTATATGCCTTCTTATCAATACAAGTAGCTTCTGAAAATTATTAACAAGCAAATTCATTCCAGGTAAATTAATCTATTAAACATTATAATTGGGTAAATTTCTACAGTGGGCTTGGCATTGTCACATTCTATATTCTATAGTATTGAAGTTCAATATTTTTTAGACTAAGCATTTATGAAGATGTAAATAAAAACAAAGGAATGTCTTGTCTTAGTTACAACTGATTAATCTGTATTTACCGAATATCAAATTTCTTTCAATATCACTGAGGCCAACAACCAAATTACCTAAAGCAGCCAACAGAGAATGTACATGTTATAGTGTGTGTCTACATGTCTTCTCAGAGTCTCAAGCAGTTTTAGATGGGGTTTTTTTCAGAGGTGACTGAATCTATGGTGTGTGATGCTAGGATTAAGGGTGAGTGATTACTAAATCATTTCACTGATTGGTTTGTCACTCTCTTAATCATAGTAACACAGATAGAATACAAAAGGGGCAGAAAGATGCTGTTAATGTCTCTCTTTGCTTTTGTGACTTTTTGCCATGAACTGTCACCCTTCTGCCATGCACCATCTTATCTTGCAGCCAGAGAATTATGGACTGAAACCTCCAAAAACTGTGAACTAAATAACACTTCCTCTTTTAACTTTAGGTGTTGGTATTTTGTCTCAGCAATGAGTGAAAAGTAAAATGATATTTGAAACCAAGAGTGGGGTTGTTTCTGTGACTACACCTGACCATGTGGTTCAGAAGCCTTTGGAAACCGTTTGTGATAAGAATTTTGAAATGTTCAGAGATATCCAGCTGAAAAAGTAGAGCTAGAATGCTGGCAAAGATCAGGTTTGCGATGTTTCTTCTGAGAAGCAAGACTACAATGGCTGCTGGACTCCAGAATATGTGTATTTTGCCTTAGCAGAAAGTTTGTCTGCAGTTTGCTAGTGTTCAGAGACTTACCTGAGTCTGAGATTAAGAGCACCAGACTAACTAATTTGGCAGAAGACATTTCAAGGCAGTCTAATGTTGGGGCAGTGGGATGGATACTATTGGCAGCTTTTAGTCGGATTTATGTTAAGAATCAAGAGCAGAGAGCTCAGCAGAATGATTTAAAATATTTCGAGTTTGGCAAGAAAGAAAACTCCAGTAAAGCTTTGGACTGAAAAGACAGAGCACCGAAAATCTTGATTGCTGAGATAGAATAAGAGAATAAAAAAGATGGCCTGAGGTCATCACAAGAAGCGGCAACACTCCACCTTTTGCAGCCTCAGAGTTGCAAAGATGAAAGACTGCTTTGAAAAGAAAGCCCCAGTGCATCATGTGCTGGAATGGTGGTGGGCTAGGAAAGTTCTTCTTTGGGATTTGGTTCATAGGTACTCAAATCCTATAGCCAAGAGAGAAGAAAGCTTAGTTGCTCCAGCTGGTGGCAGACCTTGGCATCACCCACATGGTGACAGTTTTAATTATATACAGAATGCAAGAGTTTTGGGGTCAGAAAGGCTTCCACCAAGATTTCAGAAGGCCTGGGATTCCAGTGTGTCCCTGACAACACAGTGTGTGAAGCTGTGAGTGTGAAGCCCATGTTGCATTGCAGATCCCGGAAGTTTGGAGAAGACAGAAACATGGATTGTTTGAGGAAAACTGCAAGAAGAGATCAGAGTCAGCCTCATAGAGAAGCCATGGGAGGCACAAGCACTGGCAATGCTG
Source organism: Dolichotis patagonum (assembly GCA_004027295.1). Lineage (NCBI taxonomy): Eukaryota > Metazoa > Chordata > Mammalia > Rodentia > Caviidae > Dolichotis > Dolichotis patagonum. Next base: position 99,507 of record PVJX010001044.1, on the reverse strand, counting down.
CAGAGGCAGAGCCACCCAAACCCTTTGGATTTCACATCTTGCCACAGATTGTACCATGGATGGCACATATGGGAACTAATGGACTTAATGTTTGCCCTGCTGGATTTTGGACTTTCTCTAGTCCCATTCCTTTGTATCCCCTATTTGTACCTTTTGGAATGATAATATTTATATTGTGGCAGTGTATGTTGTAAGGGTTTAGCTTTCTTTTCATGTGTACAGGGGATTACGCTAAAAGGTCACCTTAAATCTCAGAGGAGACTTGGGATTTAGACTTTTCAGCAATAAATGTTAGGACTCTGAAAACTCTTAGAGATGGACTAAATGCCTTTTTTGTACATGGATATACATGAGTCTTTGGGAGCCAGGAACAGAATGTTAAGGTTTGTGTCTAGTATGTATGTATGTATGTATGTATGTATGTATGTATGTATGTATGTATTTAGATGGCATGGGGTTTATAGGTAGTTAAATCTAGAGTTTGTGATTAATTAATAGTTAAATGTTAGGATTAAGGGTTTTGTGACTAAGGGTAGGTGATTGTTGGATCAGTCTACTGATTGGATTGGCACCATCATAATCCCAACAGGCTGGCTAAGATAAAAGAGGCAGAAAGAGTCTTGTCTCCCCCTTTTTCTTGTTGCTTTTACTGTTTTCTGGTGCCTAGATAGCATATAAAAGGGGTAGAAAGATACTGTTAAAGTCTCTTGCTGCTTTTTCTGTCATCTGTCACCATGAATTGTTACCCTTCTGCCATGAGCCACAATTCCTTGGAACTAGAGGATTATAGACTGAAACCTCCACAAACTGTGAACTAAATTACCCTTTCCTTCTTGAACTTTGAGTGTTGGGGATTCCATCTCATCAAAGAGAGAAAAGTAACCATTTCATCTATCTGTCTTATGTGCTATTTTATTGTCATAACCACTCCCTATTACTGTTTTATTTTACCACACGTATTTAGTGCTATGGCTTGAATATTATTCCAGCAAACTAATTTAGTGACATTCCTACACTTAGCACCTCTGAGTATATTCAGAAATAAGTTTTTAAAAATATGATTAAGTTAAGATGGGGCCACTGGAGTAAGGCACTAAATACTATGCATGATATTCTTCTAAGAAGAGGGAGATATACTGGGAATGCAGAAACACGAAGATTATAGGAGAACATATGAGAACAGGCTGTCTAGAGCCAAGAAAAAAGACCTCATAAAAACCACATCAAGGTGATGATACCTTGATCTTAGATATTTTTTCTTTTGTTTAAAGAAATCAAAACAGAAAAAAAGGATAGAAATGATAGAGAATTTTTTTTAAAAAGTAGGGAATTAACACTAGTTAATATGCTGCACATTGTTATCTCATAACTAGTTATTCTAGTAATCTAAAGACAAAAGTGCACAATCAACTAATGATAGCACGAACTTTTCTTTTTGATGAACTAAGGGAGATTAGTTCTGTCTTTTTGAGTACCTTCTTTCCCTTTCATTATTACCATATCTGTTGTACATTTTGGATCTTATTACTCTTTTTTATTATTTTTATTTTTTTAAACTAGAGAGACAATACGATATTTATAAATGTGAGTCTAGAAATCCAGGTTACTGGCCCCACTCCTTCAATGTGGGACACAGCAATTGATCTTGGATATTGACCTTGAGAACTGTGAGTCATTTTTGCAGGCTAAACCATTCAGGCTATGACATTTTATTATGACAGCCTATGATGGTGAATTTTATGTTTTAGTGTTACCAGACTAAGGTATTCCCTATCTGGTAAACATTATTTCCATGTGTGTCTGTGAGAGTGCTCCAGAGGAGATAAGCATTTATACTAGTAGACGGATGCCTCGCCCACGTGGGTAACCATTATCCAGGTCTTTGAGAGAAGAAATATAAAATGGATGAGGGATGTGCCAGTTAATATTAAGTTAACTTGCCTGAGTGAAAGGAATCTTGGAGTTATTGGATCATAGAGGTGATAAAATTATCAGCAGATTACTTCACTCATGTTCATAGCTTAATATTCTGTTAGGAGCTGGGGACAAGCTGGAGGTGTGTAACTAGGTTCGTGCCACGGAAGAGGGTATGTTTTGCTGGCAGTTCTCCCCTCTGCTTGCTTCACTGGCCACAGTTTTTTTTTTTGCTATAATGGTTCTGCATTGGCATCAACTGACAATTGAATGGAAATCTCTAAAACTCTGAGGAAAATTAAACCTCTCCTCCTTTAAATTGTGGGTATTGGCTATTTTGTCAGCACAATGAGAATGCTGGGCAATATATTCACCTTGACCTAGGACATCTGTCTTCTCCTGGTTGCCCCTGATTCTCAGGCTTTTGGGGTCTAGAACTTTTACTCATCCTATCTTGAGATACTACTCATTTTCTGGATTCTTCAGGTTGCACAAAGCATATCACAGGACGTCTTGGCATCCATAATCTCATGAGCTACTTTCCATTATATAGACAGAATATATATATATATATATATATATATATATATGTATATATATTTAGGTGGTTGTGTTTCTAGCATTACTTGCCCAGAGAACACATGCCTAGGAAACCATAAGGTTAATCTCATAACTTACTGTGAACCTAGGACATCACTGAGAATGAAGAGGAAACTTACTAATGAATGATATTATGGCAATTGGCATAAACTTTGAGCCTACATGTATATTAGGCCATTTGGTATTCTTATCCATACTGCTTTTCACTGTAAACATACAATATATTTTATTTAGTTGTGTATTCACTCCTGCCTATATCCATCAGGCAGCAAATTCTTTGAGGGCAGGGGTGTTTTTATTTCTTTATACCCACTGACTAAGTGTCTGGCACATAGTAGGTTCTTAGTAAAGAACTGATCAATAAATAAATATAAACTGTAGAGATGTGCTTCACTGGATATTTGTTAATCTTTATATGAAAGTTGTCTTAGTGTGAAGAGTACTATTTTGCATCTGCTTTAGGTTAGGCAGGACATGGAAATTTATATGCTTTATCACCTTTTCAAGGTATTTCCAAAGGTAAGATTTGTATTTTATACTATACCTGGATACCACGAGAGTTTAAGTAACTTCTTCTGTACCCTCAGTAAGTAGCTAAAGATTCAAACTCAGTTCTCCATCTTTAAATGCAAAAAAGATGTTTGTACTTTCCTTGCAGCTAGAAAATAATGGAAATGCAGATATCTAACTGATCGACCATTGAAATGAGCAGTTCTTACTAGCTACAATATTGTTAATTGTACATACTGAAGTACAAATGGCATTCATAAATTATATTAGAGTGAATACAATTCATATTTGATTAAACAACGTGGGTGGAAAGATCCTTAATGCTCTAATCCTAAATTCTCAATCAGCATAATAGAAAAAAATCAAGGACAACAAATCAATGTCCCTAAGATGGATACAAGTGGTTCTTCCTGATAATTTGATTTTTAATAACTAAAGCATTAGGCTGGCACACAATGTGAAATATTGTCCTTGAAAACAGCAGCTCTGCTTGATCCTTAATATTTTCATGTATTAGAGACTGAGCCAGAAAAACCTAATGTTAAAGTTTAACATGGCAGCTGAGGGGCTATGTCCAGGGGAAGAAAATAATACTATGGCAAGTTAATGGTGTTTTCTAATATCTTCCTATCACTCTCTTGACCACATCAAAATACTCCTGAGAGGACGCTTTTGAGTTATGAAAAGTTAAGTGTGCAAATCCAAAATAGTGCCATGTAAACAGAAAGTCCCACACTATGGGCAAACATGAAATTTAAAATTTATATGACATTTGTCCAGAACATCATAGTTTCAAGGTTGACAGGTTAAATAGTGAGCTGTTTAGGGTATTGCTCCAAGGTGATATTCTTTACAGCTTATAAATAAGCGGGCCATCTTTGTTAGTCTTATGGAAATACCTATTAAGACCTTAAATTACTTGAGATCTCCGGGAACATGTTCTTCAAATAAAACATAATCCTTATATAATTTATTCTCACTAGACTTTATCCGAAACACAATGGAGCTAAAGTTTTAATCCTGAAAAATCCTATGTCATTCTACAAATATCTGTTGGTGCTTAAGACTCATTAAGTGCTCACTGGGGCGACTCCCAGGATCTATGGGTTTTAGAGGATGGAAAGTGACTTTTTAAAAAGAAAAGCAAAATAATTTTGAAAAGTCACCTCACTTTTCTTTATTGGACCTATCAGATTTCCTAGCTCTTTCTCTACAGTACAGTACAGTACAGTACGCTACAATACAGTACATTAAGGGCTGCTTAAAAAAAACAATTCCTATCGTATTTTTGAAATCTGCTATGACTAAACATTTTTAAAGGCATTTTATAAATACTGTTATATGTAAGCTTCTGAAGAATCATTTATAAAGGAAAAAGCTCAATCTAGGAATATTTTAGCTGACCCAAGACTAGAAGACTGAAATCTAACAGAGTATGTATGAATCTAGTCTGACAGAATACTAAGGCCACCCATATGCTGTGTCTCAGCCATCTTTGTTTTCCCAGCATTCTGAATAATGCCCACCATTGGTTTTTCAATACATGTTTTTACAAAAGAATGAATCAATATTGGATGAATTTAAAAGGGGGGGCTCCTCTTTATAAATTAACTGTGATTTTTTTTTCCAAATTTCTAAAAACAAATAGTATTTCATTGAAAGCATCTGAGGTGCCAGATTCTATCAAATGTGACCCCGGGAGACAAAGGCAGTCAGGAAGCTGAGCCTGAGAGACTGCAGACCCAAGCTTTCTTGGGAGGACTCCTTAGGTTAGGCTACCAGGAAACGGAAGGTGGAGAGAGGAGGCAGAACTGTCAATAAACTTTACTCATCTGAGAAAACAGTGACGTTAAACCATTCTCAGCTCATAAAAAGGAACCGATAGGAGTTACAAAATTGAGGTAAGATATCTTTACAGAGAGAAAGCCGTGTTTTTCTTCTCAGACTAAAATTTTATAAGAAATCTGTGAAAATGACTTCCTCGGTAAAGAAAATTATGGCTATGTCATTTTCTAGATGAGTAAATCCATTGAATTCAGTATAATCTCACAATTGTATATACAGAGAACATAAGATAGCTTATCTAGAAAGTATATAGCAAAGAAAGACCTGACATCCATGTAGGTTTTAAGGTCCTTACCTGAAAATCTTGAGCTTCAGGTTGTGTATACACACACACATACACACACATACACACACACACACACACACATACACACACACACACACACATTTACAGATCACTGTAACTGATCATTAAAATGACATTCTATGAAACAACCATGTTTAGTTTCATAGCATGTATTTTACAAATAAGAACATTTGGGAAGTTAGGAAAATGTAAGATTCTCTTTTGAGTCTTTTACTGTGACTCTTCCAGGGTTTTACTACACTGGTCACTATTTGCTTTATGTCTTTGCTATTCAGAGTGTGATAGTCCATCAGCCTCATTTGGTACCTTGTTGAGACTGCAGAATCTGTGGACTCTCCTCTGACTTACTGAGTCAGAATCTTCCTTTAGGTAACATCCTTAGTTGATCTGAATGCACACTAAGTTGTGGAAAGCACCATATAAATCATGCCGTATTAGTCATTTGGAATGGCTCTGTTTGACAAGTCTTATCTCAATTCATTATGAATGAGGGACAAGTAGAGGACACTATAATAAGCATAAGCTGCCATTCAATGAATTTTCTCTAAATGCAATCAGATTCAAAACTGATGGCACCGATGATACCAGTGTTGTATAGGTTAAGACTATGGACTCTGAATCATGCCTTTACCACTCTCTGTGAAACTTTGGGAGCACAACTTAACTAATGAGGATAATGAGCGTACCAGCTTCTAGAGGTTACCATGAAGGTCGAATGAAATGACTACTCAGAGCAGGCTCATGGGGAGCATTCAGAAATTATTATTATTTTAAGCATGACATGCAACAAAGATTCACTCTACTAAAAAATTAAAAGGAAACATTTTCCAAAAGGTTCTCTTTGGTCTTCTCTAATTCAACCCTTTGAATGCTATTACAGACTCACTTTACGGCAGCTTTGATCTATGGAATATGGTAGGGTGGTAGAAGGTCATTGTGAGTTTCTGGTCAGTTATCTCTCTCCATAAAATAAACCAACTTGACACGTTTTCTAGACTTTGTACCTTAGGGATTACTCAATTTTGTCCCAGTTCTGATACTAATAGGCCAAATTTATTTGTTAGTGAGATTTATTTTCTCTCTGGCTTCTTACTCAGCTTTTCACCTTGAATCCACAATTTAAAAGATGTTGGGTTTCTTTTGGTTCAGCATCTCAGAGTTTTCAGTCCATGGCTCTAGGGTGGCAACATGGTGGAAGGGCGTGGGGGCAAACTGCTCATGGTGTCTGGGAGGCAGAAAGCAAGGGGAAAACACGAGAGAAAGAGGCCAGTGACTACATATAGTTCCCAAGGTTATACCTCCCTGATCTTGTCAGATACACCCACACTTACGCTTTGCTAACTTTTTTACTCATTCTCCTAAGCCAATCAAGTTAATAGTCAAAACCGACCATCTTTTATGGAATCTGAAAGCCTAGCCCTGCTACAGTTTGATAAACTTTTAAAAATTATGCTTAAAATCTGTCAAATGACTGAGAAAAAAAACTCAGATAATTTCCCTTTTCCAGGGGTCTTGGAGAAGAGATAGAGGAGGGGTGGTTTCTACAGAGACTCAGGGAAAGAAGCTAGCTGTGAAATGGTTGGGTGAAACAAGGTACCATCATGTTCTGCATTTAGCATCCCTAGTCATATTGTGCTGGTGCCTTAGTGTATTTTAAAGAAAAGAATGGAGAATAAGTTAACAGGCTAGATTGACTCTGGTATGTACATGTGAGGTCATGTGAAAATTCAACTTTCATTTTGAGTGAGAGAAGAAAGGTGAAAAGTGACTTATTAAAAGGTATTAAAGATGAATTATTAATTGAAATTATGCCACTTTTTTCTCAGATGGAAAGAATTTCCTAGCCTTAATATGTGTGGTATGTGATGTAGAATTAGATATAACAAACCACTTTTGTAAAAATACATGCAGTCAGTACTGGTACAGTGTCCTTCATGCCAAATCATTATTCTTTGTAGAGTTAACATAGTCTTTAAAGGCAGGTTGAGAAGAAGGATGTGGAAAAATTGCACACATTCAAAGGCAAACAATAAATACAAATGCAAAATAAAATTTAACTGGTGGATCTCAGTCTTTGCTTTTGCTACAGGCTGGCAATTCATTTTCTTTCTGCAGATCTTTATTGTGCATCATTATTTTATCTGACATCATTATTTTCTCAGAACTGAACTAATTTTTATTGAGCAAATGTTAGCAGAGCCAGAAAATGCCTGGGTGAGGTTTACAGCTGGTTTCTTTGCTTAGCTAGGTTCCTGTGTCATGTCACCACTCAGTGGTTTCTTTGTGTGGAAGGGCTCTGTTTTAGTCCGCTAAAGGAAAAGAAGCAACCTTTGTTCTGTATCTTGAAATCTACAGACATAAATCATGTTAACCAATGAGTTCAGTAACTGAGTGTACTTTGTGGGCAATACAGGGCCTTGGTTAGAAACAAGTCACTGTGGGCAAGACCTACAAAGGGTACATCGCCCACCCTGGATCTTTCCTTTCTGTCTCCTTCCTGGCAGCCATGACACGAACAGCTTCCTCTGACAGACTAATGGGTACACATTTGCTTTTGTATGTGTCTTTGTTTTCAGAATATAACCTTTATGAGGGCCTGAGCAAGACTCTTTTGCTCTTGTAATCCCAGGGCCTTGACTTAGAGGAGGTCCCTCATAAAACCACATAATTGGAGATCACGATTCATAAGGATTGCAGGAATCTATAACAATTTGGTAGTCTTCTGTGTCAGGACTTCTAAGAACTTATCAGATTTTAGCTCCCTTCACAATATCCTTTATCAGAAAGAACATATCTTCCTGTTTATTTATAGACAAGGACATTGAAACTGGGAGAAATATGAAGTGGCTTTCCTAAATCAATCAATGAATGGTACAGCCAAGATTTGAACCCTCATCATCTGTTACCAGGACTAAGACTCCTGACAAATTGCCCAGTGCCCAGAATAGCATGTATTAACTGAAGCAAAACAGTGAGCACAGGTCACTGGACCTCCCTTCTCTAAGAACACTAAATTCATACATGTTCTAGTCTTTTATGTAAATGATGTAGTATTTGCATATAATTAATGCACATCCCTCCATATATTTTAAGTCATCTCCAGATGACATGTAGTACCTAATACAATACAAATGCCATGTAAATACTTGTTAAACTACATTGTTTAACGGAGAATGGGTACAATTTGTACATGGTTAGTACAGTTATTTCCCCATTTTCATGCTACTGGGGATTGTGGGAACATAGGGACCCACAATGCCTGGAAAGAACTCTACCACTTAACTATATCCACATCCTCCTTTATAGTCACTTATCAACAGGGTCTCCTTGGGTTGCACTGTCTGGTGTGGAACTTCTGCCTCAGTCACCTGAGTAGCTGGGATTACAGGCTCAGATGGCCATGCCTGTGTCCCAAGTATGACTGATTCAAGGATGCTCCACCCTGTAGATGCAGAAGCCAAAGATGTTTAGGGCCAAATCTACCACCTAAGATACTGCAGCGGTATGTGTCCTCTGCCAGATGAATGGAAACTAGCTAAGTAAAAGCTGAGTTTTATTAAGGAAATAAAGGACACACCAGTGAGAATCTTAACTGCCCGAGCTGCTTACCTGAGCAAAATGCGCCTCCCTGCTCTGAGCAATCCTCCCACCCTCCCTCTCAGGTGATCCTTCCAATCAACCTCAGGAGTGGTGCCTGCTTCTCCTCAGGGCTCCGCCCCTCCCCCTTTGCCAAAGATTTATAGAAGCAGAATTTTAAAGAATGGCGTTTACCCACAGAGCTAATTTTCCTCTCAGCTAGAATTTCATCATTCTTTAGCCCTAAGAGCCAAAAATGTAAGGAGTATTGAGTCAACTAAATGTAGAACTTTCTGCATTTCTGTATGTGACACATTACCCTTTTCTCATGGGCAAGCTAGTGTCACCCTGAGTTGACATTCTAGAATATAGGGAAATTTTTCATATTTAATCTATCTTGTGGGTTGCTATTTAGTTATATTGATTTTTAAACTACACATTATTCAAATCTCTGGCAAAGTTCAACAGCTGCTGAGGCCTTCTTACTGGGACAGGCAGTTATGAATTACAGTAAATACCTGACTGATGACCATCTGCGCTGCTAGCTTTCACAGACACAAAAGGACCTCACACTACAAACATTTGTGGATGCGAACAAATTGCGGAAGGCGCTCACACTGAAAAGTAAAAGTATTTTATTTACTGTAGTTTTGTGTGTGTGTTTGATGTTCTTAGGCTTTACATTGTATATTTGTGTCAAAAGTGAGTAAGACTTACTTTGTTGGATTTAGGAGTAAATCAGACTTAAAAATGTTCTCCAGGGATAGAATTCATTTGTAAATTGGGGAATCACTGTAATGATTCAAATGATTTCTGGAATTAAAAAAAAAAAAAACTGCAATTTCTATAGTTTTTTTTTCAAGGTGGATGCTTGAGTTTAGCAGAAAACATCATTATTAATAGATTTTCAGAATTAATATAAAACAGGTTCAGAAACTGCACAGTATTGAAGCAACTCATCTATTTATCTAGTACCTTTGATGGTACAGACCTTAACAAAATGTTAATTTACTTAAGTCTTAACTGTTTTTTCCTATAGCATTATTAGAAAATACTCCACTAATAATGTAATCTTAAACACTAATAATTTAAATTTTATGAAATTTGGGCAAGAACTCTAACTTCAATTTCAAATTTCTTTCTGTCTAAAGAAATGTATAAGATTCTACATAATCGTACTCTTGCTTAGCCTTAGTCATTTGGCAATTTTGCAGTGAAACATAGTAGTGAGAACTGTTTGCCAAAGATGTAAAAGAGAAACAGGAGAGTATGAGTAGACATAGTAGTAGGAGTTGCTTGTAAGGAAGGCATTTTCAGCTCAACTCTAAGAGGTTAAATAATGTTTTGGAATTTAAAAGGGAAAACAATTCCTCACCAAAACTGACATTTTTACATATAGGGATGAATCCCTCTGTGTGGGCTCCCAGACAGAATACCGTAGACTGGGCAGTTTAAATGATTGACATTTATTGTTCCATAGTTTGAGAGACCAAAAACCCAAGGCCAAAGTATCAGCAGGTATGGTCTCTTCTGAGATTTCTATGCTTCACTTGTTGATAGGTTCCTTCTTACTGTGATTCTCCTGGTCTTTTTTCTGTGTTTCTGCCTTCCTGGTGTCTGTCTTTTGATAATAAAGACACCAGTCATATTGGATTAGCACACTTCTTTAACTACCTCATTTTAATTTAATTGTTTTTTTCGTAAAGCATTATCTTCAAATACAGTCACATTCTGGGATACTGGAAGTTAGGGCCTCAGTGAATGAATTTTACAGGACATATTTAGCACATATATAACAGGGACAAGTTAATGAGTGTTTGCTGATTGCTTGTGGGGCAGATGAACATCAATGGGAAACAGAAGTGTTTATGGAGGCTGCTTTTCATTGTTACTCTCTAAGGTGCTGCCAAGGGTAATGCATTAATATTTTTCTAGTCATCACAACGTCCACCAGGCACCTCTGCAACCAGAACTTTATTCCTTTCCACATCTTTATACTGATATAATACCTCACCCCCCAGGTATTTTGTGTCTCAAACTTCCATGAGGTCTAAAGCTTGGCTTCAGACTATCCCTTGGCCATTTATTAACTCAGGCAAAGCATGTTTCTATATGTCCTCCATGCTAGGACCCCCTAGATACAGGAGATGCAAGAGAAAGCAATTCACGCTTGCCTTCTCTTGCCATTGTCTGCCAGATAAAATCTAAATTGGTTTCTGTGGCATTTAAAACACCCTCCCTCCCCAAACATCCCATTATGATATTCACATAGGGCTATTTTGTACTTTGCAGACATTATGACCCTTGCATTCTCCTTACCTTTCCATCCGCTCTCTCAGATGGAACCCACAGAAGACTTTCACATCCTTCCACTCCAGCTTTAGTGTGTGGCAATGCATCCCATTTGTGCAGGAGATGAATGAGAAAGACCATTTGAATGTATATGTACCGAGTGTGGGAGAAATGGGAGAGGAACAGGAAGAAAGTGTAGGATAATAGGATTTGTGAAGTTGTGGACATTAAGTTTTAGAAGCTTTATGAAAGCTGATTGTTCCAATGTGTGTAATGCTGATCTTCTGGTGTCTAGACCAGTTTTTTACCTATATCCAGCATATATTTGGTTTAATGAGTTTTTTAGTTGCTTTTCTCTCATTGCTGAGACAAAATACCCAGTACCCAAAGTTAAAAGGAGAAAGGTTTATTTAGCACAGTGTGTGGAGGTTTCAGCCCATATAAGCTGGCTTCAAGAAAGGGTGGCATGGCTGAGGGGCAACCATTCATGACAGAGGAAATCCACAAAAGCAACAAGAGAAAAAAGGAAGGATTAATTCTCTTTTGCCTCCTTATATTGTATGCAGGCTACCTGCCCTAGGGTGGGTATAGCACTCACACTCTAAATCCCAGAACTAGATATGAAACATTCACAAACTATAGATTCATCCACCTCTGAAAAGCCTATCCCCATGACTGCATGAGACTTTTGGGGTAGATATCCAGACACAAACCATAACAATAAGTACAGTGTAGTGTTTTTCTTTAACAAAGAAACAATGCTGCCTCAGAAGACATGAAAAGCCAGTAAGAAACCATGTATTTCAAATGATATAAAGAAAGAAATGGAATAACTTCACCTTTGAAATTTGGAATGGAAATTGAGTTGTAAATTATGACACAGGTTAGAACTGAGATAATTTATTATGCAATTTGAGAATGAAAAGAATCTTTAATATGATTTTGGAGTCAATTAACATATATTAGTCTAAGAGTTTAGGCCAAAATTTTAGAAAATCTAAGTCTAGATCTGTTGACCACTAGATTTGCAACTTTTATTCAGTTATTGAATTTATCTCTATAAATTTATAAAGAATCTAGGCATAATCTATGCCATGTAATTATTATGACAAATACCATGAAATAATAAATGCAGAAAGTTTTGAAAACCTCACTGTGATTGATCTATATATATTTTCACAGTGAAAACAACAAAGTTGTCTGCTATTGACAACTTAAAAACACACAGTGTTTAAAAGGGATATTCAATGAGAATTTAAGAGAAATTGGCTGCTTGGTAATTTAGGGATATAACTATTTACTTTGGCTTTTCTGTTTTGCTCTGTTATTAGTATTGAAAGAATTATAAAAAATCAAATTTCCTTGAGCAAGTAGACTGCTATTAGCAGTCAACATTTTTTAGCTAGTTCTCCGTAGACATTGTTATAATTGGGATCTGAAATGTTCCCCCAATGTCTTGTGTGCTTACGCCCAAATCCTCACTGGTGGCACTATTGGGAAATGGTAGAAATTTTGAGTGTTGAACTCTAGTGAGAGGAAGTGGGTGATGAGGGTTTGTGTATGAAGGGTGTATATTTCCCCATGTACTTTCCTCTCTCTGTTTGCTGACCACCATGAGACAAAGAGCTTCCTCTGCAATACACTTTCAAGGCCATCATTCTCTGCATCATCACAGACACTAAAGGAACACAGCCCAACATCCATGGACTAGAACAAGTCTTTCCTCCTTCAATTTGATTTGGTTTTATTTAAAAAGATTCCTAAACCAGAATACCATTCAGTTTTTGTAATATCCATGAGTACTAATTTCAAGTACTCTTCTGCGCAACCAAATTAGATAAACTCTTCCATATCTATTTGGGAGGAACTTACTATTCTTTCCAAATACATTAGTGTGAATATACCTATATGGTCATTACATTCACCTCAGATTATTATTATCTATGCTGAAAGTTGATTTATATTTGCTTCCTTACACACCTTCAAGCTGCCCTCTAATATTTGTTTGTTGCAGAACTGGTGAGAATTCCTCTCAAATGGATGGATTAAGATTTATATGGAGATCTATTATCTGCCATGTTCAAGAGAAAACAGATTGCAAATAATTTGCCCCTTGAGAACAAAATACAGTAACAACAGTTCAAGGCAGTTTTCTTTGTTAACTCTCCTACTGTACAGAGTTGATCATAATTATTATAGTTGACATTAGTGAAATTTACATAATGTAGCATTAGTTGGACATATTACTAATTCTTCTCAGATTCAGTTTCCTAATAGGAAGAGCAATAACAGTAATATATGCTGTACATAAGCTATGTAATTAATATAAGGTGCTCAGTACAGAGTTTATTATCTAGTAAAGAGCTTAGAAATATTGGTCATGGTTATTAATGAGCATAACAACTTTAAGCATAGCAGACTGTGATAAGTGAGAAATGAAAATAAGCTAATGTCCCATAATTAGGGATTGGTTGAATTAATTATGGTTAATCCAAAGGAGAAATGAAGCCGTTACCTATTCTGTTATATAAAAACTCATAGTTGCATGGAAAATGCTTTAGATCTGTTGCTAAGTCAAAAATCAGGTTCCCAAATAGTTTGCCTTTATAACAGACTTGAAAAACATATATCAAAATGTTACTCGTGGTTTTGTTCAGGTTATGGGACTTTAATATTCTTGATTATTTTACTTTGTATTGTTTTATTTTATATTTTCCCATACTGTGCTATTTTATACAGCATAGTAGAATGCATACTGAAATGTATCTTCCTTGCCACTCAGTGTACACTTCCCATTATGAGACACAGTTAGTGGGGAAATTTTCTGTGTGCATCATCCTTACTATCCCAGCAGCTTGAGGTTGTATAACATCCACAACTCTGTACTACATTGCTTATGCATAGGGCAGACATAACCCAGACTAACCCTCTGAAGCCCAACAGATGCTTTAGTAAGAGCTTAGGGTCCCCAAATGCCAGAACGATATGCTTATGTGTTGCCATTCTGGTTACATGACATCTATTCGTTTGGCCACGTTAATATCCAGGCCTGCCTTCTTTTGTCTACCTTTATAAATATTATTTAGCAATATTATTCTCCTATCTGCTTTGTATCTAAAACTTGTAAGGGAATGCCAACAAAATGCTTATTAATGTCTGTTGATTATTTTCCATGGGTGGTTGGTGGCTTGTAGTTTTGTGACAAAATGACAGTCCTGATTAGCATGTATCTCTCATCCTACTTGTCTGGAAAGCAGGAGCAACTGAGCCACAGCACTTATCTTGCAGCTATGAGAGCAAGAGCAGATTGCCGCAGAAGGCAGCCCTGACATCACTGAGTCACTAAATCAATGCTCACACAAACTTTCCATCTTCTTATGAAGTGAGGAAAATAAGCTCTTAGGGGTTTTAATAGCCATAGGCTGTTTTCCAATCATTATAAAAAATGTCCTAATTGAGTCATCTTTCTTTCACAATCTCAATGGGCCTCTGACCATATTGGCTTTCTCATTCATCAATATCCTTATCATATATCATTTTAAGAATCATGATTTTATTCCTAACTGATCTGAATTATTCCTACTGCCTCATTTCCTTGTGAAGTAAGAAACTTTTCCTTAAAAATACTTTGTAGTTGTTGCATTGAGAGAACATGTTTCTGTGTATGACTGTGTATATGAGTGTGTGTGTGTGTGTGTGTGTGTGTGTGTGTGACAAGCTAAGGAGATTTTCGTCATAAGCAATTCCTTTTATCAATAGCACATCTCCAATTAAAAGTAACCCATTAAGCACTGTCACCCTTCACTTTTATCCCATGGTGTGTAGTTCATTTCTTGCTCTGCTTTCTCCCCAGCTCTCTTTAGTATCACTCTGGGCTTAATAAAACAAAACAAGGGACTGTGTGTGGCAAGAACACTGACCATAATCTTGACATTGAAAAGGAAATGAAGCACAATGAGCCTAAAGAAAGTTACAGGAGAAATTTTTACTCCTTTTTCCTTTCCCTAAATTCCAATCTTTCTCTCTGTCTCTCTCTTTTTGTCAGGAGTTCTGTGATCCAGCATCCATCTCGGATTCCCTGACTCCTGTGTTTTACCCAGATTATCTCTGTCCATTCCTAACTGTGTTACCACATAATTATCTCATCCAGTTCCACATCTCAAATAAAGATCAAGAGGCAAGCTGATGACACAGCACAGAAGATAGTTTTTCTTCTTTTTGCCTCGAACCTCTGACTTTCTCAGATGCTTCTGAGTATGGTGCTGTTTCCAGATGCAGGTGTTGGATCTGGTTACCAGAAGGCTTTGCTCCTCTCTTTATCAAAAGAATGTTGATTATTTTTTCCTTCTCAAAACTGAGTAAGAGGTATGTATAGCTTTAATATTCTGGGAATATCGCAATGAAGATGTTATCTTCCCCCAAAATAAAAAATTATCACCAGTAAAAACTATATTTCTAATTATATTATGAGAAAGAAGGGAATAGAAATTTGGTTTTAGTTTTAGTAGGATTTCTTTCTCAGTTTATACTAAAGAAATATATCATTTGTTTGACATGAGAAATTACAAATTAATCTTTTTATAGAATGACCTTATTTATGACCAAAGTTATAATGCAGCAAAAACAATTATCAATATTATCACCTAAGTATCAAGCTGACTGTAATGTAAACTGTGTTTGCTATCAGCACTACCTTTGTGCATAGTTCTTAGTTTCTATGGCTCATTATAAGAGAGCCACGCAAGTGACCCACAAATTTTATAGAATAGAAGCAGCCCTAGTAAAGTATGAATAGAACTAAGTTTATGTTATTGATTTTTATAAAACCTGACACTTTGAGATGGTTTAAATCATTTTTAAAATATTGTACAGCAAGCAAGGAAAGGTGGTGCATTTCTGGCAATAATTCACTTCAGCATTTGCTGATATCACGATTCAGGTAAAAGACATGCACTGTGAGGCTGCATTGCATTGTTCTGTCCCTTTCCTGACTTTGGGATGATCCAGGTTGGCTGAGATCTCACACTTCAGACTTCTTTCCCCTGTTAAAAACTAATCAGTGTATAAATGCCCTTTATGCATTGTATTCATGCTTTGCTTTAACTTAAAATATGCTAAATGTTTCCATTCCTAGTACTTTGAAACAGGCCTGAGAGTCTAGCAAACAGATGTATGAATGACTTCAATATTCCCCAAGTTGCAGAATGACTTCATTATTCCCTAGAAATGTAGGCCTGGTTATAGTGGAAATTTGTCTTCTGTTATTCATCCCCATGGACTCGAGAGTACATTTTCTGAAGGGGTACCCTGGTCACATCTTAGCTCACAGTGCATCAGTGCTTCTTCAGTTCCCTTCTGCTTGGCAATGAAGATCTTCCTAATTTTGCTCATCATGTAGTTATTAAGCTTCAGTTCTATTACACACTTCCCCATAGTAGGGTCTTTTCCATATGACACTAGCTTGGTTACAGAAGGTGGATTATTTTTATATTTCTAGTGTTCTGACCTAAATTACTTCTCTGCTTTTCCTTCAGATTATCCTACATTTGTTTTAAAATTAGATTAATTTATATTGGAAGAAGTAAAGCCATCTCTATTTGCAGACGACATAGCCTTGTATGTAGAAAACCTTAAGACACACACATATACCAATTACAGATAGTAAATGAGTTCACTGAGTTTGCAGAATATGAAATCCATTTACAAAAATCAGTTATATTTCTATACTAACAATGAACAGTCAAAAAGACTGAATAGCCTCAAAAAGAACGTAATTAGAATAAGTTTACCAAAAGAGGTAAAATATTTTATAATTATAAATCAAAAAAGCAAGATAAAAGATATCTTTTAAGATATCTTTTAAGATATCTTTTAAGAGCATGGGCTGAGAGAATCAGGAGAGCTGCCTCTGCCTGCCAGGTACCACCACTAGAAGGCCCTTTCTTCTGTGCATCTAGTGCAGGTCAAGGAAGACAGACAGATCCACCTCTGCCTGCTGTGTGCCACCACCAAGAGGTCACATCCTTCAGATGGCCAGAATGGGCAGAGAAAAACCAGTTGATCCACCTTCACCCTCAGGGAGGTGCCACAGAAGGCTCCTTCCTTCAGGCAGCCAGCAGGAGCAGGGACACACATCCAGGTAAATCCTGTGCATCTGTACAACAACATTGTGGTCCTTGGTTCCCTCAGGCAACCATCACCCACTAGCAGAATCAGACAAACACACTCTTGTGTGTCTGCCACCATTGTGGGTGTCCCAGTGTAGACACACAGGCTGAGAAGCAGCCCCATTTCCATGCACTCCTGATCATCAGGGAAGCCACAATGTAACTGCATAGGTCTAGAGAAGCCTGCCCCACACCCTGCTACCTCCCCGTAAATCTGGAATTAGAGGAACCCAAGTGCCTGTCTCATCCCTCCACACTGCCTAAAGGCAGCCAACATGGGAAATGCCTGGGGCCCCACAACAAGCTTGTTGGGAGGAACCCAGGAGAATGCCAAGACCAAGGAGCAAAAGGCAAACTGCAACCTCTAGCCCACACGGAATAAGTCTAGGAGATACAGTCATGGAAGAAAATGGAAGTCACACACCTGAAATCTCTCAGAGGATGGCAAGTAAGGAAACAACTTCGTAAGATTGTAAAAGCAGTCAAATCATAAATAATGTGTTAGATAAAAGAAGAGATCACAAACATACCAAGAGAATTGTTCACCAGGTCTAAAGAAGACATAGACAAAAATGAGGAGCATAAGAAAATGATGGAAACAATGAATGAATGTAGAAAAGAATTATAATGCATGAAACAGATTCAAAGAGAGATCCAGGAAATTAAAAATTCAATCAAAAGCTGGCAAAACTGCTTGAAAGAGACTGAAGATAAACTTTCAAACCTTGAAGATAGGATTTCAGCTAGTGATTGTGAGAGGAAAGATCTCTTAAAAATAACATGGAATCAGGAAATAACTCAACAGCTGCAAGATGATGCAAAAATGCATAATTTAAGAATGATAAGTGTCTGTGAAGAAGCAAGGGTCAACACAAATGAAATTAAAAGGATATTCACAAAAGTAATAGAAGAAAATTTCCCAAACATGGGAAATGGATCTGGCATGCAGATAAGTGAGGCATATAGAATTCCAACTAGCTATAACCAAAGTAAATTTACACCCAGACATATAATAATCAAGATCCCAGAAATTCAGCACAAGAATAGAATATTAAAACCTGTTAGAGAAAAGAGACAGATCCTATTTCCTATAAAGGTAAACTAATCAGAATCACAGCAGACTTATCATCAAGTCAAAAAAATGTTTGGAGTGAAGTGATTCAAACCCTGAAAGCAAACACCTTCCTACCCAGATTGACCTACCCTGCAAAACTATCTTTCAAAATTGATGGAAAAATAATATACTTCCATGTAAGGAACAACTAAAGGAATTCATGACTACCAAACCAACCCTATAGAGAGTGCTAAAGGAAATTCTAGAGAGAGATAAAGATGACCATGGTTCCAGGAACAGCAGCGAAGGAAGATCGCCAAAACAAGACAGGCAACTGAATGAAGGGGAAAAGTGGAGGGCCAACAATAGGAGGATAGCAGGGCAGAGACAAACCAATGTATGCTGGCTATAACCATTAATGTAGATGGCCTCAGGTTAGCAATAAAAAGAAACAAGATCCATCAATACACTGTATACAAGAAACATATTTAACTGGAAAGGAAATTCATAGGCTGAAAATCAAACGAGAGAAAACAATTGTCTCATGTGACAGGAGACCAAAAAAAAAGCAACAGTAACTTGCCCATCAACCGCAGAACGGATATGAAAAATATGATATTTTCAGGCAGTGGAAATCTACGCAGCTATAAACTAGAATAATCTCAAGGCTCCGGTAGGTAAATGGACACAACTGCAGATCATGTTCATGGCTGAAACACTTTGAACTCATATGTGCGAACATTAGCATAAGAAATAGAAGGAGTTAATAGGGTCCAAAAGCAAAATAGTTAATGTAAGAGCAAAGGGGAGGAAATACATGGGAGGTAAATGTGAAAACAACTGTCAATTTCTTATTACCTTATTGCAAACTCTTGCATTGTTTACACAATTTTATTAGGTTTGGTTTTGTTCTTGTTTTGTTAAATTTTATGCTGTTAGATGGTAGGGGTAGCTATTTTGAATATAATGGGATATATTGTGATAATCATGGTTTCCTATTATATTGCTTTGAAGTCTTATAATGCTTTCATTCATTTGTTTGATGTTTGATTTTGTTTTGTTTCATTATGTTTAATGGTATGAATAGCCATTTTGAAGAAAACGAGACATTATGGCAGCCATTGCTGATTTACTATCATTTTGTTTTGAAGTCCTACCATGCTTTTGTTCTTCTGTTTTGATTGGTTCTATCCTATTGTGGTTCATTTGATTTTATTATATGTGATGGTATAAACAGTTTTTTTTGAGGAAAATAAGATATAGTAGCCATTGCTCATTTCCTGATACTTGGTTTTGAAGTCCTGTAATGCTTTCATTCTTTTGAATGGTTTTATACTGTATTGTTCCATTTGATATTATTGTGTGTGAAGGTATGCTCAACTATGTCAAAGAAAAGAGACATTATGGTAGCTACTGTTGGTATCTGGTTGTCTGGTGGTGAAGTCTCGTGTTGCTTGCATTGTTCTGTTCTCATTTGCTTTGTTCTGTTCTCTTTTGTTTTATTCTCTTTAAAAGAAAAAAGATAATAGTAAGTGAAGAGGTAGATCTTTCTCAAATGGAAAGAGATTAAGAGATGGAGAGTGGGAAAGGAAAGGGGTTTAAAAAAATAAATTAAGATGTGTAGTATACATATACCAACTCTATACAAAGAATGCAAACATACACTAAGAAAAAGAAAAAAATAAAATGTACAAATATAATTATTTGACTGGGAAAAAATTTTAATAATGAAAAACTATAAAACATTGTTGAAAGACAATAAAAAGACCTACATGCAAAGGTCTTCTCTGTTCATTGTCTGAAAGACATTTTTAAAATGACAATAGTCTTGAAATTGAATGGCAGATTGACTATAATCTCTATCAAAATCCCAGCAGCTTGCTTTTTGTGGATATTGACAAGCTGTTCCTACAATTCAAATGGAAATATAGGAACCAAAAATGTTCTTAAAAACCTTGTTTACTACACAGTTAAAGGAATCAAGACTGCAGCAGTGGCTTGAGGAAATCAATGCAGATGAATGGAATAGTTAGGAGTTCAGAAATAATAAATCCATGTGATTTTTAGTCAGCTGTTTTGTTTCTTATGAAGGTGCAGAAATAATTGCAGGGAAGAAGAAAGTCTCTTAAACAAATGATCCTGGGGCACTTGGACATGGAACTGTTCTCACTGGACACCAAATTTGCCTGAGTTATGACCTTGGACTTCTCAGTTCACATAACTGTGGTTAATCAGCTGGTTAATAGTGTAGAAGTTGGAAGTAAGAAAGTTGTTATTATTATTATTTGTTTCTTCAGCACTACCTCTACTCTATCACTTAGCTATTTTTTGTTTCTGAATGACTGTTCTCAGCATGTAAATAGAATCATACCAGGCCTCTCATGGATCAAGGGCACAGATATAGTCCAGTAATAATATTCTTGACCAGATAATGTAGAAATGGGCAAGATGGTAGGTTCCAATCCTTTGTCTATTTAGTTGGAAGCTGTACTAAACACACTGTAATCTTCTAAAAAGTACTTGTTTAGCTGACAATAGACAGAAACTATTCTTTTTACTAGACTCTTGGGAACTAATAGAAATTTCTGAAAGGCAATAGATTTGTGAAAAGTCTTGGATCTATTGGATGCTTGAAAGGCTATTTCTGCATCTTAAAATAGGAGAGTTTAAAAAGAAAAAAAGATAAGCATTATGATAGCTTGTGCTCTTTACCCTAGAGTTTTCTTTTCCTAAGTGACTGATTTACTCATCAGTTTATAATCTTCCAGCATGACATATATTTTTTAAGTGCCAACAAATGCTGCTTATTCTCTACATAAATATTCCTCTTCTGCACGCCAGGAAAGAATATACTATACTCAAATGAGTTCAATTTCTTGGCTGATGCACCAGCCCTTGCAAGCAAGCCATAAGCAATGCTTTTGAAGTTCACTCTCAGATCTGCTCAGCAGGAATGCAAAGCAAGATGAGAAAGTGGCTCCTTACTTATCTTTAGGGAGGATGAGTTCCAGAAAGAAAATTAAAACCATGAAAATATTTGCCATGTGGTATATATTTTCAGTTTTGGCAAAAATAACTAAAGGGTTAAATTTTATTTATGTATCTTTATAGGAAGTATATTTAAAATGTATCAATTAATACAACATATTGGTTTTTCTTTCTAAAAAATGCAGAAAATATTTATGTAGAGAAGTTTTTTTCTAGAGTAGCATCCAACTAAAATTAGTTTCAAGTCACTTGGGCATGGAATAATATAGAACAAAGCAGAATGTTTACTAATATGTACATGTACAACATACACACATGTATAGATTTAAAAGAATGCTATTTAATATAGTATTTAGTGAAAAAGTAAAAAAATATGATTTTTTGATGTACTATTTAGCACACACTTATGGCCAAATATCATTCTAATGTTGACTTATTTATTTAAAAATGATAAAAAAATTTTTCTTGAATTTAACACTGCAAGAAATGCATGACATTGAGTGGTTCTTAAATAGCAGAAAATGAAATTCTTGGGGCACATTAGACCTGAAAGTATTTTTAAACTTAACTTCAAATTCTTTCCTTTCAGATTCTTTTCTCTTATGGTTACATGAGGGAAGGAGATTTTATTATGGCCAGACTTATAAATTCTCAAGTACTTTCTTAAGGTAAATGATTTAGGAAAGAATGCACGATTTTAAGTGTTTCCCCAGCCCTTCCACCCTGCAAGTTGCTATGCGATCACATCACCATCTCCTCTGTCCACCTCCGTTCAGTCCCCTCTTTTAGAAAATTCCCTCCTTGTTCCCTCAGGATGCTCCTGATCCTTGCAGCTCCAAAGAGCTCTTCTCTAACCTTTGCCATCATTTCTTGTCAACATAACCCCAGAGTGCCTTTTTAGAAGTGTTTACCTCTGTAGTTGTCATGGTACACTTGGCTCATCTTGTAAAACGGTGCTGCTCTTGCCTGTTCTCTTATGGGACTTTCAGTAGATTTACTCACTCAAAGAAAATACATATATGCTCCCAGGAGCAAAAGCGCTAGCATTATAAAACAGAAGACAGAAACTGGAGAAGGGAGGACGAATTTTTCCATGAACGGATGAGTTCAAGAGGTTTCAGAGGCTTGTATTAATTGGAAGCCCTTAGCATCCACTCAAAAAATCAGAAATAATATTACTTATAATCACAGCATGGTCCTGGGTGCAGCTTACATTAGCTGAACAAAAATCTAGTATAAAATAGTGAAAATGTCTTTCCCTTTTCCTGGCAAAGTCTTCCTCACAGAAAGCATGGCTGCTGAGCTATCAAAGGCATTTATTTTGAATCTTAACTGTCCCACAGCAATGGTTAAGCTAAACTTATAAACAACTCCTTTTCTAATAACGGCTGATATGATTAACTTTGCCAATGCCTTAAACTATAAGGTTGATCTCAGTCAACCTTATTGTTATCATGCTCATTTCTTTCTTCTCCTCTTCTCTACTCTCCTGCTCATGCTTTCCCTGTATTTTAATATTGTGATTTTGTTTTTCTAGTTTTATATCATTGAGACTCCCATGTTTGTCATTTATACTTGCTGAAGGGCTTTCATTGCAGCTCTTTCTCCACAGGGGCCGTGCCTGTTGTTCTGTAAAGTCTTTCTCAATCTTTTGACAAAAGTCCATCAAGCACATTCTAAGCCAAACTGTTTTGCCTGAGAATGAGGTGATGAGCAAAGACCAGAGCTGGCTCTGCCCACAGGAAGCTTGTGGTCCAGTAGGAGCTGGTGATTCACATTAATGATTTTATAATCCAAAATGAGATCATGTCTCCGAAGAAAAATAAGTAGACTTTTCGGTGAAAGAATAAGAAAACTAATCACCTAAAACCAAGATGTTGGGAAAAGATTTCCGACGACATCTCAAGGATGCGTAGGTTATTTTGAAACCCAAATTTGATTAAATCCCCCCCCTCCCCAAGCATTCAATGGAATGCTTTTGGAGTTTCTGATTGTTCCTAAGAGAATAATCAGAAGTGCTGCTTATCATTAAAGGTTCTATGGTACAAATACTTTTTAAAAAACATGATAGTTTCTTTTAGCCCTTTTAAAAATATGTTTGATGCTCTTTCCATCTCCTGGCAGAGGGCAGTGCATCTGCTATTATTTCTTTCTGGAAAAAAGTTCTCTCAAATTGCTCAGCATCTGTTTCTCTTTTCACGCATCTCTCTTCCTTAAGAGAATCATCAGAGAGCCTTCAGTGGCCTTCTGATCCCCTCATCAGCAAATCATTGTTTGCAATGTTGTCCTGAAATATTTTCTTCGCATCACTCTTTCCTATATATATTAAAGTATGAATTTCTTCTGTTTTGCTACTTGCTTCTATTCTCTCCACTGAAATATACAAGCAAAGGGAGAGGACACCAATTTGGCCTTACTTATCATTGAATTATAAGTCACTGACAATGAAGAAATGAATAAAAACAACAAAAAAGACCAATCTCTCCGATCACGACCAGATACTTAAGTGACAATATTTTCATTGGTGCTATTACAAAATATTGGATGGTTTGTTAGAAAACTTGAATTATTTTCATTCAAAGGTATATTTGAATGTGTATTGAATGCCAGAAATTCTGTCAGTCTCTGGGTGTAAAAATTATTGGCAGAAAATTCACAGTTTGCTAAGAAAGACATACTCATAAATACTTACAAATATATAAATAAAGAGAAAAGCCAAGTCCCACTTGATCTGTGTTATAATTTACTGTACAATCTTAAAACAAAATTACCAGCTAGTCACCACTTCTTGGCATCTCAGGCAATTTATCTCTTAAAAACTGTGTAATCATCACATATAGATAGAGTAATGTTATAAAATTTATATTCAAGTCAATGACATAATTAAAGAAACTCTGGAAAATGTAAACCTCTATTCCTCTGTTTTCTTTTTGCCTAGAATGTGTGATAGTGGAGCGGTGAGAAAACAACATAGACTAGTACTTCTGCATCCCATTGTGAAACTCCAGGCTGTATAGTGCTTAGATATTCATGCTGAGCAACATTTGAATATTTGGAAGAAAGCCAAGCTGTGCCTATGTAGGTAGTATAGAAGCTCACTCTTGCCACTGTCTTAGATATCCAGCAGTACCCAAGAGAACAGGGGCAGAAGGAGAGACGTAATGGATTTCTACAGGAACACACATGTAATGAAGTGCATTGTGTCTCTTCCATCTCCAAAGCTGAAACATGGGAGCTTTCCCTTCCACTAGCTTGAATGTGACATTGAAGACAAGTCTTTACAGAGGTTATAAAGTTAAATGAGATCATTTAGGTTGACTCTCATCAAATATGACCTGTTTCTTTACAAAAGGGAGAAATTTGGACAGAGAGCATGGTACAGAGGGAAGATAATCTTAAAAGACATGGAAGTCGGGGGCTGGGGATTTAGCTCAGCGGCATAAGCACCTGCCTTGCAAGCAGGCAGTCGTGAGTTCGATCCCTGGTACCGATAAAAAAAAACAAAAACAAAAACAAAATAAACTGCTCTAAAAGACATGGAAGGCAGCCATCTCTTAGCCAAGGAAAAAGCCCAGGATGAAACCTTCTTTCATAGACCTCAGACAGAACCAACTTTGGTGATATCTTAATCTTGGACTTCTAGTCCTAGATGTATGAGCCAATTAATTTATGTTGAGCCACCCAGGATATGGTGCTTTGTAATCCTGTCAGGTTAATAAAGAAATTATGATGATCAATGAAGGTCCTACCAGAGCAAGGCAAAAGAGAAGGAGAGAAGGAAGCAAGTCCACAATACATTTACAGATTCTGAATATTCAGCCTGGTCCACTGGAGTATCAGCTGATTCTGAAACTGAATAAACAGGAATTTGGATCCTGCCACTGATAATTTTGAGATATAAGACTCTAGAGACGAAATATACTGTCCCTGACTCAGTTTTTCTGTGTATGTTTGTTGCAAGATTTGGAGATGTAAGTGCAAAATACAAAGCACTATTCTTAGTACGTGCTTCTGTCGATGGTGAGGAGATTTGCTCTGTTTCAAGTTGTTATGTGAGAGTTGTCAGGAAGTAGTGGAAAGTTGAGAGATAATACACCAATATGGGATATCAGTTCTTCAATCACTTTTGTGATACAAAATATCATTCCTAGGTGGGAAGTTTGTCAGCATGGGGAAATGCTATTCTTGATATGAAATCTCTGTAAATATCTCACAACAATAATTCTAACTATTTTTAGAATTCTAGGAATGAAAATGATCTATTAGCTATTCTCCTCTATGAAACTAACATAGATTTATTTTAGAATGCTCAGATACGTTTATTTGAATACATATCTTCTTTACCAGATGGGTTGCTGCAGGAAGGTATAAATCATGTTTTGCTTCCTGTTCTCAGGAGTATCCAGCATAGTACATGCAGTCATAAAATCTGATAAACATTTGATAACTGCACCAAAAAAATGAATCAATACAGAGCTCCATCATTGTTTCTTATTAGGCAAACGAAAACTCTCAAAGCCCAGTGGAGAAATTTGGGAGTAATTTGTTCAACATAATATCTCTCTGAACTCAAAAACTCTTACATGAGCCAGAACTATTGTCCTTCAGGAATACAGAGATATACTGAGATTCTTCTGTGAAAGTCTATTATGGCCAGTATGTTTGAGGAGACCCAGGGACTGGAATCTGAGAGAGGCCCGGATGTTTGCGCTAACATAGTGATCCCTCAGGACTGTGGCTCATTTTCACATAACATAACTGTGCCATTTGACAGGTAAGACCTTTTAACTTTAGTTTTCTTCCTTTCCCAGAGAAGTCTCAGGTACAATTAAGTCAAAAGTGCTGTAACTTTCTACATGTGTTTTCTCTTTTTTGTGTGAATGATTTGTTTTTGGGTGAGTTGTTCAAAAGCCTTAAGACACAGAGTTGAAAGGGATGTTAAACAAACACATCTCTACTGCTACCTGCCTGCAGACTCCTCTGCTACACCGTCAAGCAGATGGGTGCTACCCTGCCAGAGGCCTCCTCTGCAAAACATCCATGGCTTCACAACAGCCCCCACCTGAGACGTTGGTTGACATCTTACTTTTTTTCAGTCTGGGCCCAAGTTCCTCTTTATTCTAAGCTCAGATGAAAAACTCTTCATTTACTTAATAATTGGTTTCTCTGGTCTTAAAAGAAGTCTCAGGTATTAGATTTAGCAGGAGTGACACTTTGGGAGGCATTTTCTCCTTATTTCCTCTGATAAGATGAAAAGAACTTTACAATCTTGAACCCCTTCATAGCTCTCCTTACCCCGTGTTGATCTCTCAACACATACTAAATTCCCCCTGGATTCCTGATGTTGTGTTATGGGCTGGGAATTCAGCAGTAAAGAAGACAGCCATGGGTTCCAACCACTTGGAGCTCACAGTCTAGTCAATCTGATCTCATTTGACACGTCCTTGTCCTCTTCTCCAATCTACACTCTAGACTCTTTGACATTATGATGCTATAGGTTGATCTTTGGAAAAGATAGTCTTTCAGACTACAAAGCACTTTACATCAAAACCAAGGACTGCTTAGTTCAGTCTGGCCTGAATCGAAAAACCCACAAAGGAAGACTAAATAGTTACAAAAATGAAAATCAATCTGTATGCAAACTAGTCAGTTATAAATAATATAACATATGGACCACAGGTATTACAGGGACAGCTCTCTTTTTTCTAAGCTGTGAAGATAAATATAAGACAAAGTATGCTGGTTCATCCTGATTGAGTGACTCCTGGAGAGGTGATTGGATGGTGATAGCTCTGTCTTCATCAATGACTGATCCCATACATGAGTTAAAGCTGAATGGGCCAGTAGAAGCTGGAGCCTCCTTGAAATAAGTAGATCGTGGAGGCCCAGACTTGGGAACTACATCTGCTGTCCAGCCTTTCTCTCTCTTTGTCTCTTTCCCTGCTCTCTGCTTCCCAGACACCATGAGTTGAGCAGCATTCTCCTACTTTCCCTTCCCGTATGGTATTTCTGCCGTGGAGTCAACCAACCATAGACTGAAGCCTCTGACAACATGAGCCAAAGAAAACTGTCTTCCTGTAAGCTGGAGGTGTCAGGTAGTATTTTGTCCCAGGGACAGCTAAACAATACTTATACCCAGGTGTAAGTATTCAATGGTAAGAAAAACTTCTCTACTTTTCACTTCTGTTTTCTTTTGTGTAGCACATAAAATAACGATAACAATTAAATGATAAGGAATATTAACAGTACAAGTGCGAGAGGGAAATCTCACAGCAATAAATGTCAAAACAATAGGCAGATCATGTTTTACACATTGCATGCCTTATTCAGTGCATTGTAATGCAAAAGAACTAGTTAGACCCGAGGTTCAACCTTATAGGCAAGACCTAGGAGTCAAGGTCTCTGGTACACTCACTATTTGTATTCCAGGCTCCTAGAAGCAAACCAGAAACCTGGCAGAAATTTAGAGGTGGATGTGAATGAAAGAATGACCCCGTTCTCTGTATCTTCAGGCAGTGTGACCTTGGAAGAGTGTGCTCTTTTCCTTATTCTTACTTTTACTAAGAAATAGGTTTATAAACATGTCTGCCTTAGAATTCATTTTAGCACTGAGAAATTCTCTAGTACATGGAGGGTGTTCAATGGATTTATTGGAAAAGCATTATTCTTATATCTGACTTTGTCCTTCTAACACCCAACTATAGTAGAACTGGTCTCAGAAACATAATTTCTAGTTTTCACATATTTCTGTATATGTAATTCAGAATCTTCTTTGCTTTCTAAGGCTTTGCTTTGAAGTGTGAACAGAAACTGTTCTCTATTATTTCTACCTCTGAAATGTTTATTAAAGGGCTGTAGGCTATTTGGAATAACTGAATTATAAGTGTCAGGAGTACAGTATGATTACATTTGCTTAAATAATTATTTCATAATGTACTTTTCATGTTCTGAAATGTACAATAGCAAATTATATAAAATTATATGTAATTTCTAAGAGATATGAGGGAGAAATATTTAAATTTTCTCTTCACTAGTTATTTAATTTTTAAGTCACTTACTTCACAAAGTTCATTAATTCTAGTAAGCTAACTATCATGCCAGATAATTCCGACAGATGCTGACTAGAAAAAAATTAATTTACATTGTGTGTCTGAGCTAAGATTTTGAAGTGATCGAGATTGCTATAAGACCAAGAAGCATTGTAAAATATAGTAGCTCTCAGTTTGAAACACTTTTAAAACTAGCTTTGTGCAATCAATTTTCACATCAAGAATATTCTACACAGAGGGTAAAATAGAGTGTGGCTTCAAAATCATGAAACAGTTTACCTGAGGGTCACTATGGAGTTCAGAGTTGCTAGGGCAAAAAATACACAATCAGATATCAAAGATTAGTGATGCATTTCTAATACATAACTGGGACATTTAATGACAATCACCAAATAAGAATTCTCAAGGATTTTGTCCTGGGAACTAAATTACTAGTCCATGTTAAAATACTTCTAGGTCATTGCTTCAGTATGGAAAACTGCCATATAATTTTCATTACCAGATACATCCTGGACAGAAAGCAAGACTGAAGTTCTTTTAATAAATGTACCAGGAGTCAGAGCAAAACTTTGAAGTCTGACAAACTTTAGATTGTGATTTATTCTGGATACTAGTGAGATGTTCATATAATCAGGGAATTAAGTTCCATTTCCCTTTTATGAATCTTTGTTAGAATTAATTCTATTTATTGCAATAAAAACTATTTTATCTTTGACTTAAAAAAAAAGCCCTCTATCCATAGTGTGGCAAAATTCTGGAAGACAGTGAGTCAAAATAAATAAATTTTGAACAAATAAATGACCTTGGGCCAGTTCCCAAGCATCTCTGTACTATATATATATATATATATATATATATATATATATATATATATGACATTTCTTAGCTCTGTGGAGAAATGGAATACATTGATTTGGGATTAAAAAGGCATAGGTTTGAGTTTTTGACTTTTAGCTCCATAATCCACTATCTTATAGAACTATAGAATTAACTTGCTAAAGAATGCATTAATAAATTCATTCATTCAATTGTATACCAGGGACTGCTCTATATCTTAGAAATGTATGGGTGGGAAAACAGAGACTTCTTGTCTAGTGGCCCATCATCTAGTGTGAGAGACAAAGAGCAGCGCGTGATAGACAACTTATTTCTTTACATTCCAGGTGTGTTGGTAATGTCCGTTGCCTAGTTCTATTGCAGGGATTCATTCCTTAGGTAGCTACATCTGCATTTCTTTACACTGTTCAATTATTTTTAATATAAAAATGATCTGTTAAAATTTTAAAGAATTTCAACTACTTTTTTTTTTTTTTTACTTCTCTTAAAAACTGAACAGAACTAGTAGCATGTTGAGCCCTCTAGAGTGACCTTAATTCATGATCTGCAATGTCCGGCTGAGCTTGGAATCCCAAAGGCCACCTCCAGGTTCAGGCATTCACTAGGAGAACTCACAGGATAGAGCACGTAGCCCTACTCCCAGCTGTGATTAACACGAACTACAGAATGATGCAAAACAAAATCAGCCAAGGAGAAGGATGTGTGGGGGAATGTCTGGAAGATACCAGGTGCAAACTTCCAAGGAACTTCCTCCACCAGTCACACAGGACTCACCTATTTCCCCCGGCAGCAAGCTGTGACCACACCTTGAAATGCTGTCCCTAAAGGAAGCTCTTTAGATACTTGTCCAAAATTTGTACTGGGAACTGATCATGTACGCATCCTCTATCTTGGCACCAGCCCAGATTTCAGATTCCCAGAAGGAAGTAAAATGTTCAGCCTCAATCATATTTTTGTATTTAAAGTTTGGACAAAGTGAACCACTCTTCTCAGTTAGGAAATACGGTGCATCCTCCGGAAATCCTAGTTTTCAGAAGACAAGGGGAAACCTAGCAAACATACCTACCTGTGCTCAGCAGCCTCAGGCCTGCTGGGTTAACTTTTCTACATGGTGTCTGGGAGCTTTGGCTGAGAAAGACGCCCAGTCTTTGGAGGATTCTTTGCAATGTTCGCTAAGGAGATTCTTGAGAGGTGAGAGCTAAAGCCAAGAATACACTGGGATGCTACCTCTTCTTTCCTCTTATAGAAAAAAGGTGAAAGCTTGGGTTAATTCATTGATTCATTAGTTTTTCTTCATTTTTTTAAATTTTGCTGCTCATTACAGTTTCATCACTGAGTAAGAAGAGATGATTTAAATTCTTTTACACAACAGAGAACTTTAGCTGTGTTCCTGAAAATCATTCTGTCTTGTTTTCCTATGTTTTACAGGAACTGTGGCCTGTAATATAAAAGGTACCTCAATGAAACTATTTGAAAAAGAGGAGAGATCTGTTTACAAGGGTTATGTCTTGATCATTCATTCTGTAAGTCTAATATTTGGTATTTTGAGATTTTTGTAATATAATATGGGGAGCTGAATTTTTTAACAGATCACTTCAACATATCTCATTGCCAGGACATTTTAGAGCTCAGACGATCTTCTGGATTTCTTCTGACAATGTGGTATGCAAGCGTTCGGCTTAGTCTCTGCTGCTGAGCTAATGGAGCTTCTGGTTGCTAGATATTATTACACACCCCAAAATAAAGCCTTACACTTCTCTAAACTAAGCAAGGAATATGAAACGCAAGTGTATCAAAATACAACCTCATTGTGTTTTTCTTAAGATACTGTTGGTTTTATTTTGAGACTATGGCTAGATGGCATTTATCCAAAAAAGTGAGTGATTATTGTAGTGAGCAAAAAAAAGTGTGTGGGAATGAAATATTTAAATTGCTGTCTTCCTTTTAGTCATAATAGTTCTTATAACTGGTAGGACAATAATATTTAGAATTCAAAGATATTTGCTTCTATATTAAAATACTCTGAGGTTCACACTTCTGCATTTGTAGTTTTTTCGAAATACAATGACAATAAACCAACAGAGAAAAAGTATTTCCTTATTCCAGTGTTTACAAACTTCTTCATGGAGTAGCTCCAACTACAATCACAACAAAACATGAAGGCAAAAGTCTGTTTCATGCTAGGATTTTAACTTCTACAGAATTTGAGATTTTTATTTGTTTTCAGTATTTATTATAGTTAAAATTAAAACGTTCAGGATTTAGTCATAATTTTCTAATATCATTTT
Source organism: Dolichotis patagonum (assembly GCA_004027295.1). Classification (NCBI taxonomy): domain Eukaryota; kingdom Metazoa; phylum Chordata; class Mammalia; order Rodentia; family Caviidae; genus Dolichotis; species Dolichotis patagonum. The sequence continues at coordinate 68,080 of PVJX010001044.1, read as the reverse complement.
ACTCATGTAAAAGTGGATAGTTACACTGCCATGCAGAATGCCATGTATATCTATGTTTTCAAAAGTGCAGTTGTTAAAACAGAAAACAATAGAACAGAACATATTTCTAAGCTCTATCATTTATTTAAGCACTGCTTTTAAAAGGTCAATTATTTCCATGGCTTATTAATAATTGAAAATATTTCAATTCTTTCCAAAAGTCTTACTCAATTTTAAAAAGAGTAATTAAATATCTGTATAGAAGCAAAGTATCTATATGCTCCTGTGCTTCTCTGTGTCTATATGCGTTGGGCACAAAGAATAAGAGAAAAAACATATATTCAAAGTAATGCAATTTTCTGCATAAGCCCAGGTATATGCACTTTGATATCACTTGTAAGACTATGTATAATCTGTAGATTGAAGTATCTTGTTCATATCTGAGGTATTCCTTAATCATATGAATTTCTAAATATAGATACTCTATGTAGTTTTAATATTTTCATATTTTGTTCTTATCAAAGTTGAGACTTATAATAGTATGAAATCAGAAATTGAAAATAGGAAAGATTTTTGGAAAATTCACAAGTGTGTAGAAATTAACATTTACTTGAGTAAGCAATAGGTGAAATGAGATATCAAAATGGACATTTTAAAAACAAGGCAAATGATAATGAAAACACAAACCTATGGGAAACAGAAAATTAGTTTAAACAATGAATGCCTTTACTAAAAAGGAAAAATGTCTCAAATAAGTAGACCGATATTATGTTGTAAAGTAAAGAAAAAGAATAAACCAAATGCAAAGCTAGTTAGAAGAAGAAAACAATAAAGAGCAAAATAGAAATAAATCAAATATAAGAGATGAAAAGAGAAAGATCAATAAAACAATAAAACTGAACAAAGTGAACAAATTCTTAATTACATTACATAGACAGGGACAGAAATAATGGTGAATTTTGAGAGAACATTAAAATAAATAAAATCAGAAATAAAAGTGGAGAATGATCACAAATGACTCTGGGGTAAAATGATCACAAGTGATTGTTAATGCACAATTATATGCAAAAAATTGAATAACCTAGGGGAAAAGCATACATTCTTAGAAAAACATAATTGCAACAAGCTGAAACAGACAGCTTGAACAGACCAATAAATTGAAACAGCAATTAAAACTTCCAACAAAGAACAGTTCATGATTGGAAAGTTTCATAGCTGCATTTTACCAAACATTCAAATAATTATTACTAATATTTTAAAATATCTTCTAAAAATAAGTTTAAAGGGAATACCTCTTAATCCATTTTACAAGACCGTCTGCTCCCTAGTACCTAATCTGGGGAAAGATGCTACAAAACAACACCAACACCAACACCAACACCAACAACAACAACAACAACAAAAACTACAAGGTCAATACCTCTAATGAACATTGAGGGGAAAATCTTAAACAAAATATTAGAAAACCAAATAGAGGAGGCCGCTGTGTGGAGTAAGGTTGTTCTAACATACGCTATTCAACGTGACACACTTCGTTAGCAGAATGAGCGATAAAACTACAGGATCATCTTGATTGATGGAGAAAAAGCAGTTGTCAGAATTCAGTATCTTTTCTGGGTTAGAGAGAAAGTTTCTTCACAGTTTTGCTTCAGAACAAAAGTTCTTCAGCATAACAGTCCGTTTATGGAAACTCCACAGTTAACATCATGATGATTGGGGGAAAACTAAACCTTTTTTCCTAAGATATGTTCTGAGACAGAGATGCATGCGCTTACCAGTTCTGTGCAGAATTGCACCAGAAATACTGCTAAGACCAATTGGACAATACAAAGCAATAAAAGGTAAATCAATTAGAAAGGAAAAAGGGAAATTATCTGTATGCATAGATGACATAATCTTATGAAGAAAGTTCCAAAGATTGTACAAGTACTATTAGAAATAATAAATGAATTTAGCAAAGTTCTATGGTAAAAAGTAACAAAAATCAGTTGTAGTTCTACATACAAATAACAACTTAGCTGTAAAAGAAATGAAGAAAACAATCCTATTCATGATACCATCACCCCCGATACGCTTTAAAAAATAAGTTTAATTAAGGATGTGAAGTATTTGTACCCTATACTGAAAATTGTACAATATCAATGAAAGAATTTGAAGAAGAAACAAATAGAAAGCCATCCCATATTCATAGATTAAAAGAATTAAGATTTTTGAAATGCCTAAAATAAACAATGTACACATTTGTCATAGACTTTTCAAAATTCCAATGGCAAAAAGGAAAAAAAAATAGTAAAACTTATATGGAACCACAAAATAATCCTGACTAGCAAAGTAATACAAAACAAACAAACAAACAAAAATACTGGATGCCTCAAACTTTCTATTTGAAATTATATTGCAAAGTTATAGCAATCAAAATAGTAAAGTACTGACAAAAAACAAAACTAACAGCAAAACAGAAACAAACATCACTGGTGCTACATAGAAACTTCAGGAATGTGTATGGTCCACTGGCTTTCGACAAGATTGTCAAGAAGACACAATAGGGAAAGAATATTTTCTTTAATAATTACCTCTGAGAAAATTGAGCTTACATAAGAAAAGGAATAAAACTGGACACTTACTCTCCACATAAATTCATGTTGAAATGAATAAAACCACCTAAAATATAAAATCCAAAACCATAAAAATCCTACAACACATAGACAAAAAACTTTTTGATGTTGACTTTGGCAATGTTTTTTTGAATATCACCAAAAGCTCAGATTACAAAACCAAGAATAAATAGACTATGTAAAATTAAAAAAATATTCTGCATAACCATGTAAATAGTTAACAAAATAAGGAGACAATATAGCAAGACAACACTTGCAAACCATGTATCTGGTAAGGTGCAAATATCTACTTAAAGTTTGTAACAATTCTTATCATTCAACAGCAGATAAACAGCCCAATTAAAAAAGAAGCAAAGCAGATGAATGGACATTTTCCATAAGAAAGACCAACAGATTTATGAAAAGGTGGTTAACATGATAAGTCATCAGAGAAATGCAAATTAAAATCAGTATGAGATACACTATAATCACTCATTAGACTGGCTAGTACTATTAGAAATTTAAGATGTAATAGTCATTCACAAGAATATGGAGAAAATCAAACTAGAACACTGTTGGTTTGGAATTTAAATTAATGCAGCCATTATGAAAAACAATGGGAAAGTTCCTAATAAATTAAAAGTTGAACAACTATAAGACTTGGGAATTTCCCATAATGAGCATATGCTGAAGAAATGAAATCAACATGTACATGTATAGGCTTATACATGCCTAGAACTTCTTCTAAAGGATTTACAAGAACTGATTTTATTATGTGTAATGGTATGAACAGCTACTTTTGAGAAAATGAGACATTATGGTAGCCATTGCTGATTTTCTATCATCTTATTTTAAAGTCCAGTAATGGTTTTATTCTTTGTTTTGATTAGTTTTAGTCTATTTTCTATTATTTTATTTCAATATGTGCAAAGGTATGCATAGCTATTTTGAAGAAAACAAGAGACATATGGTAGTCATTGTTGATTTTCCTGCTGTGTGATTTTGAAGGGCGGTAATGCTTTCATTCTTTTGTTTTGATCAGTTTTATACTGTTTTGTTTTGCTTGAATTCAGTGTGTGTGATGATAGTACAACTATTTGGGGGCGAACAGGAGATATTGTGGTAGCTACTGTTGATTTCCTGTTGTCTTGAAATCCTATGTTGCTTACACTGTTTTATTCTCATCCTCTTTCTTCTATTTTATTCTCTTTAAAATAAAAAAAGTCAGAAATTGCACAAGCAAGATAGAAAGTTGTGAAACACATGTAGTAGAAATTTAAAGCAAAACAAAAGTTCACAAGATAAGTCTGCTATGGTTTTCCTTGTCCTCTTTCCTGCTGTCCATATTTTCTGCTCCACATATATGTGTGCATGCATACTTAGTCCTTTTTTATATTTTAACAAAACAAAACATTGTGTTCTTCAACATCTTGCCATTTAGCATGGTGAACATGCTTCCCTTTGACTCTTCTCTAAGTCCATCAAAACTTTCATATTGCCTCTGCATTTACTGTATTATTCCACATTCTATAGCACTGTAGGCTAATACCTTCTTGGATTTCTCTCCTCTCTGGCTTTACTCACACCATAGTCTTCTCATTGACCTCTTACAACCCTTGGCTATTCTTTCCCAATTTGCTCTGAAGGGACTCTACTTCTTTGCCCTTAAACTTAACAATGCATGTTCCCTGGAGATCTGTTGGTGACTTGGTTTTCTCTTCCATCTGTATACTACATAGATATAAAAATCTACTGATTTTTAAGAAATAAAAATATCTGCCATCATGAAGCTTTAAGTCTAATGGAGAGAAATGGATGATAAATAAAGAAAAGTTATAAATAATTTATAAGAGGCCCCTAAGTGATATGGAGACAGACAAAATATAAAGCTAGGAAAGAGACTGTAGCAAGCTGTTGTGTCATCAACTCGATGACTTAAAACAATGGTAATATATTTTCTCAAAGCCCTGGAGGCCAGAATTTTAAGTAAAGAAGTTGTTAGGTCAGTGATCACTTAAAAGGCTCCCAGGAGAATATTTCTTTGCCTCTTCTAGACTCTAGTGAGAGCCAAGCTTTCCTGGGCTTTTAGCAACATAACTTTCATCTCAGCCTTCATCTTACATGGGCTTCTTCCCAGGGTGTACTCTTTTATGGCTTCATCTTAGCTTGATTATATCTGCATGGACCCCATTTCTAAACAAGACCATATCCATGGTTTTAATGGTCATGTATCTGTGGGAGGATTTTTCAAACAACTAGAGAGGCTAAGGAACATGGATTGCAGAGCTCACTGTGGAGAGTGAGGTCATGAGCTGTCCCTCAGTTGTTCAGAGGAACTTACAACTCAACAGGTCCAAAACTCCCATCATAACTGCCTCTCACTCCCAGCCTCCCAACATTTGCAAATATGGTCATAGTATATCATAGGCTGTACCATCAAACTGTGTAAGTAGACTATTACTAGCTCCTTCTGCTAACCTTGTCAATGCTAATTCTACCCCCTTGAAATTCATGAAGCTATCTTTGTAACTAGTTCTGCCACCTTTACTTAGGCCACTCTTACTTCAGTACCCAGTCTCCAACTCTATTCTCCACATGTCCTTAGAACCCAGAACAACTTTACCATGTCATCTCTTTGTGCAATATACTTTAGTAGCTTTACAGTTTTTGAGATCAAATGTGGCTCTCCTTATGATGACACAGAATTCCTCACAGTTTTCATAATAAATTTTCCTGAAGAAACTCTGAAGACAGAAATCATTTCAATGGCTTCCAAAGGTCTTTTAAAGTCTCATGCTACAAAAAAATTTATTTCTTTTCTAATACATCAGTCTAAACATTCTATAAACTAGCCATGCTCAAGTAACTGCGGCTGGCCAGCCAGCTGTCGGGTTGCCCTGCCGTCACCCTCAGACCCTCATAGCACTCAAAAGGCATATGATGGTGCTGAGGCCCTTTGTGCATGTGTAAGTTTAGCTCGTGTGGCAGTCTTAATGAAGGAGGTGCTGTGATTTCCATATAGCAAATAAAAAACCTGGAAGAGATCAGCCTATGTTCCTTCCCTGCAGACCCTGACCCTATATAAGACATACTTTAGTTTTCTTATACAGAAATTGGGGTTAATGATATTATTTAATAAACTATCATCCCAAGACATAATTTAAGTGGATGCCTAATATAGATAGTGTCATATGTGAGGTTTTCTCGCAGCAACAATAATGGATTGTAGCATCATATCTTCTTTGGAGAGAAGAGAATGTAGTCCCATATGGAAAGATATTGCCCAAGATAAAGTTGGCCTGACCATATTAAGGGACTAAGAAATGTCCCTTCCCACCTGCCCAAGCTCCATCGCTTAGACGCAGGGGAATTGCCTAACACAAGGGAATAAAGGGAATAAACACAAGGGAATAAACACAAGGGAATAACACAAGGGAATAAAGTTTTGGTAGGTGGGGAATTAATTCACTTAATGAATACTGCTCTTGGATCTTTTATATGCCAGTCCCAGAAATTACAAAGATTGATTTTAAAAATGTATAAAGGTCCTATACTAAAGGTTTCATCATTCATAAAGATACATGGATATATCAATCTATAAATAAATCAATAGCAATGATTACTATTTTTACAAATATTTATTAAACAGCCCAGTGCTTTAGTAGAATAAAAAAAAAACACCAGTTCTACTAGCCAGAAGTTTTGAATGTCCATACTCACACTGCACAGTATTGTTCCTAGCCTCTCAATCTCTTCCCAGCTCTTCATTCTTCCTTATTACTTGCAAATGCCTCTACCCTGAGTTAGTCCATCAGTAGTTGGAAGGAAAAGTGTGTATTTTATTTATTTTGTATCCCCTACCACTTCCCAGCCAGCACTAAGAAAAACAGGATAAAGTTTAGCCCAAGGCTAATACCTGAAAAATGACTAGCAATAAAACCACAGTTATTAAAGGCAGCATGCAAATCACAAAGAGCAAGAACATTCATCCAAGAGAGTTTGCCTTTTAGCTACTTGGGACCTCCATACTGTCTATGGCACAGTCTCAGCAGGTGGATTAGGATGCTGAACTGCGGGAGAAAGTGCCATTTGTATGGTTTCTGCTCTACTCACATACACAGCTTTGGGATCAAGAAGGAGAAGATTGGAGGGAGCCCCCTTTGGGGATAAGGACACCGAACCAACCCCAGGGTGTGTGGGCCCTTGTGTTGGTTGCACCCTCTCAGAAGGTGACTGCAAAAGACCTTTTGAAAGAATTTGATATTTGCAATAGGAAGGGAGGACAAAGTGTTTATTCAATCATCATGAGAAAATCTAAATGTTGCTCAACTTTCTTATTTTTATTTTATTATTTAGAATTGATTTTCATGATAGGGGAAAGTACTAAAACCATTTTAGTTTTAGGGCTTTGAAAAGTTTTCATATGGCTCTGAATTATATAAATGTTAGTAGCTATCTGGGGTAAGGTTAACTGCCCTTCACAGGATACACCTCCTCCTGCTTGGTTTATGACCTAACTAGAATCTGCCCAGGGCATCGCATAGATAACTAATTAGGCCATGATTATATATGCAAATTAATAAAGCCAAATACTAGGTCTAATCTTTCCTCCATTCACATGTTTATTCATAAAAGTTTTTTTAAAGATAAATAATTCTATTTTTTTCCACTAAGGTACTACACAAAGTTTTTTAAAAAGCTAGAGCAGGTAATTCTGTGCTGCTTAGTGGATTTCAATTTTAAATCATAACAAAAGAAAAAGCCAACCAAGCACGAATAGGTTTTCTCATAAATACACATTTTTAAGTTCTAAAGATTAAAAGCTCATGCAAATGTCACCTTGAATGTTAAGTGGAGTTTTGACGTGCTTACATGACTATTCCCTAGATTTTTCTCACACAAAAGGTTTTATGGGTGCATTTTTTCAGTGTAAGCTTCCTGCTCAACTAAAGGTTCATGCAGAACCAGGAGGAAACAAGACAAGGGGAATCTAATGAGTATGTAAACGTTTCTTTTGGTACTGATTGGTTTGGATCAGTCAGAAACCAAAACCTCTCTTGTCTCACCACACAGCCATTTCTGCACTCCCACCCAGCCTGAACTCTTTGCAGCCTTACCAGCTCCTCCAATTTGACCCCTCAAGCTCTTTCCCTGAAATTTTTGGGGCCCACATTTTATAATAAGAAGAAAACAAAGAAACAACTAACCCTACCATCACATGTTCTTCAATTTTATAGAACATTCTCCTTTATTTGGAAGGAGGGTTGTTTTGTTACTATACTATTATTATTATTATTATTATTATTGTCTCCCTATGTAGTGCTGCTTGACCTTGAACTCACTTACGTAGCCCAGGCTGGCCTCAAATTCACAGTGATCTGCCTGCCTCAGTCTCCCAAGTGCTGGATTACAAGCTCATACCATTGTGCCTACCCTGTAGAACATTCTTCTGTTGCCTGCTGTTTCTGACACATAGTTCATCTTAGTCCAAAACACAAGACATATGAGTCCCATGATAACCAAAACCTAAGAGTTACACTTCCAACTTTTTACTTTAATAATAATTTTTGAAAAATTTTTTTTTTATCTTTCCAGTTTCTAAGTCACTAGAAGTCAACTAGAAATGACTTTACCTTTTACCATGTTGGAAAAGTGTTTTTGGTATATTCAACTATAGTTCTCTAATTTTCGTATTCAGTGAATCGTCTGCTCATTTGCAAATTTAAAAACCATTATTGCATTTGCTCTGATTGGATTCCTGTTTCATTGGCAATGTGAAAATTCTGAAATCTCTGAGCTGTTCTCATATTCTATTCTAATTCTCTCAGCATCCCTTCCTACCTTTCCTTACCCACAGTGTTTTTTTGCTTGTTTTTTTGAGACAGAGTCTCGTGATGTAATACAGACTGGCCTTGGACTTATGTAGCATAGGGTGGCCTCGAACTCACAGTGGTCCTCTTGCCTCAGCCTCCCAAGTGCAAGAATTACAAGCACGTGCCACCATGCCAAGCACCCACAGTGTTTTGATGCACTAGGTCATGCATGGCACCATTTTACAAGTTTCCCAGAGTGAGGGTTTCCAAACTCTATCCTAATTTGGCATCTAAATGTGGCAACTTGCTCACGTAACAGCTAACCAGACAGATCCTTCTGGATTCCTCACACTTCTTTCATTGCTACAAATTAAAATTTGAACCTATGACCTTCTCCACAAACTATGACACACATCTATCCTTCTTATCTAAATCAGTGTGCCCTTTACTCATCTGCTTGCATCCTGAATCTGCTGTGATCTATGATCATCCTTAATCTCACTGCCATCTAATTACCAAATGAGTATTGTTAGCTCTGAAATATCACACAATCTATTGGTGCCCCTCCTCATCCTGCTTTGTATAACTTGTCCTGTGACTTCTGCTGTGGTTCAGGCTTTTGTCCATGTTGAAACTCCCGATACAGTTTCTAACTTGCCTCCTGCCTCCAGCCTTACTCTTCCTGGAATGCTCCAGCAATGCTCTGTGCTGATACAAAAGTGTCTATGTCAGTACACTCATAAAATCAGTTCATAAAGCTGCATTTTATCTTTGTGTAGATGCCTGAACCCCTCAGTTATTTCACAGCAGTGTGTTGCTGAAGGTGATGATGTTTTGCACCTGAAATGCTCTTCTGTTCCTACATGTAATCAGTTGTTCTTCGTCCATCCATTAAGACACTGCTAGTTATCATCTCCTCTAGAAATCTTCCCGACTTAGGGCATCTCCATGCTGAATTAAATGTCATTTATCAGCAGATCTAGAATGAGCAACTGTTACAGTCATCCTATGCCACTTTCACACTTGTTTTGTTAATTATCTATCTCCACAAAAGCCTATGGGTTCTTTGAGGGTGGTTGTTATATCCTATGTATTTAGGTGATCCCGGTATCTTGAAAGATGTCACACACACACACGTGTGTGTGACATATGCACTATATATATAGAGAGAGTGCATATATATAGTATATATATATTATATGTATATATATATATATTGCTAATTGAGTTTTTTCTTGAGAAACAAAGAAAATATATGATACTCATGTTCAAAGATTAGAAAAATGAAAGCATAAAAGCGTTTTTGACCTTTATGTTTAAATATTCAGAATATGAAACATACAAAATAAATTTATTAGGTAGGGGTTGCTCCAGGAGTTACTCTCACTGTTGCTCATTTCTTATCAAATAAAATTTGTTAGGAAACAACTACTTAGAAAATCATTTAATTGAGGCTTCTTTTCAACAAAGAATTTCACCCAGGTCACAACTGTTGTTCCAGAGGATTAATCTTATTGTTATTTCTCTGATGTGTCTTTCAGCAGCCTCTTCCATGGTGTTCCTAAGATCAGTTCCGGCAAGGGAATATGGACATGGGCTGAAGTAATATTGTAGGAAGGCAGGGCAAAATTGTGGGAAGAAGACACGCTTTAAAATGGACACGCTGGATTCCAACACCAACCATGTGAAGTCTGCATGATAGCAAGTTTCTCAACCACTCTGAGTCTTATCCCATGTCCTTTTAAAATGAGAATAGCATTGGTATAATCTAGGACAATTACAAAATCAAAAAAGTGAAGTTCAAACTTAACTATGAAATGCTTTTAAAATACCTAGCATCATGGTAATATTTCCCCTTTCCCATTTAGAGTTGATATGCAAGTCCTGGATAGAGTCGCCTAGTGAGCTAAGTAAATGGTTGAATACTTAATGATTTGCATGCTCTATAATTCATATTCCATATTGTCTTAGTTTCTTTTCAGTTGCTAAGACAACACCCAGCACCAGCGACTTTAAGGAAAAGAGTTTCATTTTGGCTCACAGTTCAGAACTTTCAGTCCAAGTTCAGTAGACCTAAGCACAGAAGCGGCAGGACAGAGGGTCTGGGCAGCGGAATGCGGCTCCTGTCCTGACGCATGGAATCAGAGAGAGCAGGGAGGAGCAGTGGAGGGAGACACGTCCTTCCACGCCCCAGTGACCCACTGCTTCCCAGGTCCCACCTCCTAACAGCAAATCAACTACAGCACCTTCCAAGGGCCCCACCTCTGAGCAATGAGCGTCTTAGGGGGCATCTTGCTTGATATGAGCCGTCACATAAACATAATGAAAATTGGCTTCCCCGAAGCAAAATTGCAGCAATATAAAATAAAATCACACAAGGTTAAAAGTTTTTTTCAGCATTGGCAATGAACTTATTTCTGCTTTCCTCTACTGTTCCTTAAGTTTTCCTTTGAGATATGAAAGCAGAGCTTGAACTTTTCATAATTGGTGAAAAGGACACAAGAAATTTACCTCAAAGTAAAAATCGTAAAAAAAAAATATTCTATTTTTTGGTAGAAAAACTGGCACAGATGGGAATTACAAATGGTACATTCAGGAGCCAAAGGTATGCAGAAAGAAGGGCAAAGGAGAGGAGATTTAAAGGAGAGAAGTTCTCATTATGAAGAATGATTGCTTAACAGCGTTAGTTTTTTGAGCCTTATAGACTATTAAGTTTAAGATGGCAAACAACAAAATGTTCCTGCTAATTAGACATCCAATGAAATGTCACAGGGAAAGGTTAACTATTTTAAAAAATGTTATGTATTCTTGTATTTAAAATGTCATTGTTTTTAGTTTTTTTTAATTGTTCAGATCATTCTTAAGTGTATAACTTTTTCATGGAGAGTGGGGACATAGTTGTACAATTCAACAGTGCAGAATGATATAGAATGGTCATTGAAAAACTTTATACATGTATATTTATGTGGAAGGATAATAAAATTTTTGCTTGCAGTTATCCACCTAATATACCTTGGAGGGAGATCAGTATTGACATGTACAGGTTTCCTCTACTTTTTCTGCCATTTACAAGTTTTGAAGTAGAGCTCCCTGATAAAGGATGAATGCGTATATATTCCAGAGAGAGAGGTTTTGTGCTCAAAACATTATTTGTGTACAACGTAATAAATGGGGAAGAATTATAGTAACTATTTGTCTTTCACTTGAGACAATCACATTTAAGAATTTCCATAGCAACTTAAGCACAGAATTACTTCGGTTTATGCAGATCGGATCCTATACAGAGTTGAACACAATAATGACATGAAATATGCAGTGAGGGCATTGAGTCACCAAGAAAAGCTTGAACAAAACAGACTCGGGTTACTAGCCCTGTGGGGGTTATATTCCTGTGGTGAGAAGACTTACAACAGGGAAATCATTGTACAAGATGATGTGCAGTAGTACAAAGAAGGGTGAAGAAGTAAGGTAGGGTTTAGGGTCTACTACTTACCTGGCATTCAGTACAGTTGTAATAGCTAGCCTAGGACAGCTTATCCTAAGACGTGACAATTAACCAGGACCCATAAACGTGGTTATCTCAGGCAGGAACATTGTGTGGAGCTGGGATCATTTGCATATGGCTCCCTTCTTCCTTTCCTTTGCTACATTGGTCCTTGACCACTGGTGCAGGGGAGGGGAGGTTGGAGGCATCACATGATAGACTTTGTGCCATTTTCCACCTCTAACTAACCTTTGAGGAGACTGAACTACTTCCTCTGAAACTAAGGAACTTGTGGCCTGAGTATCTGAACAAGCAAATTCCAAACCCAGGCAGCATTGCATCCCTGCAGCTTCTGAGGGCTAATTTGACCACAAAAATAATCATGTGCCTACCCTTTCTTGAGAACGTACTAAGTTCCAGGTGCCTGGATCCCCATCCCATTTCCATGAAGTCATGCCATTGTTACCCACAGTTCAGAGATAAGGAAAAGGAGGCTTTGGGAGGGCAAATGACTTGTCCAAAATAAAGATGGGTCCACAAGCAAAGCTAATCTTTGCTAGTTCATTCTCTCTAAGAAATATATGTTTTGACTTGAGGGTGTTGATTTCAACCATGAATTAGGGGTAATGTGATGAACACACGGATAATAAAATCCCAAAATGCAAAATGTGTAAGTGCAGCACTGTATTTGCTATTATGCTTCAAACACCAATTATTTACAAACTCTTTAATGCCAGCATTTACTAATTAATATATGTCTTTCAAAATCTAACTAGTTGAGCCCATTTGATAAGACATTCAGAAACATTGTGCAGGTCTCTTGTTTTGGGGAGGCTGCCAGGATCTATTGATTGTGCAACTCAGTCACAAGCATTCTTAGAAAACAGAAGTGTGTGTGCATTTTGCGCCCTTCTTACAGAGTTGTCTTCTTACAATTGCTAAATAGCTATTAATAGCCAAAGTGACTATTTGTAGCAGAGAAAATATTCTAGTGATTAAGAGTGGGGGTCCATCTCCCTGCTCCACAATTTACTATGACTTACTTGCTGCCTGTTAAAGATTTTGCTGTTGTTGTTGTTGCTGTTGTTTGATGCTTTCTGTGTAGCTGAATCCTCATTAGAGACCAGGGACTTTTCCGCACACTTCGCATTCAATTCTTTTTATAGTTCTAAGGCTGAATTTAAACCTATGTTAGAGCTCAAAATGAAGGCAGGAGTTGTTAATGGTCATGCAATTAATAATCTGTAGAGCAGCCATTGAACCCTAGTATCTCTGATTTGACAACCTGTGACAGTATAATATGATAACATAAGGTATAGAATAAGCTTTGGAATAAGGACTAGGTCCATACACCCTATATGATTTCAACAATATACCATTTGCTCGGTTTTGTCAAAGTACTGGGAATTGTGATTTGTAGACCAAACTGATTGTGAATCAGATGTTCAAGGGAGAGTACAGTCTGATAGTCTGAATTAAGGAATGGGTTAGCACAATGAATCAAGGTACTCACACAGTATCTTGGTCAGCTGCTTCAGCTGAGACTCAGTTTCCTGTATTTCTTACAAAATAAGGATAATCAAGTCTAACTCATTGGCCAGTTGTGACCAAGTACATGATATTAAGCACAGAAATTAGCTCTGTTCCTATTGTCTAAACAGCCAGCACGGTCCCTGACATAATTCTGCATCTAACATTCATCACCAGTCTCAGCTGCAGTGGCTTTATGAGGGGCCCTCTGGCTAACCCGTGGGATGCAGAGGAACAAACAATTCCACATCTATGCTGAACATGATTTCTGCCTAGGCCATGGCCTTGAGCAGGATAAAACTTTGATCACTCAGGTGGAGCCCTGGTGACTACTAGGCAATCAGACGATGGCACAGCCCTTGGTGACCTAGGTTCCTCATCCTGACAAGGCATAATGGAAAATACACTTGTGTTGCAGTCTATGAGAATGAAGTAACACACTATGATTTATTTTCTCAGTGTTAGCCCAGAGCCTTTCTTTAAATGAAAATCCACAGAGGCTTCTCCACTCTGCATTCCTCAAAGCACAATTAAAGGTCTGTGAGTTTGTCTACTGTTTCTCCCGGGTTTGACATGATTCTGGGAAACCAGACCTGATTCTCAGAATCTCAGCCTCAGGCTGTGTATCTTTTGCCAGAAAGGGCTTCTTGTGCTTTATCTTGAGATAAATCTGCATTGCATGAGCCAGAATTGCAGGCCTTGCTCAAATCTAGTCTCATACTCACACAGAAAATCCCATCTACTGTGGAGTTTAAATTTCTGTTTTCAAAGTCCTCACTGGCCGACTACTCTCTTCCCTACTGAACTTAGATCATTTATAGTTTCTGTGAGGTAGAGTAAAATCCTCATGATTCAGCTTAATCTGTTTTAGTGACTTCCTCAGCACACATGCAGATGAATCTTGGAGGAGAACCTTAGTCTCAAAACAGTAGCTGCTTAGAGCAGTGCTTCCCTAACGTCACCAGCTGACTATGAATCTCAGGAGGTTTTGATCCATCAAAAGTTCATGTAGCTCTAAAGACTCACTCTCCAGAGTGTGGACCATGGACCCAAAACTTTAGCATTGAAGTTGCTCATAACTGCTAAAATCACAGAGCAGTGTGCCTTACTCAGATCTACAGATCTAGGCCTGTGGTCTACAAGACCTGTGGCAGACCATTCCATCGTCCATCTTAGCAAGTGCTCAGCCCCTTCTTCTTCAGGAAGAGAAACTGATCCATAACTGACTTTCCACAGTGCCTCATAGAGCAGCCCAGTTTAGGTTTCAGGACTCAATTCAGTGTGGAACCTTAGGCAACAGCTTGCACGCCCCAAGCTTTTGTTCTCTATGCAAAGCAGGGAGATGGGTGCTCACAACTGCTCTGCTGTCTCTTTGCTAGAAAGTGTGAAATTACTACTGAATGCATTTTACTAATATCAAAGCCAAATGGGGATAGGGATGCTGGGATATCAAACTAAACTAACCTGAATCTTAAAAGGTGTGTGTGTGTGTGTGTGTGTTTGTAAGGGGGTGTCTAAGTACAGAATTGGGCCACACATGACAAATTTTGCCCTACTTAATTTAGAATGTAACCTAATTCTCAGACTACTTGCCAAAAAAAGAATTCTTCCTTTTTTCCTCTAAATCTCAGAAGGGCTCTTAAAATGGATGAGCCCACAGGGACTCCCCGACATGTTTCCATGCTCCTGGAGTCTAGGCAGCCTGAGATCACTAGGTTTTTTCAGCGAGTGTTACATTTGGGGCATGAACTCAGGTTTACTGATTACAGGGAGAGGTGGGCGCCTTTTTATAAACTCTATTGTCATTGAGTTTTCTCAAATCAAGTGAAGGTCAGTGAAAAGAGAGAGAGAGAGAGAGAGAGAGAGAGAGAGAGAGAGAGAGAGAGAGACCAAGATAGGAGATGGAATGACTGGGAGAGGAGAAAGAGGACCAAGATAATGAGAATCCTGTTCAGAGTATCCATCCATTTATTGAGCAAATATTTATTGAGCTATTTCAATATGGCAGATGCACATACTGGCTATTTTGGAGACAGCATGAACAAGATCCACATATTTTTTACCCTTCCTAGCTTGCATTTTAGTTGTGAAAGGGGACATGTGGGAAGCCAAACAAATGACCGGGACCATTTGTGGTGGTAGAAAGTGTTTTGAGAAACACAGTTATTGGGATTGGATGGTCCTCTGAGGTAGGAAGGCTCCTCTGAGGTAAGAAGAAGCCACGTGCCGATAACAGGCAGAGCTTCCCAGGCATCGCAAATGCCCCAAGAATGAGCTATGGTGTTTCGGAAAACAGAGGAAAGATGAGAGAAGAGATAGACCAGGTAAGCCTCAGTTGTATGTGCAAGCCTTGAGGGTAAGGTCAGGGTTATGGCTGGGCTTCTGATCACCACAGCAAATCACTGCCAGCACAACTAGTGACAAACTTAGGTGTAGCAATCATAATCTCAACATCTCAGCATAGCAATGTTTCTTAGATGAAAAGCAGGAGAGGACTGGTGCCTTTTCCCACTCTTTTTCAATGCCCATCCTTTGATATCTTCAGTGTTTATTAAATAATTACCCTATGTCAAGTGTTGTGTCTCAGTATGCAGTTTTCTAACCTTCTGATGGAGCTAAATTCATCACTGTGAATTAGCAGGATACACAGTCAAAAGCAATCAATAGTCCCCCGCTGTCCCAACAGTGGTTATCAAACTGTGAACTTGCTTGTTACATGTGAAAATAGTCGGATTACATCCATATATATTAAGTCATCTTTAGGGTGAGCCCATGTGTTCCACTCCATAAGCAATCCTGAGGGTCAGGAATAGCCTCTTTCTAGGCTATTTGACATCTCTTTTCTGGTTCTCTTAGTTTCTGGGACCATTTCAAAATATTACTTCTGTTGTTAGATCTCTCTAACTTGGTACTAATATCTCTTCATGCTATAGCCAGCTGTTAAACTAGCAACTAATACTCGTCGCCAACTGTATGTAAGCACCTTGAGGACTTGAATTGATTCTTTATAATTTCATTCTCCCAGTACATTTGCTCTGCTTGTAAATAGTCATAACTTCCAGCAGGCAAGGATGTTCCTTAACTTTACTTTGTTTCTCTCTGGAATGGGGAGACAGAAACATAGCAACAACGGTCAGGAATTGAATTGGTAATGGTTAATGTGTACTGAACACTGATCACACAAAGTCTCTGGGATAACTACAGGCAACCTGTAATAACATAGGCTGTTCCTCATCAAATCCTTATGTAGAACCCCTGGCAGTAAATGCTTTCAAGTAAGCTTGGATTCCAGTTCCAACTCATGTACTTAACAGAGTGCTCTCCTTTAATTTCTGTGAGTCTTGGTTTAAAAATTTGGAAAATGGCATGGTAGACTCTTGATTTCTCTCTTTTTCCAGAGTCATTGGGGGTATTCATTGAAGCAACATAACAAATGCTGTAAGAAGATTTGCTAAAGAATAAACATAAAAATAAAGAAGAAACGTAGCTTCCAAAAGCAGTAGACAGTTCACTTTTGTGCTCCAAAATTGGGCCATATCCACTGTCAACACTGACAAATTACTGGTTAAATTTGAATATAGCTAAAGAAACATGTCATAAGCAAAGGAGAGCTTGATTCAGTGTCATATTGAAATGCTGAAAGGCTCAGGAGAGCAAAATTCAATAAGTATTGATAATGTCTTGCTCATTTCTAGTAAGATTTGACAGTAAGATTTAATTTTTAATTAGTTAAGCATTTCCTTGAGTCAAATAACAAAAGCTGGACTTGGCCTGGCTCAGAGCTTAGCTATTGCCACTGATTCTCATTTTTCCACCACTCACAGTGGCCTCTGATCACAGAGCAAGGCTTTCCCATGTCACCTGGCTGGATAAAGCATTGGCATTATACTTCTGCAGTGTGCCAGCTGCCAAAGAAAGGCATCACAGTGTGCAGGCAATGGCCTTTCCGCCCAGTGCAGCTTTGCTTAAGTACACAGCTCAGGATGCAACCCTTCGAGAAAGAGAGATAGAGAGAGAGGAAGAGAGAGAGAGAGAGAATCATACTCTGAGTGGAATCAGAAAGCAAAGCCCTTTGCCTTCTTAACACTATCAGCACCACAGGTGTCTGAAATTCTACTATTGGGAAAGGGAACTCTGCTCTCCTCAGACTTAGAAAAATAATAATGATAATGTAAGTATTAATACCTTAGCATCCATTGAACAACTGGGTTTCTTTCCTGACAGGAAGGAAATTACGGAGCTTTACAGAACATGCTCCTGGCCATGTGTAAGACACTTTCCAACATCTCAATGCATCCTTACAGCCCCTCTATGTGATCAGCATTGCAAGTCAAAGCTGGGGAGCGATTCCCTATGGGTGGTACTGTGGCTAGGTGGCAGTGATGTTTTCAGCACTTATCTTTGTAAAAAGCTGAAGTATTCTTCCAGTTCTCTCTCAGCCCTCCTAAAAATAAGAGAAAACAGTAATACTAAGACAGAGAGAGGCTGAAGTTTTGGCCACTATGAAAAAATCCTTTGTAAACACTGAAGCAAGGTCACACTCTTTTGGGTGACATCCTGCAACTTCTGCATGATAGGTATTACACTCGTGCTGATTTTAAAATAATACCACTGTCCCTACATAAGACTCAATAGACAGTGGCAGAGCTGTCTTTGGGGATATCCTCATGGCCTTTTGGGCTCAGGTTTATTCATTGGATGAGGCAAAGATTTTATCTGCCATGGAAGGAAATACTGCTACCTCTGCGACAGAAGGAAACAGTATAAATGTCTCCTTTAGCTGAGAGATCCACAGCTATTAATTGGTCTGACTTCCTATTTTCTTAGCTTTTGAGTCTTTTCACCCTTTTGCCTTTCCTTTTGACACCGAGCCACGATGTTAGGTAGAAAAAAAAACCTTGCCAAGAATTTCATTTGATTCCTTTACTGTGGATATATGATTCTGTCCATTTTTTTCTTTTTTCCTGGCCCGAATGAATAAGCGGAGTTTGTTTTAATCCCTATTGCTGTTCTTTGATACTGGAAAACATTCCACTCACAGGCATCCTGCAATCAAAAGCCCCAAGCCACCCAGGGGAGATATAACTAGATTTTTGGTGGCGATTGAACTCAAGTTGATGCAATCAATACTCTGCACAGGGGAATATGATGCCATTAGAGGCTTTTCCCCCTTGGTAGGTCCACGGAGGCAGCTTTCGTAAGCAGTGGAGAGGCATGTGACAGGGAAACCAATGAGATTACCACCTCTGAATCAAATTCTGCAGTTATTAATGCAATCACAAGCTTTTGCTCTGTGACTCTTAAGAAACCAACTTGACTTCTCCAAAGCAACTTGATGCTGAACTTCTCAAGGAGAAAAGTAACGTTAAGTGCAGGAGGCACAACTTTGGAACTGCACTGTCTCTATTGTTTTTTTTTTTTCTTTTTATCCATTTCTGCTTGAAACTACTCACATTCTACTATAGAATATAATTTTAAAGTGATAGTTATCTACGCATCTGTGTTTCTCTCACATTCATGTACGAAAGCCCTAATCCTCAAGGTGCTTGTAGTTGGAGAAAGGATCTCTAAGGAAATAATTGTTTAAATTACATCATAAGTTGGTCTCTGATTTAACAGGCTCAGTATCTTTGTAAGAAACACCAGAGAGCCTCAGCTCGCCACCCACCCTCTCCTTTGAGATGCAGTTTCAGTTGGTGGCACAGGCTGAATTTGGACTCAATATCTTGTTGCTTCAGTCTCCTGAATGCTAGGGCTTACGGCTTGTACCACTGTGCCCATCTTAGGTGAATTACTCCATAACCTTTGTAAATAAGAAGAGAATTAGTAGCAAGGAAAACTTTGACCATTGAGAAATGATCAACTATAAAATGCTTTAAAAATATTCATAAGAGCCAGCAAATTCTGGTCATGTAGTTTCTTTCTTAATAAAGACTAATGCTGTTTTTCACTCCACCTCCCTCTCCACAGGTAGACTCACATATTGTTTTTGAATGAGCCTCATTTATTCATGCCTGAAGGTAGTAAAATTTCAGTAACATCAAGATCACACAAACACTATATTCTACACAACTGAATGTTGCTCATCCATTACTCTGTTAAAACTAAGTTAATGAATTCACTATCCTGATGGAAGACAGCAAGAAAATGGAAGGAGAAAATCCAGGTTTACTCAAGTAGTTGAAGGTTGCACAACAGATTCTGAAATATATTAGTTAAAATGTGTTAACTCTGAATTATCCAAATCTCTTTTTTTTTCCTTTTTTAGATATACATTAAATTTATTAGAGAAAACATGGCCCTAAGCAATACTGAAAAGCATATGCTATATTTTCAACACCTTCTCAAGACACCATGGTACCTGGGACAGAGTGGGCTGTCTGTAATTATTAACTACATTTTTATAAATAATACACTGAAAATTGTGACAAAAAGATACAAGAGTTAACACTGGACAATCTAGCTATACTACATTGCATCTCTGGATAAAAAAGGAATTTTGTAAATTCTGCTTTTATTATTCACCTATGAAAAATTTCGAGGTAAAATACATTGATATTAAAATGTGAAAGTATTTTAGCCATAATTTAATTCAAGGTTTTTTTTTCCCAAAATGATGATGATTTACAAATAAGAAATGGAGAAAGAAAGAAGAAAGAGGAAAAGAAAAAGAAATGATAGAAAAGCATTTTCATAGATTCAAATGTTCTAAGAGCAGAAGGAATGTAATTTTATCCAGATTAAGAGCTATATATTCCTTATCATCTCTAAACTGCTTTATATTCTTGGTATAGTGGCACATTCCTGTAATCCCAGCACTGGGGATACTGAGGCAGGAGGATCTTTGTGAGTCTAAGGCTGGCCTGAACTGAACAGCTGTCTCATAAAAACAAAAAAATCTAAAACAAAAATCCTTTATAGAATAAAGTGATGCTGCTATTTAATAGTTCAACTATTACAATATCAAGTACAGGTACTGATGCTGCTACTAAATTTATTGTTCTCTGGCTGTTATACTCAGAATTAGAAAATTTATTAAAAATAGTAATCTCTACAAGAAATCAACTTTACACAATCAAAAACTGTACCTTTCAATGCTCTAAGAAATCATATGAATTTCAGAAAGATTAAAAGACACATCTTCTTTTATGAATTCTTTATAATAAAAGAAACATAACTTTTCCCAATCACTGGACTTTATATCTTTTACCAATGTGTCATAGTAACTTTATACCAGATTTTAAAAACCAACTATTGATTTAATGCCATTCTAGTGCTAGGGAATGAGGACTCTGAAGTTAAGTAACTTACTGTCTTCACCAACTGCAATTGGGTAATTTAAAATCAATGGAAATTATTGCTTACAGTTTTAGAAGCTGGGAAGTCCAAAATAAAGGCAATAGCAGATCTGACTAAAGGTGAGGTGCTATTCCTCACAGATGGCACCTTGTTCCTGAATCTTCATATGATTCATGAAAAAAAAGTTTGTTGAGACCTCCTTTATAAGAACACTAATCTCACTCATGGGGTTGGAGTCCCTGAAGACTATCAATTTGATAGGTAGGATTCAACAAATGAATTTAGAGGGACACAGACAGACGTCCTATACTTTCCATGGTTAAGCAGTTATTAAATGGTGAAGCGAGGATTTGAGTTTAGACTCAAACAGCCGTTCTGTTCAGCCAATGCAAAGTGTGAACCTCTTTTGGCTCCTGTGCTATTTTCCCTAAGGGTTCCTGTGTCTCTTCTCAAGAAAACTCATAAGGTTGGTTTCTACCTCACGGATGGCACTGTCTCTGTCTCACAGTATGTCTAACTCCACGGTGATCTGAAGCAGGGTTCAATCTCCAATCACAAGGACCCAGCACAGTGCACAGTAAATACCCACTAAGTAGACTGCAATTTACTTTGGGAATGGGTAATGTTAATTAAATCCATTTCTGCATTCCACAGATATGCACTTCATTTTAACCATTCTTACCAATGCTTCCCCCAAATTGTTCTCCATGAAGAATGATCAAAGGAAAGTCATTACCAATAATCCAGCAAAGCCAGCCAGGAGCCTGTTTTTTGTAGAAATAGGACTCAGCCTTAACACTAATGAGAATGGACCATGTACCTTAGCGGGTAGAATTACAAAGAACATTTCCTCACACATTTTTCAAGAAATGGCAGCTATTTTTGTGCAGTATTTAGGAAAAACACTATGCAAAAGTCATAAACCAGCATTACCATTTCAAAGCTTTGAGAACATCCACTCCATAGGATGCATGTCTGCATCTTCTCAAAATTATCTTTAAGAACAAGCATTAGTGCAAACAAATATGGGAACTCAAGAGAAAAATGATTACAAGAGCCCAGAAAATTTGTTGAGTTTAAAGTTATAAACTCAATCCACAATTCGTAAACAGGCATACCCTCTAAGTCATTCAAAATTGATGTCACAGGACTCTGTGAACTTGCAAAATACATCCTTTTTTATAAAGAAGGGCTAGAAATGATCTTTAAAACTTTGTCTCACTAATGCAGAGGCCATAACATATTTTTTACAAAGTAAAAAATGTTGATAAGATGACTGAGCTTATAAAATCAAATCAATGAAACTTATTTAAGGTGTAGGAAGCACTGCTGAGGGCACAGAGATAATTAAAATCTCAATTTATAGCTTGCCTTATTTAGCAAGGAATAATCATCACCACAGTGCAAAGAAATTAAAGCATAATTAAACAACACTCACAACAAACAATAACAAGAGTGTCACAAAACATTAGGAATAACCCATCGACGAGTTAATCAAGTAGCAGCCAGCTAACTATGGGATAGGTATGGCATTCACACAACTCATGCCCACACACCGGACCACACCACTGATCAGTCAGAGAGCTTTATCCTGCAGGGCCCCGGCATGGCCCCCAAATCTTTATCAGTTTCTTGTTCTTGGCATACAGTCAGCCATAGCTGGTTGGAAAGATGAAATCTATTTTTCACCCCTGACTTATATTGTTTCTCATATTATATAGTTTGGGTCTTCTAACCCTGTTATCTATGCAGCCTTTTAGACTTCTGGAAAATGATCTGATGGTCTCATCTGTTTTTTTCTCCTTCCTGAGAGTTATCTTTGTAATAAAGGCTGAAGTTTTTTTTTTAACTACCTTTTCTAGATTTCTTTGAAGCTTGTGTTCTGAATTTCAATTCCATTTGAACTTGGAATGAAGAGGAGACAGGTAGGACCTGGAAAAATGCAGCTTATTTCTGGGATTATAGCTCTTAGAATACTGAGATCTCTTAGCCAAAGCAGGAGTTAGGTGAGTCTGATGGCCCTGGAAGTAGTTCCTAGGATTTTCACTTACTGCCTAGTCCTCTGGTTCTTCCAACTAATTTCTAAGTAGTCCAATACCCAGCAATATATGCTTTTCTTAAACCTGGATGTTCTTGTTATCTGCAGCTGTACAATCTCTACAGCCTTTGTTTTTCAATGAGTTATTAAAGTGAAGTCAGCCCAGAGAGTAGAATAGCTCTCTATTTTCCACTTATCTATGTCTCTGTGAATGAACACTGATATCATATTAAGTATTGGACATCTTCAGTCAACAGTGCTGTAACCAAGTCTAATTTTGTGCATTTCCTTCAATGATTCTGAGCTGCACCTGTAACATAAGAGGGTGAGTCCTTGTTAAATCTGGGGTCCCTTCCATCTCCTGCACCTTTTTGCCTCTGGAAATGATTTAAACTTTGGTTTTCTCATACAAGAAAAATTATAAGATATTTAAGTTTGTGTGTATGGTTTATATCACTTACCATTACACTCTCAAGGTGCACCCCTTTACTTCCCTTTAAGTAGCCAATTATCTAAGACTTTTTAAAAAATGTACTTACTCTCTATCCAGTACCTTTTTAAAAAATGAGTTTTTGAGCAAATATCATTGATCACTTGAAGGACCGGTGGGTTGAAGATATTTTAAGATATCAACCTTAAGGCTTACAGGAAATTTAGGGATCTTCATTTCATTGTAAAGGTCTAGAAACAAAGGTACAGTAAAAAGAAGTTATTTGCCTGAATTCATATATTTATGAGATGACACCCAATTATTCTAAATGTAAATTGACACCATCCTTTCATTATTCCAATCTTATGAGAGAGCAAAAGAAGACAATGGTGTGAGCAGAGTGCTTAATATCAAATGGAATGAATGTGGTTAACAGAGTTTATAATTTCATTTGTCAACAATGGTCATTCATTGTATGGCCAATCCTCACCGTTTCTTCATTGTTCTTGGCACTTACTGAACTAAAAATAGCAAACGGTTCACAACTATGTGTGATTTTATAGATCGTCTTACAAACCTCTTGATGGAGCCCTGTCTTGCCAGTTTTAGTAGACTTTTGTTATGTGCACATTCATTAATGTTTACTAACAGTTAAATCACACATCAGAGTAAAGGAACTTTCTCTGACACGAGTCAGACACATAAAGATTCCTTTATATGTTAGCTGAGAATAATGCTTTTTGAAAGTTTTCTGAGTTCACCACATTATGTAGTGATTGTTTTATGCAGTTTTTGGCACGTTGTTTAAAGTGATGTGTTTACTCAGCTTTCATTTTTGATCTATTGATTTGTTTTATGCTCATTGCAGAATAAAACAAAGATCAAAAATGAAAGCTGAGTAAACATACAAAATTAAACCAATTTAAATAAATGTATTACAGTTATTTTACAATTAGTGAATACAGGTTTTATACTTGACTCTGAACTTTGTAACAGTTGAAGTACAACATAACTTTCTAAAAACTAATGACCACTGTTTGTGAACTTAAGAAGCTCTAGAGAGGACAGCTCTTGAGAGAACTGAGTAAACCAAAAACTTGTCAGAAATAAACACAACACAAATAATTACTAACATTAGCATAGCATCTATAATATACTAAATATTTTATATACATTAAAGATCATGTGAAACTCAAACAACTCTGATATCCATACAATATTTTATTAGCATCCTTTTAGTTCCTAAAAGGGGAGAAAGGATGGGAGGATAAAAGGAAAGACAGAGGAAAATAAAAAAAGAGAAGGAAGAAAAGAAACAGGCCCGTTGACGCTAAATGACTTTCTTAAGGTCAGTTACTGTATTTAAAAAATAGAAGATAAAGAACTAGGAATGGTTCTTAGGGTTTCTTCCTCCAAATTTCACATTTTCTTTTTATACTGCAGTGATCTTGAAAAGTAGGTGTTCTAATTCTTGTCGCTGATATATTTACTGATTTATAGTAACACATATACAATTTATTGAAGGTTACAATAAGGAATGCTTGTTTGTGTCAGGTACACTCATCACCAAGGGTTTCAGCAGCTCTGCGATGCATTAAACCCGGTTGCAGATGAGAACCTGAAGTTCCCAGAAGTAAACGGTCCGTGACATACCCTGTATGTGGATACCAAGCAGTTTAAACTCAAGTTCTTACATCTAGTAAGTGGAAGAGAGGTATTCAACTCTAGGTTTGCCTAGAATGTTGCCTAAAATCTCTTCAAAAACCCATGTCCTCCTGCTGACCAGCAGCCTCCTCACGAAACAACCACATGACCTGGAATAAGTCATTTATGCTCATTCACCTCAGTGTGCTTGACCTTCAGATATGGGATAATGATCTAGTGGTGTTGGAGGAAATCAAATGAGGTGACGCATATGAATATATTCTGGTTAACTATTATAGTTACAAGCATACCAGTTATATTCTATATTAAGAATATAAATAATTATAATCATAACCAGTAAATGAAGAAAGTATAGAAGTACCTAAAATAATGGTTTACTCTGTGTATTTTAAAGGAGATATTGCTGGTTCTTCTCATGGCTTCTCTTTCTGCCCTGGAATCACCTCATAGATGTAGGCCTCATGATGACAAGGATGAGGAGCAGAAGGCTGACTCACTATTTGTAATGGTTGATACATTGTATCAATATGGGAAGTTCAGAAGTTTAGCTAAGTGACTCAGCAGGGGTCCATGTTCCTTACTTGGTAAACATCCTCACCCTGTGCAAGAAGAGGGCAGGGAGATGGTGTGACTGCTACACCTGACCTAGGAGATGGTAGTCAGTTTACAATGTAAGAGAAGAAAAGAGGCTTTTTCTCTCATTTTGCTCTTGATTCTTTTGCTGTATTTTGCCACCTTGAAGTGGTACCCCTGTTGCCCACCACCCTGCCTTGGAGCCAACTCTTGGAGCAAACCTCTACAAACTGTGCGCTAAATAAATCTTTCCTTCCATAATTTTGGGTGTTGAGTATTTTGTCCTAGCAAGGAGAGAAAAGTAACCAAGACACTATGTTTGTAACACATTATGAGTCTCAACTTCATCTTGGGAGGGGGGCTCAAGTGTTTGAGCCAGACAAATGTATGGTGTGTGCATTTGCTTTACATTCATGAGAGTGACTACTATCTGATTTCCTTAGTATCTTTTCAATAACCACTTATAGGAACATCTCCTAAGGGAAGTACAGCAGGGAGCATCCATGTGAACTGCATTAGACTAAGAAGATTCATGTTTATGGCCCACACAATATGATAAGCCGCTCCTAATTCCTATTTAACTTTCTCCTTAGAAGAAGATAAATCCAAAGTGACTTCACCCAACCCGATCACTGCCTTTTTAAGCTAGAAAACAAGGTAATTAATGGGGTTATGTATGTTGTGAAGGAACATTTTTACTAAACTTAAAGGGCAAAATACTTTGTAACTACTTCACAGCTTGAGAAAGCCAGGAAAGTTAGATTCTCCTGGAGGACAGAGTCAGAATAGAGCATGGAGTAACTAAAATTTTGCTCTTACTGTACAACAAAAACTGATGAAGAGGAATACAGAGTGTGATTTCCCTTTATAAAGGGTTCAACTAGTGCATCTTACACATAGAACAACTTTCAACTAAACTGAGAGGAAAATGAAGACTTTGGATTTTCCTAATGCCATTTATTTTGCTGATACAAGCAATAACATCTTTCTTAGTAGTTTAGTGCTGTGTTGTTTCAACAGCTCAACTATTTGGGGACCACGTACACCTCGTGATCGATCTAGCTCAATCAGCAGATATCTGTAGCTGACAGGAAGCTTCAGAATAGTCAACCTACTTGAGTTTGCCTTCAAACAGTGTCTAGAAGAGATGTGCCGACTTTTACCAGCATGAATACCAATGGTGGTGGGAACTCTCTTACAAGGGAAATACATTAATGGACATGTACAGCATATGAAAAAAAAATCAACATTTCCAGGCATGGTGCTAGGGCTTAATTCTTCACAGCTGTGGGATGCTGAACAAAACTGAAATCTATCATCTAGGAACATGTTACAAACAGTAAGCATGTGTGTATAAATCTCTAAGCGATTAGTTTGACCGATGGAAAAGGTTCCATTTTACTGTCTACTGTGGAGAGTTCAGTTGATAACACTGAAAAGGATGGAAGTTTGGAAATGGCTATTTTTCATATGTCCTAAGGTTGTTTTCCATGAGTAGCATAGAAGTAGCACAAGGACAATGGATGTTATGATTCACCTTTGGGCCTCTGGCCAGAGATGGCCAAAATAAATGTTGTATTTTAAAATAACTGTCTTTAACAGCATGTGTTTACTGTCGTCCCTTATTACAATGGCTAGCCAAGGATGACATGAATATAGACAGCATTTAACTTGCTGTGGCTTAGTCACTGACCCGTGTGGTCAAATGGACACAGGTTGATCTGTGATTCTGAGGTGCTGCCATGGTACCTGTAAGAAACAGAATGGATGAGAACTGGGATAAGCTAATTCCTAAAGCAGACCGGTTATTTAAATGCTGCGTTTTTCCATCCTGTCTTTGTCCAATTCTTCCTTTTAAACATCCTTTATCTCAATGTGATCTCATCCCATCTCAAAATTTTCCCCAGTTCCAGTAAACAGAGTTGACGTGCTTTCTGTTTCTTCACACTACTTGTATCACATTGGTGATTTTGTTTGCTGTGACAATTCAGTTCCCATCTGGAACCCCCGGTTGCTCTATGATTGCTAAAGGTGGGCACCTCAAGGAGACACCTGTGCCTGATCCCTGGTTGCCCATCTGATCACACATCCGCACAACCTCAGGTACAATCCTTGGATCATGTGAAACAAGGACGAAGAAATTCTCCATTTTGCTGAATTATTTCCAGGATTAAGAGATAAAAAACATACAAAGTGCCCTGAAAAACATCAGGCTTAATTATGTGTTTACTATTACTATTTACAATATCATTTTTATCTGGTTTAATCTCAGACATAGAGTAGACATACTTTGACTATATGTAAAAAGGAAGATATTCCACAACAAATATTCATGTACTTTTTATGTTTTCCATACTTCCTTGTTAGTTCTTCATTAGTTAAGACAAAAGGGGGAGCACAAATAATAAAGATAATAAAGAATGATAATAGATTGACTTTGGATATCCTCTTATCCCAAATCAGAGTTTCTTAAATATGTTTATACTTATTTTCCTAAAGCATACAAAGGACCAAAAATAGTTGGAAGCATGCTTATTCTCTAAAGCATTCTACAAAAGAATCTAGACAAAGGGAGATGGCTATGATTGGCCAGGTTAGTATTACACAATTTTCTTTCAGAAAAATATTGGCAAAACTAGGTGCAGCTTGGGAAGCAATAAGGAATTTGCTCTTTGTCATTTATGGGATAATCTATTAGCTGATATCTCTCATGTTGGATTATGAAAATATGGCTTTAGTTCCTGCACTGCCTCCTGTGATTCTCCAGTGTGGCAGCTAATGCACTAGAAAAGATTTCACCACAGCACAGAAACCAGGGACCCACAATTAGATGCACAGAATTTGGCACTGGACCAAACAGCCACCACATCTTGCGGAATACCTTACTGAGCAAAAGTTGCAACCCACAGAGCTCTGACCAAATTGTATTCACTCATCCAACCATTATTACTGAACTCTTAAATTCTGTTTTGTTTTATCTTGGGTCATTCTTTATCTGAGAGATTCATATCTAATTATGGATCTAATTATGGATAGAAAAGCAATGGCAAAATATTCCTCAATATTCAAAATGTTCTTAAATAGGCATATGTTTAAAAACATTCTTTGCCCCCGATATTCAAAACTTTCTTAAATGGGCATATGTTTAAAAGTATTCTTTGTGCAAAATGCTGGTGCTATTTTATGTGCTAGGAATTTGATAATGAATCACTGTAAAGTGAAAACAAGTAAACAGACTTGGAGCAAAGTATAATCTGTTAGAAGGTAGTGACACAAAGAAAATTCAAACACGAAAGAGAATCAGATGGCCTAGAAAAAGGGTAAGAGAAATACAGTAAGTTCTCATTGAGAATGGAAACTTTTGATCATGGCATACATATTGAAAAGATTTTGTAGTTTGTAAATAAATTCTGCTTCTCACAGTAACCTGTTTCACAGACAAGGAATATTTTTAAGCGAATAACTATTTAATAACTTCTTGAATGTTGGGGGATGTTTTCCTATTGCCTTTCTATTCCATAATTAGATAAAGAACAGTCTGAAGAAAAGAAACAGAATTTAAAAATTTAGTAAAACTTTAAATTTTAGTAAAACTTTAAGTTTTAAGCATTTATCATTTTGAATGCTAATATCTAAAGCAAATAAAAATTAGCAATTACAACTTAATTATTTAGTAAACAAGTGAATGTTTTTAAAGCATCTTTGTAGCTCAAATAAACAAAGCATTCCCAGACTAAAAAGTTATATAGCTACTACCCCAAGATTCTACCACAGATCATATAAAATCCTCTTTGTACATGAAGACCCAGTTTTTCAGCATTAGAAGGAAGTTTATGGTTTAAAATTATGAATATATTGATCTCCAGTGATAAATGAAAGTATTCCCAGTCTCAGCAGTGGCAACAATTCAAACTGTCACAGGAAATGAGAAAATAGTGTGCACTTGGAACACACACTGAGTTA
This sequence comes from Dolichotis patagonum, assembly GCA_004027295.1. Lineage (NCBI taxonomy): Eukaryota > Metazoa > Chordata > Mammalia > Rodentia > Caviidae > Dolichotis > Dolichotis patagonum. The sequence continues at coordinate 38,712 of PVJX010001044.1, read as the reverse complement.
AATAAAAATAAAAGGAAATTGATACAGATAACTCAGGTTTCTTCCTATGTCTCAGAAACAATCATCTGTGTGTTTGTACAGTATAAAAGTGCAAAGCACAAGGTCTATTTCAAACACATACCGGTGAAAGAACAAAGGGAATCCAAATATGAATCAAGAGCCCAGAAAATTCTGGTCCTAAGGTCCCCCAAAGGAATGCAATAGAAACAAAAAATCCACTTGGACCTAAGGAAACATTAATATGCTGTACACACAACCCATGAATATCTTCACAAACTTTGACTGGAGATTTTATAATTAACAATCCACGTGTCATTTAATTTATAAGACTAGTATTTTCTGCTGGAGATGCTCAAGTGGTCCACAGTTAGCAAAAACACCTTCCCCAGCACCTACCCCTCTGGTTTCCACAAGGGTCCGTCATCTCCAAAAGTCTCCACATCACCAGATTCTCCCCTACTCCTTGGAAAGGAATAACTCTTCTAAATTCAAGAAGCAAAATTTCCCTACTTTGACTAATTTATCGCTTTGGTCTATCTGGGAGCAAACCTTCAGCCGGAAGAGGAAGATTTCTTCCAAGCCTATGTCTCCTTTGTGCAACACAATCATTTCACAACAGAGCAGGGTTAATTGAATCACTCATGACTCAGAGTGCAAATCTGCCTGCATCTGGATTGAGCCAGTGAGTCTGTGTGGTTCTGACACTCAAGTATGACCTTCACCAACAAGACGTTCTGTCGACAGAGGCCACACTTTACCTCCATTTTCCTCTCTTTGAGTCTTTATTTGTTCGTGGTCAGGTGGGGAAAGGCAATGCTATTCACTGAGCTTTCTTCGAGACCAGCGAGGAGCATCAGATACACGTGCAGACGTAACAGCAGTAACATCAGTTTCATAAACTCTTTTTTTTTTTTTTTTTGTACCTGCGATCAAACTCAGGACTGCGCGCTTGCAAGGCAGGCGCTTACGCCGCTGAGCTAAATCCCCAGCCCCTATAATATCAGTTTCAACCCAAACATTAACCAACAAGTCCACTTCATTTTAAATGAGCCCCAAAAGTTTTTATACCTGACACTCTACTCAACTTAATGAAAATATAGAAATGCAAACTATCTATATTGCAACATTAAACATATGTGAAAAAAGTTTCTACATTGTGACAAAATGATCTGTAACAGCCTCAGCCTTAAAAATATTTAAACATTTGAAATTTTAGACTGTTGTTCAACCCTTGCTTTATATACCTGATTTGAACTTATCGTAAACTATAAACATCTAGCTAGAGTATTTTGATAGAACAGTATTGAGAAATCATTTAATTTTTCTAATCTCCAACTTATTTGCCTGTTTAGTGGGGATAAATGCGTTTCTCTTTTGTCAAATTTTTGGCAAAAATAAAAATGGAAGCATATTTTTTTATAAATGATAAAATATCCTATGAATGATCCTGAATTATTATTGCTGTTATTCAGGAATTTGAATCTTTTCACTTAGGAAATCATGTAATTATTTTATATGTATTTCTTCAGCTTCAAGAACAATGATTCATTGATAAAATTATACATGCTCTGAAAAAGGAACTATACGACCTCTATATAATAGGAGAAATATCATTAGTGCATGTTTCATGTACCAAGAAATTTTCATCGAAGAGAGTGATGCAACCAACACACTGAAAACAGTAAAGAAAGAATAGCAGAGTACATTTGGTACAATAACAGTAAGAGGAAAAAAGAAGATTAAAAAATATAAAAGCATGATACTTTCTGGAGAAGATAGCCTAAACTTAGGTAGATGCAAGCAAGCAGGCTGTTGAATTCAGAGATAAAAAAAAAAAAAAATCCATGAGCAAGTTTGGACAAGAATGAGCGTGGTGCAGCTGCAGTAGTAGCTGGACAAGTGATTCTCTGTCTTCAGGGACACAGCTCGTTAAGCATTTCTCTATCTCTACAGGGCCAACAAAGTTACTTATTAAACTCTCTACCATGGTCTTGGCCAATGTTTGGATTTTAAATGTTCTCCTAAAAAAACTCTATGGATGATCTGTGTTTTGTTTTACTTTTTTACTTTTTAATTTTTTTATTTTAAAAAGAATAAAACCTAACAAAATAAAACAATAAACTCAATCACAACAAAACAGTGAGAGTGCTACAGAACTTGAAAACAAGATAATAGGAAATCTATAATGGCTACCATCATATATCTTATTGTCTGCACTATAGCTGTCCATACCATCAGACATAATAAAATCAAACAAAACACAAAACAGAATTAAACCAATCAAAAGAGAACAGTAAATAAAACAAACAAAATCAACTGGAACAAAACTCAACAGTGAGAACAATATGGGATTTCAAAAATAAGATGGAAAAAAATTCCCCCATGTTTGCTGGGTCTGGAAGAAGTACAAGAAGAAGCCAGTTTGCTTTTCTTGTAAGCCACACAAACTATGTAGGACCTAAGAAGAGAGAAGCCTGTTTACTCTTCCTGTAAACTGTACAAACCATGCAGGACCAAGGAAGGGAGAAGCCAGTCTGCCCCTCCCGTGAGTTGGCAGAAGCCATGCTTGGTCTGGGAGGAGTACAACAAGAAGTCAATTTGCCCTTCCTGCAAGCCATGCAAGCCCTGTGGGGCTCGCAGGTTGAGAATCAAGAACATTCCACCACCCCCAAGCAACATGCTGGTTTGGAGAAGGCTGAGTTGATAAAAACTGAGGTACAAAAACAATTAAATGCTTGTATTGTTTGATGGACTTTGTAGGTCTAAGGCCAGTATTGTGAGCATCTATTAGGAGGATAACAGTGTGCATTAAAGAACTTTCACTGGTTGGGCTTTACTATGTTCCAGGGCCCAAGAGTGTATCACATACTATGCTGTATAAGGGTCTCAGCTTTCATTATTATACTGAAGGCTCCATTAAGGCCTGTTTCTGTTTTATATATGAGAAGTTTGAGTTATGGAAAAAATAAATAATTTGCCTAGACTACATGTTGTATAATTGGTGAAATAAGAATTCAAACCTATCACACCCATCTTTGGCCCTACCATTGAAGGGAATGACAGTTAGATTTTGGTGTGAAAGCAAAAAGCATACACTACCCCTAGTGACAACATGTGACTCAAATATTTAATCATTCTAATATCACCATTCTTTATGGTCATAATTTATATATTCATTACAATAAGCTATTGCTATGACAGTGGTCAAAGAAAGTCAGTTTCTGTCTGAAGTTCAGTGAGATCGATTTCATTTTCAACAATTAAGTGAGTTCTCTGGCCTCCATTCTCTTTTTCTGATGATTTTCCTCAGCAAATCTGGGTTAAGCTTATGTCACAAAAATCCCCCTGAGCCATTTGTTAAGCTGGTTTGAGGCTCACTACATTACTTTCCTCAGGCAACAGTGTTTTACATATTCACGATACTTAAAGTATTCAGTTGCTATTCTAGAAGTAAATATCTTTATCTTACTTAAAATACCAGCTTTCTTAGCCATGGAAGGAAAAGTAGAACCAATATGCAGTAAATTAATGGTGAAATGGAGGACCGGGTTCAAGATCAGAAACCCTAGTTTTCACTTGTTCATTAAGGCATAGTTATTTCCATGTTAGAAAATGTTTGAGGGAGACTTTTTTAATTAGGAGGCACATTAAATAAGTATTCCTTAATACTGCATGGATTCTGGAAAAAGAAAATTTCTCAATTGTTTACTTTCTTTCAAGACAAAATTTAAACGATTCTACTGAAAGAGGAGGTACACAGAAGTCAACAAGAATGCATTTAAATTTTAACTTCTTTCTCATCAGAGTAAAGAATAAAGATGATCAGACTTCATCCACATTTAGAAAACACAAGAAAGAGCAAAAGAAGAAAAAGAGAGCTGAAGTTGCCCAATCCCTGTCCTAAATGCTTGCCTAGATCCAGGACTGGTTTCAGATGAATACTTTCAGTGTCTCTGAATCCATATTGTATCTGATGTGCCCTTGCAACTTGTTTATATTTGGAGTAACATCATCAGTTTACTGCAGCCAGGTTTTCTATATGCTGACTTTCTACAGCTTCCTGTGCAATGCGCAGTCCCAGTCCCAGAGCTAAGAACACAGCCCACTGACAGCATTTACAGTGAGATGACTGAGTCTTTGAGGGGGGAAAATGGTGGCATAACTGCCATGGTACAAGTTTTTAAATCACTTGTATCCCTTGACAAAACTTAAGAGACTCTCAGGCTTCCCATAAAGATCTATCCCAGTGTTTAAATTACTGAAAAAATACATAGTTCACTAGTTTTGTTTTAACAAATGCCACAAAATATTAAGCTATATGTTAGGTTCTTTTGTTAACTCATCATAGAAAAGATATACAATAATACCAAGGCTAGTTTCCTATTTTGAGCATTAAACTGTTAGACTAAAATCTTGTTTCTATAAATTTTTAGTGAAGTACATCTTCAAGCAGAGCTTTGCTGTGTAATAACTGAAGGAGTGCATCTGGCCGATTCCTTCTGCTCTTCATTATATACAGCAACATGCAGTCCCTCACGACTTCTTACTCAACTGATACTGAAAAGTCTTGTGTAATTTCAACTTCAATGCCTCAATGATATTATGAATTAATGAGAATGGTAAAAACAGATGTTGGATTCAAGGGTTCATTAAGGTGTCTCCATCTTCTAATTATTTTATCTTTAATCATCATCCCTTGCAATTTGTTTAAATTTGGAATGATATCATTAATTTGTTTTACTTCTAGTATCGCATCAGTATTATTCTGTTCATTCATGAGAGAATTTCCATTACCAGTGATTAGGAACTATGCATTTGCTGATATATAATTTAATTGTATTCAAATTGATACTTCGGTTTGTACTCTCCCAATAGTACTACAATGCACTATCCTGATTTTACCATTCCTGACAACTTAGTAGTGGTGGTGAGACTTTTAGACAGCAAGTGCCAAACTGTAACTCTAAATACACTTACCACAAAGTGCCAACTTTGCAATTAAACCTGAATGTTGAAGTTTTAGTTTCAAAAAATCCCAGCTCTGCATTAACACCATTTGCCTTAAAAGAAAAACACAATAATATGTATGCCATAGATTCACCACCACTGGAGTATATATTCATTTATTTAGAAAAAAAAAGCATTACCAGGAAGGTTAGAGAAAAGAAACAAAGCAAAACAAAACAAAAATTTTGAGCTGTAGCTTCTAAAGACTGCTCTGTACCAGATTTATCATTTCGTAGTTCATAAACTAGACTAATTACTTAGCATCTCTGAAACAATTTCCTTACTGGTGATGGTGAGGAAGTAGATAGAAAAATTCCCACAGACCCTCGTAATGATAATTGAACCTTGTATAAGCTGCAACAGAAAATAGAATCAGCATAAAGAAGATTGCTTTTTGGCAACTCTGTGAATAATATTTAGGATTCTTCCTACTAATATCTGCATAAAAAGAAAGAAAAACTGATAATTAGGAAATTTGAGTTACACTACCAGGCACTAACATTTAATGAGTACTTATGACTTGAGAAATACTAGGTGTGCCATATCTCTAAATTAGTCTACATCTTGAAATCACTCTAGGAGATTGGCATTACAGTGACCTTCAGCGTCTTCATCTTGTGGACACAAAACTTGAAGTTCAACAAGTCTGGGCATGTGTCCAGACCCCAGCGTCAGTGTGCTTCAGGGTTAAGAAATTGTACAGCGCAGGATTTTTTAAACTTAATGCTGTTTAACCTAAACAACCAAGTTATTCTTTAACTTGGGTAGCAACTGTTTTATTGTGAGCTACAAAATGGGAGAGTTTGGACCGACTTTCATGTCTTTCTGCTCAAAATATTTACGACTCTCAGTACAGACTTTTCACATGAGCCAGATTTCCCACACGTTACCTGAGATGAACATGGGGATACTTCTAGCAAGAGGCATTACTCTACCTTTCTGATATTTAAAGTCATCTGGGTAAAATGTACCAATTAGTAATGCTCAAGAAATATTTACATGAACATGCATAGCAATAAGTTTATGCCAAATTTCCTATATATGTATGAAGTAAAAAATGACTTCACCTACTACAAACAGTTGCCCTGCTTTCAGTAAATAGTCAAATGCCACTTAGTGTCAGGCTTGCTGCTTGAGATGAGAGTGATGGTTCATAGAACAATGGTTCAAGTAGTTTGAGCCATGCGCATAAAGGGAGTACACCCTGATGACACGTGAAGAGGGGAGTCATCTTCAAGATGCAGTGAGAGTTTCACACATACACTAATTACCCGTAATGTTGGTTTAAAAGCTGTTTGCAGTCCAGTTCTAAGACATGGTTTCTTGGACTCACCAATATCCGTTAATACTGAGTTTGCCAATATGGTCGCTAGCACCCATCTTTAAAGTATCACTGAATCAACAATTTTGAGTGTCTCAAAACTGCTATATTGACAGTGAAGTAAGTTCACAATACTGGAATTTGTCCCCACTACAATGGTACGGGTAGATTTGTGTGATTCGTGACAAAGCAAATGGCCTTACATAGAGGTCAAGACCTGAAATAGTCCATTTGCTTGTCCCCATAATTCTTCTAAAAAAAAAAACTATCAAAGATATTACTAAAGAATTCTTCAAATACTGAAAAACAGATTTATACATATTTTAAATCAGAGTAATACACTATAGCAATGTGTTTATAAAGAATATAGATATTAAATATGTATGAAGAATCCATAATGTAATATAAAATATTTCTGTTCTACTCTGAATACAAAGCTATATAAAATTTTATAAAGCCATGTTATTAAATTTAAAGAATCAAATCTACATACATAAAATATTATCATTGGTAATTCTTTAAATTGTGGGACTGTGGACATTTTTCTCATATTTCTTTTATACAAGGTATACAAGGTCTATAATTACATCTTACTACTTCTGTAATGGAAAAACATAGCTTTTTCAACTGTAAGTTTTGATTTCCAATGATCTTCAGTGCTATGATATTTTCAAAGTTAAAATAAAAAATTTTATTTATAAACAAAAGGGCTTTTCTTGTGGTCGTCAGTGAGGGACAATTTTGCTTGGCCCTTACTCCCTGAACTGACAGTGTCTTGAGACATATTTAGATGTCACAACTCCAGAAAGGCTGTTACTGACATTTAATTGACAGAGGCCAGAGATGCTGCCATAATCCTCTAAAATACAGATTACAGCACCCAAAACCAGAATTATCCAGCCTCAAATAATTCCCAGTGACATAACTGTGGAGTCTTGCTTTAAAAATATTTAAAAATTAGATTAATCTGAGACTGTACTGGAATACCTTAACGTTTATTATCAGAATCTGGATAGACTTGTCTGCTATCTACCCATCCTTCCAGAGGTTCTGCGGATGTGGAGATAAGTGCTCTTGTCTATGTGATGCTTGAAGTTTCCAGGAGAAAATGATACAGGAATCAGGAGTTTAATGTGGTCTGAAGTGTTGAGAGAGAGAGAGTGCTTCGGGACAGCAGCAATGGGCACTTAATGCAATGAGGTAGTTCAGAGGAGGCTTTCTGGGACGGACAGGTCCTGAGCCGAGTTCAAAAGATAAGGAGGAGTTAATGAGGCGAAGACCAGTGGGAATTGTATTCCAGGTGGGTCGCAGCACAAGTAAGGGCATGAGGCATGAAACAGCATGGAGTAGCTGGAAAGTAATAAGGAATCTGTTTGCAGTGAGCCTTAAAACGGGCACAAACAAGGGTGGGAGAGAACCATAAAAGCATCATGGTGACAGTATATATATATTTTCCCTTAAGAAGTCAAGATACACCTCCAGAGGAAGAAAAATTATGAAGTAAGAGTTGAAAATTGGAACAATGGGTCCAGAAATGAGAAGCATAGAGCATTCTGGAGGAATGAACAGTGTATCTAAGAGCCTGGCAGCTGAGACATGAGATGCCCAGGAAATTCATTACTGTGCTGCTGGAATGTAAAGCTGGGCAGGAGAAGAAGGAGGGAGAAATAACCAGAGAGGATTATGGACAGACAGACAGACACTGCTTGAACCTTGATCCTTCCTATACTACTTAAAGACAGCACGATTTTATTTTATAGATGATGGGAATCTTAGACATGGCCACAGTCCCCATGACTTAGATTTCTCCTGTGAGAATTTGAGGTCAGATTGGAAGAGAATGGGATGGCCCTGAGATGAGACAAGTCTACTGATGGAAAAGCTGCCCATGAATCCATGGAGAAGCCCATTTGTAAGTACTGGTTGCACTTTCATGACACTGAATAGATCTGGAAAAAAAAAAATCACATTGAGCCAAAGTGAGCATCACCTCCTATTTATCCAAGAGGAAGGAGAGCACAAATGAAGGTACATAAAGGACAATGCCTGAAAACTCGTGATCAAATGTCAGGTTAGCCACACACACAATCTCATACATGAGGACACACTGATTAGGGAGGAAAGAGCATCGCGGACAGCGGGTTTTGATTTGTACTAGAGTGGAGAAAGAATAGTGTCATTTGTGTAGGAGAAGCCATTGGGAGAGAAAGAAAGAAAGGAAACCAGAGCCAGAAACTGGAGTCAATGAGGCTGATGCACAAAATCACTAAACCATGTTTTGTCAACAGTTCCCCAGGATGTGTGATGTTAATGATTAAAAGTAGCAAGTGTCAGCTCTCTGAGTCTTTTTTCAGAAGCTCCTGCCTTCTAAATAGGACTGTTTATTCTCCTCCTCAGTCCCTCTACTCTCTGCATGGATGGAAGACAGGGCAATTTACTAAATCACTCTGTGTAATTATTTGTATGGAAAAGCATCCTAGCCAACATTATATTTTTAAATTCCTAGTGACACACAGTACCTGGTATCCAGATCACACTTGAAAATATTTTTTCAATGGATGATTGAACAAATGGTATGTTTATTAATAAGTCTGATTTGAATATTGGAGAAAGATAACAATAGTAGTACCTGTATAAGTAATATCCCAAATTTAGCTCTATGTGCCCACTACTTTAATTGCAATAATACTGTGAACAGCTATTATTCTCCCCATTTTACCCAACTGAGGTTCTAATGGCTCTACATATTTCCAGATGTCTAAACAAGTAAAAGTCAGAACAGTAAACAGACTCCAGCCTGTCTTACTTCAAATAATATAATCTTGCCAATTATTAATATATCTTTCATTTTCAGGAAAACTCAGATGATTTTATTTTTTAAGTGTTTGTTGACACGAGGCATTCCAAATGCTCATTGTAATGCAACAATCTCAACCCAAGTGTAATTTGAGATGATGAATTGTGCCCTTAATAAATTCACTAGATAAGAGCTTATAAACTCAATGAAAAAGTAAAATTCCACTGTCCAGGGGACTGTGAAGTCTATCAATAGGACAGGGCAAAGAAAATCGCCAATCTCCAGTTTTGACTCTTTTGACAAAATCATACAGGTAGATTAATTTGTACAATAACTTATTAAATTACCATAAAAGTATAGTATTAAAGCATAGGAAGACATTTCACTCTCCAAACACATACACATGCTGATGAAAATGACTTGCTAATTTATCTGATAATCTCTTCAATCTAAAAAGAGAAACTAGATTCCTATCTACACACTGAGATTTGGGGATCAAAAAATCTGGGCAAGTTTTCTAGAAGTGATAGTTCACCAACCTCAGACCCCTTCTTAGTAGCTTCCTTTTTTTTTTTTTTTACCAACTCTGGACTAAGCTCTAGCAAATTTCAACAGGGGTTCAAATCTAGCCCTTGCTTCTTTTTATACCATATGCTAGTGAAGCATTGCTTTCCATCTAAAATAAAGGTTCAAGAAAACTTTAAAAAATATTTCTCAATGAATGAAAATACATGAAACTCAAATTTGAGCATTGACATATAAAACTTTAGGAACATGGAAACATGGCCATATCCACTCATTTATATGTTGTTTGTGATGCCTTTTGTGATATAAATTTCAGTAGTTGTGATGAACTGCATGACACACTAAGCCTGAAACATTTGGTGTGGAAAAAAGTGAGCACTGCTCTAGGCCTTGTGGATATCATGGCTGTGGCCATTATTACCTACCTCAGTGATCCTCAAAGTATGGCACTTAGACCAGCAGCTTCTGCTTAAGATATCAGTGGAAATGTGAAGGACCCGGAAGTCTGTGTTCCAACAGCCATTTAGTTGACTCTGGATATTGTAAAGTTGGAGAACCTCTGACCTCATTTAAGGAGCTGAACCTGACCCCTATGATCCCAGTGTAATTACAGCAGAGACGCTCATAGTCTCCTGCCTGTAGGTGAACCACAGAGCTAGATATTTCCTGTATATTTGTAAATTCCCTAGTCCTAAAAAGTTGGGATTATTAGCTGCATTTATTGAAAAGGGAACTGAAGCTCAAAAAGCTTATTCAACTCCTTGGAAGTTACTGAAAGAGGTTTTAATGCCAGATCTGGCTTCTCAGTAGCCCACTCTCCTTTTCCTTCTCACCTTCCACAGCTCTCTTCCTTATCACACACGAGGAGGAAAGCAATAGCCCTCCTCCTCCTCGGTGTCTAGAAGGAGCTGATCTTGCTTATTAGCTAGGTCTTGGCATTCTTCTGTCCCAGATAAACAATGCCACAAGGATCACCATCAGATGGGTCACTCTGCATCCCTGATTAGTCCAGATAAAAAGAGCAGACCCTGTACTCATGTCTGAACAGTGGCAAACACAGGAACGCAAAACCAGACAGCTATATCCCTGTTTTAGCTCATACAAGTCACAGTGTCTTGTTTACTAATGATAGTCAGCTTTTGTTTAGTCTTACTACTATTAGGTTAGATCAAGGTAAACAGTCTCAGAAGTACTCTGGTTTCCTCACAGCACCCAGTCCAGATCAATGCCTGCTTCCCGAAACCTTCACACTAGCTCAGCCCCAATCCTTTCTAACACTATCTTACTGAGCTGTTCTAGCTGTCCTCAAAGTGTGCACTCCCCGCCACCTTGTGAAAAGTTAACACAAATTATTCATTGATGGGAGTGTTTTCCTGATGATTTTGAACAGGCAGAGACAGAAAGATATAAGCTCCTCCTCCCCTTTCCAGGCTACCCACACTCCAATAAAGACCTCAGGTCTCCACTCCCACATGGGGCGAGGGAATGAGTTCTTAGGATAAGCAACCTGAAAAATAATGGTCTCCAGACAAATCGGTACCAAGCATTTTGCCAGCTTTGAAGTTGACACTTGGTATACTAAGTAGATTAGTGAGCTTTCTAGGGCCAACCTGATTTTTAAAAATGACTTTAGGAAACTTTATTTTTAAAATATAGTTCAAGGGCTGACGATATAGCTCAGCAGCACAAGTGCTTGCCTGGCAAGCACAAGGTCATGAGTTTGATTCCAACATGAATGAACTCCAACATGAAACTCATTCCATGAGTTTCCAACATCACCAACTACATGTAACCTATCCAGAAATCTTTCACCATGAATGGAATGGCTCATTTCTTTGAACTTTCTAAGAACTTTGTGCCCTCTCTCTCAGACTTTCTTTTTTTTCATCTTGGATGATATATTTATGAGCTATTTTACCTCCAACCAATTTAAAAAATTCCTTAAGGATAAGAACACACCTTGTTACTATATATTCCCCTGTACATAGTAGCTGCTTCATACGTGTTTGTTGTATTTCAACTATGAATCTAAGTTATTTCTTCCAGTTACAGAATCAAAGCCGTTGCCTTATCAGCCAAAGCAAAGCTGATTCCAGCTGGACCCCTGCACCTTACAGCTGGATGTTTCCACTAAAATCATGGCCTCCGGTGTGGAGTTCTAACGCACAGCAACCCTGGATACTTCTGGTGTGTGGATGTATTTATCTAGTAGAAGGACTTTCATGTGTAATCTCACTGTCAGAAAAATAAACTGTAAGAATCTTCATCAACTAATCAAAGACTTCAGCCTACCACAGATACTTGAAAGTCTCACCGAAGGTCCTTGATTGCTCTGTTACTTTACAGAAGCTCACGGCATTCAGGCAATTGCTGTTCGCTGGTTTTTGTCCTCTATATAACCAAGCCTTGTACTAAACATCAAGAATCATTACAATCAAGGAAAAGGAATAAAATAGTATCAACTCTTTTCACACCTTTGCTATTGTTCCAAGAATTCCATATGGCATACCACATCCCTGTGCTCGCATGTGCCGTTACCTCACCCAGTGACCTTATACATAGTACATACCTAAGTGTCCTTCTCAGATGATATGATAAATTTCTCTTGGTCAATAAAAATAATTTTAGAGATTACTGCTACCAAAGTGTCATCTCCAATCAGATTTATCTCTTCCACTTGGACTTAGTGACTTTAATTTTCTTCCACTTATTTGTATAGACATATTTGCCATCATGCATTATACATTCTTTATTTGTATTCCTTTTCTGCTTATGCAACTGAGAATTCTTTGAAGACAGTGACTTTATTTCATCTTGGTATCCTAGGGCCTAACACTGTGCACACTGCAGACTCAAGAATCATTTACTAAATGCAAACCATTGATAAAAAACACATGACCAAATATTGGTAATTATTGAAGCTGGCTGAGAGATACACAGCGATTCATTACTATTATTATTTCCTCTACTTTGTTTTACAAATAAAATTTTGCAAACTAAAGGGTTCAAAATGCCAGGAGATCCTGCAAAATGTCAGATACATCTATCAGAATTGTACAGCTTTTACCCCAAATGGAGCTACTTTATCTAGAACTATAAGCTCTGTGTGTTCCATATTTTGTTCATTTCTCATAAGAAAAAATCTTGAAGCCAAATAATGTTACCGTAAAATAAAATACAATTACGCTCTTTCAGAGAAGCTTTAGGGCACGGATATCACATGAAATGAGAATTTCAAGATAAACTACAAACTGGCAGTTTAAGCTGAGTATTTTATTGGGGAGGGAATTCTATGGATTTTTGTTTATCTGGTCACTCAACTAAAATGCTGCAGAAGCTTGGCTAGTACCTCTGTCGCCACCCTCTCTCCTCTGAACTTGTTTACCCCTTTATTGGTGGATCCACCTAACTAACACCCTGATTATTTTTGTTCTGTTTCTTCATCACTGAAGACTTGGACTTGATGGAATTAATTGATTAGGCAACAGATCTATTCTCCCAGCACTGAAGCCCTGGTTCCCTCCCCAGTCTCATCTCCAATTTTAAAATCTGAAGCCAAGTGCTACAAGCCACAGTTGATTCACTGCCTCGTGCATGCAAGTAACCCACTGTGAGGATTTAAGGAAACAGTTCTAAGTCTTTACTCAGCTTGGATTTGTCTCCCCTCGTTCTCCAATTTGGGAAATTGTTTTCCTTCCACTTCTATGTCCTATACAAATATTTTACTTTATGAAGATTTCCCAGAGACTTTCAAAAAATTCTTAACTCTACTCATACCTCCATAGGCATTGCTTGGGTCTATGCCCAGCAACTGTTCCCTGCAGGTTTGTTTGACAATTAGTCCCTTACTAGAGTGCAAGTTCACCAAAGGAAACTTCCTTTAATGTTTGTCATGTATCTGCCATTTGAGTTAATACCAGAGGGTTGTGAACAGTTTAAAACTCAATATTAGTAAATTATTTGCTACATTAATCTTGTGTTTTTCCTTATCCACCTTATTAATGAGTAGATATGTGTAGACTTTCAAATTGTTATCTTAAAATCTCATTAGCCATTTAAATTCTCTTTACAAATGACTTTTACTTCCTAAATCTTAGATGTTAATTTTAAGAGATTTTTTTTAAAAAAAATATGACTTTATCAAAACTGGAAAGCAGTTTACGTGGGAGAATTGTTTATCTTAACACTTTTCTATCCCTGACTGATTCTGTCCAGCACTCAAGATGATGATACTAAGACAATGCTGCTTGTCTCAGAATTAATATAGGCTCACCAAAATAGACTCAAAAGTATCTTCTATGCTAACTGGTGTACAGTGTATGGTGTCACATTAGAGGAACTACTCCATGATGGTACCATTGAAATATCATTGCCTACCGAGGAGAGAAACTCAATGTGGCTTAAAAGAAGCTCAAAATCTGGGCCTCACTGTCCTCACCCCCTCACCACAAAGAGTAGCTAATCTGCTGAGTTGTTAAGGGCTGTTTTTGCTGGGTAGCTCAAACTCAATGAAGTGTTTGGCCATTTGCACACAGATAACCCTGTCTACTTTTTTATTATTCATAGCTGGAAAGAATGAAAGTATAACTTTTATGGCTAGCTTTTTAGCTACTTTTTTGTCTTGGTCCCTCACTTTGCTAGTATTTAAATGGACTAAGTTCTGTCTCTGCTTAGGCACAGTCATAATCTCAGAAATGTACACAGGAGGACTAAGACAGAATTCTCATGCCCTTACAGGGTCTCATCCTTGGACTCTACTTGAACTTACCACTCTTCATGGTTGAATATGAGTCCTACATGGACACAGTTCAGTGTAGACCTGACAGTTAAAGAGACTCAGAACATCACTTGTGTTTATTTTAATCTGCCTCTAATCTATTATAGTAAGAATTGGTGGTATAACTTACAATCATTACTTACATTCCAGTGTAAGTGGCTATTATATGATCTCATTTTCTGTAAATGTAATTTCCTCAGAATATTTCACTAGGTTAGTGGCCAATTCAGGACAAGATTTAAAAACTCAGGAAATTTTTCCTTGTTTTCTTTCCTTTCTCGCTTGCTTCCTTCCCTTATTTTTGAGACAGGGTTTCGCTATGTAGTGAAGTCGCTATGTGGCTAGCCCAGGCTGGCCTCCAGTTTGTGGTGATCCTCCTGTCTCAGCCTCCCAAATGCTGGGATTATAGGTGTATACCTCCATACCTGGTTGTTTTCACTTATTTACTTTCTCAATGTTAGGAAAGAAGGGTAAAAGCATACTGTGACGAGAAAGGGCCTGTGTAAGATTTGGTGGACTTTAGTTTTGTCCTACTTGTGTTCTGACTTAGTTTTGTCTTTTGATAAACCAGTTGGCTTCTCTGGGTTGCTTTAGTTACCTGTATAAAATAAGAGTTCGACTAGACCAGCATTTCATACATATTTCAGAACAAATGAGGGCCGATATACCTTACATGTGGTGGTAACTTGCATTCTTGAATTTTAGCATGATCAAGGCTCATATAGTATATTAGATACGAATTTTTCCCAGCTTATTTGATATTACACATAATATAAGCCAATATATAGACACATTTATGCTTATGTGTGTACAGAAAAAAAAAATAGATGAATGCATAGGAAAAGTAGACTCAGATAAGAATATGAATGAATCTCCATCTCAAGGAAGATATTTCAGACCAGAACAAAATTCTTTGATTCTAGTTAAGAATAGTCAGGTTTACAGGTCTACCTTTTTATTATTAGAACTCAAATTTGAAATTTCAATCTAAAACCTCTTCTACTTGGTTTTTTTTTTCCACTATGTAGTTCAGACTGGTGTTGAACTCACTTTGTAGCCCAGGTCGGCCTTGAACTCGCAGTGATCCTCTTGCCTCAGCCTCCTGAGTGCTGGGATTACATGCATGCACTATCAAACCTCTCTACTTTTAAATGAGGTACTATAGAACTTCTAGAATAAAGACTAAGTCATTTCCAGGGATCTTAATTAGAAACTTGCGACTAAATTTTCCCCATCTATATTGACACTAAAAGGCTCACGCACTGGCTCAAGCTTCTAAAAAAGCTAATGTCTATAACTCCATGCTGATCCTCTTTGAAAACCCAAGTCTGGAATCAAGTCACCATAGCGCACTAAATTTGAGATCTCTGGCTCACCCAAGTTCAGAGAAAAAAAACTGATAGTTTGAAACAAAATGATACAACATTAAATGATTCTAATCACAGAAACTGAAGTTATCCTATTTGTACTTCCTTGGGATACCAACATTCATGCACTGGAGCAAGGATCTCAAGGGAATGAAAGATTAATGTGCAGCCCTCTGAGAACTTGGGTTATGCATCGTTTTTCCTCAAGCAGTTAAATACAATTACTCTATAATATAAGGAAAGGAAAAAAGCTACTTTGTGGGGTTTTATTTAGAACAATATTATTTTCATTGTGTCAAACAGAATTTGTCACGGACTGTGAATAATCAGAGGATAGGAAAACTGCATGTTCTTACGTTGCTTTGAATAATTGGAACTTAGTGAACCTATTTCATAGAAAGAAGATATTCTGAGCATTATTAGCACATGAACAGAAACGACCTGTGTACCAGATGTAGTCTGGGATGATTGATCTTCGTTATCTGCCCTTAGCTCCTGTAGTTAGGAAGCTTACAAGAAGGATGAGAAGGCTTCACTCCTGCCCTCTCCAGACATCATACACAATGTAAGACACAGACACTCGTAACTCAGCCAGAAAAGATCATATTCTTTTCTCTAAGGAGTAGAGCAAGTATTTCAGGGACTCCATTCTTTCACTTGGGAAATAAAGAAAGCTTGGATATAGAATTAGCATCCCGGTGATTCAAAGTATGTTATTTCAGTAAAAGCACGCTTTCATGAGTACGTATATGTTTTGCAAAGTTAATCAACTTTTTTTTCTTTAAAGTCTCAAATCTTTGAATGACCTAACCAAATTGATTCTGGATAGAAAAAGTAACATTTCTATTCGATGGACAAAAATGTCTACTGGTAGCAAATATTTATTCGTGGCTGCCCTGTGGGATTGGGTTCCCCACTCAGGAGACAGATGATCAAAATGCCTCATTTGGATAATGTAAATGAAACACTTTCACAAATTAAGTGCTCGAAGCGCATTTTTGACAAGTACCAATTAACTCAATCTCATACCAAAAGCTTACCCATTTTCTAGCATAATCAACAACCCAGCTCCACCCCCACATCTACCAGCTAATGAGGCACACATAGATATTTATCATGAGACACACTTAGACATTTCCCTCTCAAATCAGCAGCCTTTTCTAGAGGCTAGAATCACTAATGCCATTAAGGTGTGGTAGCCAACACTAACTTGTCAGCAAAGCGCAACGTGTATTGTCAGCCATAGTCGAGTCATAACTTCCCACCTTAGACAGTTATTTAACCCTCAAAAAGCAAGCCATGAACCCAACTAGCTCTCATATATACAGAAAATGGCATAAAACCCCTTCCTTCTCGGGGTCAACAGTTGGGATAAACAGAAATGAACTGTCCACTCTCCAGCCTGCTCTATGCCAAGCACACATATTTTAAAACTTCTGCTTTTGAGTATTAAGCCCTCTCAACTTCCCGCAGCATCTGGGTCCAGTTCAGAGCTAGACCTGAGCAACAGCGCAGACTGGGAGCGACCACTTTACCTTCCGAAAAATCAATCAGTCCCAGCAAATGCAGCAGCTTCAGAGATGCACATATAATCACCACAATACCCACTGTTTGCAGTCCTTCCGACTCCCACTCGAGAGTCAACATCCTCTAAGCTGGCAGGGCATCCCAGCCTCCGGACCCCTTTTGGAGAGGAGGGAGTTAATTAGACAATCCCAGCCACGTCTGTCTTGGAACAAAGACTTGCAAAGGGGGAGGAAAGTGGGCAGGTCCTCTAGGATGCACCGTGCAGAGCAGGCAGCCCCCCGGGGTGGGGAGGACAGACCTGGGGTAAAGTCCAGCCTCTCATGCTGATCCTGGCATTTGCCTGGAGCAGGTGCCCCCACCCCGCCCCCCAACCACAGAGACCGGTCCCTGGACTCTGCGCTGCAGCCAGCAGAGTACTTGGACTTCAGAGCTGCGAGGGAAACATCTGTTGGAGAGCCAGAGACTTCACGGTGTCCGTGGAGAGGGGACACTCCCAGGAAACTTGCCAGGAGAGCTGGGGCGCTCCACGCGCTGACGCCGAGGCTCGCAAGGCTGCTGCGCGCTAGTTCGCTGCCTGAGAAGCTTGTGAATGTCCCCTTTTTACCATGGCAGCTGCTCTCTCCTCCGGATGCCTCCTCTGGGAGAAAGCGCAGCCTGCTCTCTGGATGCTAGGAAAAAAGCACTTCTCATGGCTGGTGCTTACGGTCTTTTTCAGACAGTCCCCATTAAAGCACAGGGACAGCTTTCTGGGCGAGGGAGAAACTAGCGGAGGAAAATGATTTAGTGACTTTGTTAGACCAGAGCATCCCAGCCATCCCCTGCCACTAAAGAGCCCTCAGGGTCCCTGCGGACCCATCCAGAGCATCATAGGGAGACGGACGGACGGAGATAAGACTGACATAGTTACAGACCTGGAGAGAGGGAGGGCAGAGCAGACATTTAAGAGCAATGTTCAGTGACTGCCCCCTGCAGGGTGGGTTCACTGCCCACACTTTAAAGTCTAGCCTCAGCTCCTCGCTGGAAGTTTCAAGAACTTCCCCGATGAGTACAGCTCCCCTCCCCCCACACACACACAGTGGAAGTTACCCATCACTTGAGCACAGTCTAATGCCAAGGATCCCGAAGTGTATGCTGTTAAGCAAGGCATCCTGGTGGTTGCCACTAACAAGGAAGTGTGGAAAGCCCCAGGGACTTCATCAGGTGTCTGATTCTAAACCTCTTCAAGCAGTGAGGGGGGTTGGTTCTGATGGGGACAAATCTGTCCTGGCTGTGCTAGAATCATACTGGCTCAGTCACCATAATGGTCTTCTCCCACCAGGCTAAGATGAAGATGGTACAATCAACTGAGACCCTTCCCCTTCCCTTTCCCTTCCCTTTCCCCTAGGCAGCTCCAGCTCAGTATGAAACTGGAAAGTTTGCTGCCCATCTCAGTTCCCGGCAGCCTATTCTTGTGTTTCTTTGTCATTCAGTCTTCTGCAAGACATTTAACTTCTCTGGACACAGTACCCATTCTAAAAAGCCAAATACTTCATTAAAGGAGAATTACTGAATTAAATGTGGCCATAATAACAACTAACATGCATTGAGCATCCTCTATGTGGTCACCAGTCTTACATTGATGTAGCAGTTACTTATCCTTGCAAACCTCTGTGGTAGCCATTAAGATCATCTTCACTTTATAGATGAGGAAAATGAAGCATAAAGAAGTTAACTTATTTGCCAAGATTTGGGGAGACTGCTTGGACAGCAAAAGGCATTTATCCAGGTGGTTATTAAGCTGTTATTAGGAACTACAAATAACTGGATGATAAAATGATAATGCCCAAATTGTGCTTATGGGGGCTTCAGTTTAATGGAAGTGTCAGGCTTCAAGTGGAACATAAGTCCAAAAGTTTATGGAATACATACTTCTGCAAGGCTGCAGGTGAGAAAGTGGAGGGCGAGCCTGCTGCACTGGAGAATGGTGGGTGGTGGTTCAGGCTGGAGGTTTTAAAGAAGAGGAAACCATTGGTGATGGCAGCTTTGATCATGACCAGCTGTGGCACGCTGCTGCCAAACTCGGGGTCTGCAGCCCTCACTTAAATCCTGCTTCTCTGCCTCACTTGCTGGGGGAGCTCAGAGAAATTGCTCTAGTTTTGAGTCTCATTTTTCTCAGTTTAAAAGAGGAAATCCTGTACAATAGGTATTGTGAAAGGGGAAGTAACTGCTCAAAAGGAACAAGCAACTGGCATGGGGGAAAAGAGAAGAGAAGGGAGGGAAAATAATATATGTGTGTATATATATATATATATATATATATATATGTTATATATTATATATACACAAGATAGCTAAGATAATTATGTTACTCATTTCCATTAGTTTATGGAAAAGAATAGTTTGTGCTTTAATTGATCAATTTTTCAAGCTTATATCTTGTAATTTGAGTAACTACTTTGAAGACAACACTATACTACATAGTAACTCTTTTTTTTTTTTTTTTGTCCTGGGAATCGAATTCAGGACCTTGCACTTGCCAGACAGGTGCCATGGCACTGACATACAACCCTGGCCCTATTAATCATTGTCAATCACCTATTACTTTGTTTCAAAATTCTCTGTCATTGTTCTTACTGTTTTTTCTCTCCAAAATGAATTTTAAAAAAAGGAAACTCTAAGCCTGCCTAGGGTTGATGTGTGAATGAACTGATATTGTGGAGAGTGGGCCCAGTGCTTGGTGTCCACTGCTCAGCGCATGGGGCTGGTGGGATTATCGTAGATGTGCTCACTACAAAAGTGTCCACAGAATCTCCTGGGGTGAAGGGACTTGCTCTTCTCTGTTCCTGACATCTAGTTCTGATATTTTTTTCCCGTGAAAACTTGCTAATTACCACCACCACAAGGCTATTTTTACTCCTCTGGTACCAAGAATACACTTGGGTCAACATGTCAGCCCTCCTAATGGTGCTTTAGATTGTGAATGTCGTATTCACGGGACATTTCTTTGTACCTATCTGTCCAGCCATCATCCATACATCCACACATTTTTTTCTTCAGCTAATTTAGCAAGTCGGTAAAGTTGGTCTTTACTTAGTAGGTGAAGGGGGAAAAGTAACTAGTTTTTGAAATTCCTATCATATTTAGATATAAGAAATCAAAAGATCTTTAAAAAATACAGAAGTTAATTAGGTCAAGTCCCATATAACTGTGTCTTTTAATCCTACATGATGCCATGTCAGAGTTGAAAACAACTAAACACAGAGAGGTTAAGTGATTTGACCAAGGCAGTAGAATAAAAAACCCTGAATTCAAATGTTGCCCTGTGCAGCTCCCAAATTCCTACTTTTTATATCCTCAAGAGAATTCAGCAATATTTTTCAGTTGCTCTCTTTATTAATAGGCTAAATTGCTACATCTTATTTTCCAAAGAGTGAAAGCCCTGCATCCTTGATATTCACATAGAAACCCATAGATAGCATTTTGTTGATTTCGGGAAGGAAATCCCCTGAGGATAATCACATTTCAAGTTTAGGCTCAACTCCATGAGCCTCTTGGAGGTTAGTCTTTTCCTAGCTACTTCCTCAGCTGCTTTTCTGACTTGGTTTTCTGAGCTCTTTTTTTGTTCATTTCAGCTGTATCTTCTGACTTCCAAGAATGCATGTACCATCCACACGATGTACCATCCACACGATCATTCTGTTACCAAAAGAATGCATTAATATTTCCTACAGGAGTCCCTGAACCAGGCACCAAACTATGCACTCTAAATGTATAAGTTAGTTTAAGTCATTAATCAATGTCAGGTATTTAGCTGGGGATTTAGCTCAGTGGCATAAGTGCCTGCCTTGCAAGCATACAGTGGTGAGTTCCATCCTGGTACCAAAAAAAAAATCATGTCAGGTATTATCACTATTTCCAGGAAGAATAAAAACCAAGGCACATGGGAATTAGACTATTTTCACAAAGTTCTGTTAAGAAAAGGAGTGAGCCAGAATTTGTTTGTAATTTACTCTAAAAATAAGAATCACTAACATCTATGGATTAGTTACAAGTATCAGTCATATTCTAAATCATAACTTTTCAGTTTCCTAAGAGCTATATAATTACATTGGCCTGGAGAATAAAATTCAGGTTTCAAGCAGTTGAGCAATGTGCCTGTGGTCATCTAGATTGCACTTGAAAGATATAAGACTTGAATGTAGGACTTGAATATAGGACTGTCGTCTGGACCTACACACTGTCATTTGTCACTCTGTATTATGGTGAATGATTAAAAAATAAAGCAAACAAGCTAGGACTCTGGAATGAGGGTATGAAAGGCAAATGTTGACAGAAACCCTTAGCAAAATAAAAACTTATTCCAAGGAGGCATGCTCCAGTCACTTGGGCAGGCAGAGAAAGAGGATTAGCCAGTAGACTTGTGATAGTTTGTGCACTTATCCTTTTACATAATCTCCAGTGAGATGAATTACTGAAATTTGAAACTTATTTCTTTCCTTTTTATAGTGGCTTTAATTTGAAATTTTACCAGTTGATATTCCCTGGTGTTATACTTTGTATCTTGATGTTTCTCCAAAGCTTGATGCTCTCATAGATAGGGCTTTGCAGATGTGATTGGATTATGGGGGCTTTTCACTGACTTGCTGTTAGAAGGCAGAGTCTGGTTGAAAGAGGGAGGTCATGGTAAGCATGACCCAGAAGTGTCTATCTCCCTCCCCTTCTGTCCCTTTGACTTTCTCTGCCTCCTGGGTATAATGTCATGAGTAGCACACTTCCACCATGGCCCTCTTCATTCTGGCTTTGAGAAAACAGAATATAGACTGAAACCGCTACAAAATGTAAGATAACAGAAATTCCTTACATTGTGGGTGCTAGTGCTTTTTCGCAGTGATATAATAAATAACTATGACATCAGGTTATTACATGTTTCTTAGAATGTTGACACTATGTTAATAGAAAAACAACTGCAGTGAGGTGGAGAAAAATATTGTCGGTTTTAATTTACTACCTACTTATTGTCTCTTCAAAAATAAACACAGATTTGTAAAACACATGGGAACTTGTTAAGTCAAATTTAAATTTAATAGTCTAGGAAAGAGTTAAGAAATACCACTCCAAAGTATAATGCTTTGACATAGAGATTATTTTGAGTTGAAGAGAACTGAGAAACAGCCTTCTACCTTCTCTCCTGCCTTAGGGTGTTGCTTATCCCCCTTGGATACTTCTGCTCATTTCAAAATTTGCAAAGTGCCCCTCTTCTAGCCCCTTATCTAATGTCATCAGATGGTATCATGTAATGCTGGGAACCAACAGTTGACACAGCCAGCTACCATCACTGGCAAAATCCAGCTTGCACCAGCCATGGTAGGTCAACTCTACCATGGCAGAAGGCAGCAGTATCCTCTGAAGTGGTGGGGGTGAGAAGGGGTCCCACTGTTTCCTGTGTGGCTTCACTCATACTAGAGTAGAGAATGGAGGTTTGAGAGCCAGGAAGGACCCTGCTCGGTAGCAAGGAAGACACTGAAGCAAACTGTCCCAGTCTGCTTGGGACAAGGCAGAGGCAAAAGGAAGAAAGTGGGAGAGGTAGATAGCTGCTGGCCACGCCACACACTCCTCCAGCCTGCTCAGGGAAGAGCAAGTCAGGTGCTTCTCTTCTGTGTCAGAAGCAGAACATCAGCATAGAAATTTCTCTTTGTAAAGGGGTTTTCCTTCCACTGTCCCAGATGAGGAGGAAGAAAATCACCATCCCTGTGTAGAAAGTCAGCCTTGAGTTGGGTCTGAGTAACAAACCTTACCAGAAAACTTTTAGATTGCATTGATTTCCTCTCAGTATTTTCCATTCCATAATTCATCACCCTTAGCAGCACAACCTCTACTCCTTGGCCTTGTAACTCCTCTCTAATTTATCAGCAGTTGTTAAAATTGTACACACATAAACTCAAATTACAATCCTTTGCGTTACCATTTACCAAACTCTCCCACAAACAGAGTTCACCAAAAAAAAGGTACACACACTTCAGGAAAAGAAAAACAGTATGGTGTTAGCCTCAGTTTGGGGGACCCTACAGCACGTCATGTATCATAGAAAACCAAGTATACTGCTGGACCTTAGAGAAGAAATTGAAAATGCAAGTGCAGCAATCTCAATGGACCAAGGTTACGAAGCACCAGTCTGCTGCACTAATAAATGTCTGGAAGCTCATGGCCATTACTTTGAGCACCTCTTGTACTTTTAGAGGCCAAGGGTAACTTGTATTTATCTCATGGTGTTCCAATAAATTTAGTATTAAAATATTTATACTAGATTTTCCTTTGTTCAAGTGTGTATACTGTTTTGGGGCAGACACTGGATATATGATCATTACACACATAAATGTCACGGAAGTCCAAAAAGATGGCTTTAAATCTTTCAGCTCTTTAAAATCACTGACTGGTTTAGTACATGTAACATCTGAATGTTATATTGAAAAGTTAAAAAGAAATGAATTTCTAAAAGAAAAAACTTATTCTTCCTGTCAACAGGAACAAAGAGAAACAAGCTGTCAATATGGTTGATATCATCTGGAAAATTCTACTGAAGTAAGAAACCTAATCTATGTCCTTAGGAATGGTCAGGGAATACTGACCTTCCCAGGAAAAGAATAAGCATACATGAAGGTAATATTTAGGACAGTGGCAGAGGCTTTTACCCTCAGGCTACTGGGAACTGAATTCAGCTAAGTTCTCAGATCTTTTTAATTTTCAATTTGAGACAGGGCCTTGCAAAGTAACTAAATTAGCCAGGATGGACTTAAATTTCCAATACTCCTGCCTCAGCCTCCCACACTCACCTCCCACACTCCCACAGGTGTGCATCAGTAAAGGCCTCTTTCAGGTAAGGACCACAAGAGGAAAGCAACCAGCACAAAGTTCCTGTGTGACTCTTGCTGTCTCTTCTAATTTTAAGACTTTCTCATGAAATGACAGAAGCTCTTCACCCTTACTTGTTCTCTATTCTACCCACAGTGACTCATCCGCCCTAAAGTATATCAAGTCCCTCTGAGCCGGAGATTCTCAATGACTTTGCAAAGATCTCTACATGTCCTCCAGATGAACTGTCCCACGAGACAGGACTCAGAGTATCTCACTTAGCTGCAGGGCTCAGTCTGAAAGGTTAGTAAATGTGTTTTGAATAGATTTCTTTAAAATATGTATATGGATATCCATTAAGCAATTAAGCATCACAGCCTTCTGCTTTGAGTGCCCTATTGACTCTATAAGGTTGTTTACATAGACAGCTAAAGGGAAAAATACACTCCATCTAAGAAACTTCCAGCAATGTTGCATTAATGTATCATGTAAATAGTTCTCAGGTATCTTATGATCAAAGCATATATAGGGTTCATATAAATAAAGGTTCATCTAAATAAATTAGATGATTTGAAAAACTCATGAGAAGTTAAATTTTCTTTATGAGTTATGATACTTTTTCCTGCTTTCTCTTTCTGTTTGCTTTCTTACTTTTCCTTTTCTATATTCAGGCTTGCTGGCTGAACTGAATGGGTTCTCAAGTTCATTCTAATCCAGTCTGCCAATTTTAGGTCTGTTCTCATCTCTTTGTATGTGGCTTCTCTATATGAAGTATCTATCATATATCCCCTTACTGGGATGAATTCAGTGCAGGCATTCTCCAGGAAAAGATAAAAATGATCTTTTCCTTTATTATCTGATAATTAAAATTACAAAAAAATTTGGGCCTCTGCCATTGATACAGTGTGCTGTGTGGATTGCATAAGCTAACTTACAGAACTGTTGTACCAGCCCAGTGGATACTCACAAGTATTAACCACCATTGTGTAGATGAAGATCCTGAGATGCAAACACTTCCGTAACTTGCCCAGTACTCCACACTAGACATCAAGGGGCAGGACTGGACCTCAAGAATCCTCACTGGAGATCCACTGCTCTGGCCGTCTGGGAGAAGTATCTTTCAACATCATCATCTTTGTACTCGTTCTTTTTTATTGTGGTCTCATTGCACAAAGAGAAACAATATTTAAAATGAAAACAATCTTCAGAAAAGGAGGATGCAGCATTAATTTCATTTTGAAGTGTGTTTAGTATTAAGTTCTTTTCAGGAAACAATGTAAAATGAAGTGAGATAAGGGAAGGGGTTCATGATAGAGGGGGAGGTGGGAAATAAGTAGAAGGCAGAAAAAGTGAAAGAGGACAAGAAACAGGCAATCCTCTGCTCAAAGTACTGTGAGATATTCAAGGCCATAAAAATGAATGAAACTTATGTTCTCCTTAGGAAACCCACATAGATCATACAGATATGATCTAAAACAAGAGTAAAGAAGATGACGAGGAAGTCTACAGATAAGGAATTATCTCTCCTTAAATTAGTCTCATTCCCTCCTCCACCAGTGTCTCAGATCTACATACAGGTACAGAGAATCTTTTCACCTTAGCCACAGCTTTACACAGCCTTGAAGCAGGTGGTTTTAAAAAGTACAACAAACAACATCTCCAGGGATGGTACACTGCCCAGGGCTGGGACTCGGCCCTGCCTTTGCTTCTCTCCCAAAGCCGTTGGCACATTTCCATTGATTTTGGCCAGGGCTCTGCTTTAAGCATCTTGGTTTGATTCTTAGACATAGGATTCCCAGAGACTCACTCTGGTGTTCTTAGAGCTGTACATTCATTTCCTGTACCACAGCAGGTCTTTGGGAAACAAACCAGCAAACTTAAGACTTAAATGCTTTCTAGGTCTCCAGAGATATTGAATGATCTTGATCATGCCGCATTTTATAAAAAGTTGTAAAAACAATATGGAAAGAACATTTTGTACAGTTCTCAATATTATTCTTTTAAAATGCTTCCAAATCTGTTTATTGATATTTTCTGTCTCTGCCCTGTCTCTCTGTGTCTCTCTCTAGCTGCCTCTCTCTCTCTTCCCCTGCCCCATTTATGGTGAGCATGTGTACACACACACACACACACACACACACACACACACACACACAATCTGCCTCATCTGCAAGGTCAGAATGGGGGAGGCCAAGTGAGGAGAGAAGTTCCCTATGTTCCGGTCTACATTCTCCTTCTTGATAGTGATGAACAAAGCTCAGAGCAGACATTCAGGGAATGCTTGCTGTGATGCAGGTTGTCAGTCCAACTAGGCACTCATTTGCCAGTTGAGGTTTTCTGAAGTCATTGGCTCAGACCTGACAGCCAGGAAGTAAAACTAAGTCTTTGGATTATTCGCTGGAATTTTTTCTACGATAGTGGAGCCTAAGATGTCTACATAATAGGACATAAGCACAAAGGGATGTTCACTACACAAGATAGAAATTTCTCTAGTGAGAAGGTCATAAAAGTTTCTGAGAACGTGAAGACATGTGAGTTGGCTGTAAAGGCCAAGACTAATATAACAGGGCCCATATTACTGCTCCACTGCTCATGGGGTGAACGATTGCTAGTGCCCCTAAAAGATGTAAAGCACTGAAGGCCCATTATAAAGTAGAAGTCAGGGAAGCATGGGACCACATTTGAAAGAATTTCTTATGCAAAAGGGAGTATGCTGTATTTTAAAGATAAATAAAATGAGAAAAAACTTTTCCTATTTCAGTTTCAGGTATAGAGACCTGAAGAACTGAGGAGAGGCTTAACATATTTCCTAGAACCCACAGTCAGTGAGAGTTGTAGCCAATCTACCTTAGATGATTATCATTGCACCCATAATACTGAAATGCTAGAATCAATTCATATTAGTTTCTGGTGCTGCTATACACAATATCCAGAATTTGGAGGTTAAAATAATAAAAATTTATTATTGGAAGTTTTGAAGGTTCAAAGTTTCAGATGGGTTCCAATAGCTTGGTATTAAGGTATTGGCAGGGCTGTGACACATTTGCAGGTTCAAAGATAACATCCCTGGTCTTGATTTTCCAGTTTCAACAAGATGTCCACGTGTCTTGGCTTGTGGTCTCCCCCACTATCAACTCCAGCAATGGTGAGTTAAGATTTTTCATGTCACATTCTTCCAGCACTGATTTTTAGCCTTCTTTTACCTCTATCTTTGTGATTACATTGAGTCTATGGTGGACAATCTGGGGCAGTCTACCCATTTCAAGATCAGCTGATTAGCAATTGTAATTTTACCTGCAACTTTGATTACCTTTAATCATGTGACTTAAAATATCAATAGATTCCAGGCATTAGAAAGTGAGCAACTTTGAAGCAGCATTATTCTCCTTAATATAAAATTATAAAACTTTAATTATTTTAACACCCTCCACATACACTTTTTAAATTAAAAAAAAAATAACCTAAATTGAAACCCATAAGGATACACTGAACTTCATCAGGAACAAATCAAATGAGGTAAGTGTACATGGTATGTGTGTTAAAGAATTTTGAAGATTAGGAGAGCTTTAATTACCATTCCTATCTCTGAACTTCTGTTTTCCCAGTGCATAGACTCAGAGGAATATGCATTTCAAAATACTGAAAAGGATTGCTAAACAACTTAGAAGATATAAACTGATGATCAGACCGAGGGAGAATCCACTTTCAGTTTTGTGTTCAGAAATGTGTAGGTGGGTCCCCAGGCAGATGAATCATGAGTTGCAGGGATTGGAGGCTGGATTATGGTCCTCCTTTGCAGAATTTCCTTTGCAGAATTGCTAGGATGATCATAAAAGATAATAGGGAACAACGTGCTTCTTAAAATAAGAGCACTCCCAGAGAAGATGCTAGTCAACTGGCTTAGGGATCCTAGGTCAGACAAAACCAAAAATGACTGATGTTCTTCAGCTAGCAAGGTTTTCTGTTCTAGTCGGTGTACAGTTCTCTGGGTATGAGGAAAGCACAGCCCACATCTTTCAGAAGCACTGTTCATAGTGTACTGCAGGGAAACTGTAGGGAAGGGGTGGTTTTATACTTGGGAAATTCCTAAGAAATTTTCTCCTAAGAACACCAAAATTCTTGAAGATATAGGTGTCAGCAAGGACTTTTTGAAGAAAAGCTCAAGTGCACAGGAAATAACATCAAGAATTAATAAAAGGGATCATATCAAATTAAAACCTTTTGCCCGGCAAAAAAAACCACCAGCAGAATGAAGACATAACTTACAGAATAGGAAAAAAATTTGCCAGAAGTCCAAGGAATCTAATATCTAGAATATATAAAATTTTAAAAAATCAGTCTTGCCTAATAAAAGGCCCAATCAACAATGAGCAACTGAACTAAATAGAAACATCTCAGAAGAAGTACAAACGGTCAATAAATACATGGAAAAATGTTCAACACCTCTGACAATTACAGAAATGCAAATTATAACAACATTGAGATTCTGTCCTAATCTACTATCATGAAAAATCAAATAATAACTCATGTCGGGAAGGCTATGGGTGAAAAAGAACCCTTCTATACTGTTGCTGGGAATGTAAACCAGGACAGCTATCATGAAAATCAGCATGGAGATTTCTCAGCAAACCAGAAACTCCTTACAATCCAGCTACTCCCTTTCTAGATACCTTCATGAAAGAGTTGAAGACCTTGTACTGCAGTGGTACCAGTATACCCATGTTTATAGCAGGGCAATTTGCAGCAGCTAAGTATTAGAACTGGCTGATATTTCCATCAACAGATGAATGCACAAGGAAAATGTGGTGTTTATATGCACTGCAGTATGATTTTGCAATAAAGAAGAATAATCTGAGCCATTTGTAAGAAAGTGGATGCACCTTGATACCATAATGTGAAGTGAAATAAATCAGGAACACAAGCTTAAGTAACTCATGGTTTCTTTTATATGAGAAGCCGCAAATAGAAATAAAGGGAAAAATAAAACAGAAACAATAGGAAATAGGGAGATATAAGCTTTTGAAAATGAGAAAGGGACCAACAAATGTAGGAGGGAGGAAAAGGCAGAAGAAAGGGGATAAAAAATAATTGAGATGAGCTATGTACAGATATCAACTCCCCATGCGGAATGTGATCAGTATACACTCTAAACTTGTACTAATAAAAAAAAAGATTGAAAAAAGGATAAATTTCTCAAGGATGACATTACAGAAAAAGTATTGATTTCATAGACAGTTGAGTTAAGAATCAACTCTAAGTCTTTCCAGCCATTTACACTTATTCATGACTTTTGGAGTAATTTTAACTGTATTTACACTTTCATAGGCCTTGTCTCATTATTCTGCATAACAGTCCATTTTAAAAATGAGAAAATAAAGACCATTAATGTTTGCCCTCTTCATGTCAAAAACAGCTGCAAATTGAGGCCATAAACAGTTAATCTGGTTCCCTATCCAATTTTGAACATTTTCATTTCTTTTTAATTTTTTTTTTATTTTGAAGAGAATGACATCAAACAAAATAAAACAGAGTCAATCAAATCAAAACAATGGACATGGTACATGACTTTAAAACAAAATACAAGGAAATCAATAATGGCTACTATAATGCCTCTTGTTATCTTGAAAAGAATTTCCCATATCATCAGGCATAATAAAATCAAACAAAACAGTACAGAATAAAACTAATAAAAACAAAACAATGTAAGCACTACAGGACTTCAAAACAAGATAATAGTAAAACCACAGTGGGTACCATAATGCATCTTGTTGTCTTTGAAGTAATTGCCTATACCATCAGAGATGATATAATCAAACAAAACAGAATAGAATAAACTCAGTCAAAACAAAACAGTGAAAGCAATACAGGGCTTCCAAACAAGCTAACAGGAAACCAATAATGGCTAACCATAATATATTTTGTTATCTTTGAAATAGCTTCCATGCATCTAATAAAATTAGACAAACTGAAACAGAATAAAACCAAACTAAACCAAACAATGAAAACAATATGGGTTTCAAATCATGATAACAGATTAACAATGGCCACTGCCTTCCCTTTTGAGACACTTCCTCCCCTTTCACTTTCATAGGATGTATTGTGCATTTTGGATCCCACTTACTCCTTTAGTTTTTTATACTAGCGAGCAACACACTATTCACCTATGTGACTCTGAACCGTTTCACCCCTGAGCATGATCTCAAGTTGTATCCATTTATCTATAAGAGCCTCAAGATTATCTTTCTTTATATCTGAGTATATTTTCATTGTATAAAAGTGCCATGACTTTATTATCCAGTCTGCAGCAGATAGGCAAGCTACCCCCACTTCTTTCTGGTTCTTTCTTACATACATCATTGTTCTCTGTCCTTTGACTTTCTGTCTATGAACCACATTTTGAATTAAATATGTTTCTTGTGTAAAACATATTGATGGGCCCTGCCTCCTGATCCACTCTGCCTGTGTTTCTTTTTGTTGGTGAATTGAGGCCACATATGTTAGTGATTATGACCAACATGCACTGGCTCATCTCTGCCATGCTATTTTCGTGCCAATGGCTGCCTACTTTCCCCCTCCATTCCATTGTCTGCCCTGCTCAGTGATTTTCCTCTGCCTCTGTTCCTGGAAACATGGCCTTTTTTATCTCTCACTAGAATGTCCTTCAGTATACTTTGTAGGGTTGGTTTGGTGGTGATGAATTCCATCAGTTGTTCTTTGTCATGGACGTATGTTGTTTCTCCATTAATTTTGAATGATAGTTTTTCAGGGTACATCAATCTGGTTGGAAGTTGTTTTCTTTCAGGATCTGAAATAATTTGCTACAAGCTCTTCTTGATGGTTTGTGATAAGAAGTCTGTTGTGATTCAGATGAGTTTTCTTTTATAGGTGATCTGATTCTTTTCTCTAACAACTTTTAATATTTTACTCTTGAATTTCTAGGATCTTGATTATTATATGTCTGGGTATAGATTGATTTTGGTTATGGCTACCTGGAGTTTTACATGCCTCACCTATCTGAATGTCATTTCCTTTTCTTATGCTTGATAAGTTTTTGTTATTATTTTTGTAAATAGACTTTTTATGTCATTTGTGTTGACCCCTGCTTTTTCACTCACACCTGTTATTCTTATGTTTCTTCTGGTTGTTTTGCAGCTATTGAACTGTTACTTCCTGGTTCCTTGTTATTTTTAAGAGATCTTTCCTTTCACGATCGCAAGCCTGTCTTTAAGGACTGAAAGTCTATCTTTAGTTTCTTTCAGGTGGTTATGCCAGCTTTCAGTGGAGTTTTTAATTTCCTGGATATCTTTTTGAATCTATTTCGTGCATTCTAAATCTTTTCTATATTGTTCACTCAAGGTTTCCCTAATTTTTCTACGCTCCTCTTTTCTCCCATATATGTCGTCTTTAGAGGTGCCTCACAATTCTTTTATTATGTTTTTCATTTCTTGTTTTATCTGAGATAGTATTTCTGTTCTAATTTCCTTTACAGCCTCATGAAATTGTTTCTTTACTTCAGTTGCTACCACTTCAGAAATTGTAGGTGTGTGACTCCTGATCTCTTCTGTGTTTATATCTCCTGCATCAGCTCTGCTTGGATTGGAGGCCAGAATCTACCTTTTGCTTCTTCATCTTGACACATGCCAGGGTTCTTCCAGACAAGTGGGTAGTGAGGTCCCATGCACTTCCTGCATTGGCTGAATTTCTCTGAAGCATGGCTGGTTTCTTCTAGTGAGTGCTGGCTACAGATATCTGAAGGTGACCATCACAGAAACTGTACTGGTGCAGGGCTGTCTGCTGCTTTTGCCAGTCTGCTTTGGATCAGCAGGGCTGGTGGAGTGTATGTGGGGGTGGGTCTGGTTGCTGTCTCCTAACTGGTAATGAGCCTTGATCTTGGATGATAGCTGCTGGAGTATGTATGTGGGATGAGGCAGGCTGCTGCCTCTGGCCAAGCTATCACTGGTAGGAAACCTTGGTGATTGCTCCTGGAATGTATATAGGTGCAAGGCTCAGTCCAAGCAATTTCCACCAGTTTGCTCCCAGCTAGGAGCTGCTAGATGGAGCCAGCCGCAGTTCTGGTTCTGGTTCCAGGCTTATCTAGCCTTTTTCCAAAATGGCTCCCTGTTATCGCTCTCTCCCTGCAGGAAGACTGAGACCTCTGCACTCATTGCCAGCCAATGAAGCCCTCTGTGTCTGCTGCTCCCCTCTACCATCAGTCTATTTGCAGAGGCCTCCAGTCCTCCCAGCCACCACTGTCACCGTGACAGTGTGTCCCTAGGTTCCAACAGCTCTTCTCGCACGCACAGTGGGTCTGATTCTGGGTAAAGGTGCCACCAGATATCACCTTCTTTATCATTTAAGTTCTTCTCTTTTACTCTCTGTGGGCTTCAGTTCACACTTTAAATTCTTCCTGGGTCCAAGGGACCCACCTCCTTCATTCTTGTCTTCCCCATGATGCTGTATTCTAGCATCTGGATGGTGACTCTCAGAGAGGTTGTTTACTCTGCTGCTTACTGTTCCGCCATCTTCTCTGGGAGACTTTTTTCATTTCTAATGTAAACTAAAAGTTTCTCTTGGATTAAATGTTCTGGTTCTGCATTGGCAGTTTATAAACCACAGGTAACACAGTGCCTACCTCTTCATATTGCATAGCCATGAGCAATAACTGGGTTAGTATAGCGCATTCAGGCAGGTCAGAGCGAACAGCAACTCTCTTTATAAAATTAATTATTACTTTCTCAGTATCCAGCTCAGAGGTATTTTTACTACATGCTCATTTGGGAAATGAGGAAACTGACTTGCAAAGGTTAAGACACCTACTACAAGGTAGAACAGGTTGGCTCAGGTTGCAAGCCTGGAACCATAAAACCCTGTTCTCATGTCCACGAGCCAGAGTCACATTGTCTCTCTGGTTTCAAAGAATGCTGCCACTCTCAGCCACACTTCCAGAGTTTCCTACTCTTCCTTTCCAGAGCCAATACTAACTGCATTGTGAACTTGCTTAATCTGTTTGGAAAGATCCTCATATTTCACATACTGGACCTCAGCAGTCACCTCTTTACTGGCGAGCACTGTCACATAATTTCAATCTCACTTCATTTGTGCATTCATTTGTTGTCAAAAAAGTTTTTACGACTGTGTCCCATACAAAGTATGCAAGAGAAAGTGAGACTTACGTATATAAAGCTTGTAGTCTAAAAATGGAGCTAAAAGCTGCGCTTAAGTTACCGAATCCAAGGAAGAATATTAGTGTGGATAAAAGCCTTTAAAATACAGAAGGATTATAGGGGCAAGAGAAAAGTGACAAATGAGGAAGGCTGGTGTCAATCATGGAGAACTTCATGAAGTCTGCATTTGATTATGATTGGCAGCTCAGTCTCTCCTTGAATGAGTTAATTGATATTTATCAAGTGTCCACTATGTGCTAGAATATGCAAGAGATGTAAACATAATCTAGCTACCAAATCCACCTCCAAAACTGATCTTGATCTGGGAATTTCTCCCCAATTCTGCTAGCACCATGCCACAAACTCTCATCTCATTTTCTGGTTTCGGTCTCACACCCCTACAGTCTGGTCTTACAGAGCATCAAGTTAAAGAGTACATCTTTGTGATAACTTCCGTGCCCTCCACTAGCTCTACACTGTCTTGGAGATCATATCAAACGTCCTAAACATACTCTTAGCCTTCTCTGATATCATTTTATACCATCTTTATCTTCCCTACCAGCCTAGATTCAGTCCTCTCTGCATGTAGAACTTTTTGACCAAATTAAGATTATCCTTGCCTGTGGTCTTTGGAGTTGGGAATCTTCCTATGTGGAAGACTGTTTCCTCCAAGTTTAGCTTTCTTCTGTTTCTTGCTTTGTCTATCTAGCCACTCAAATTTAGGCTTCGATGCTATTTTCTCAGAGGGGCTTTTCCTGTCCACTCTACAAGAAATGTTCTCTTGTTTCTTACCACTTCCCAGTCACTCTACCAAGGCAGTGATTTGTTTTTCCTGAAGCAGTCAATGTTTTCTTACATGTTTGGTAGCATGTAAGTTTCCATGCAAGGGAACATGTCTTTTCTCACTTGGCTGCTTCCTGTATATAGGCACTTTACTAAGCGTGCTCATCATTCTGTGTTCAGTATCTAAAAAAGAGTTTATCAGTGGTAGAATTTCCACAGCTGTTTGTTGAGTTCTTCCCTTGTGCAGTCATTTGAAAGCATGTAAATTATGCCATCAGTGGTCAGAATTAGAATTCACAAGTTACTTCATATAAACAGGACAACAGGCTCACAATCTGTCAGACTAGAAATGTGAGGGGCCAGATGATGACTCTGAAATATCTGTAAGAAAGTTAGATGATGAAGATTAGTCAACAATTCTGGGACCCTGAATGGCACACTTTCAGCAAGGTCTTACTTGCTCCATCAGGTAATAATAAAAACAAAAACAATTGGGACAATGAAAGAAAAGATAACTTGAAAGTCAAAGATGAGCAGGTAGGCTAACGGTCTAAACCAGCATTTACACCAGTGGGCAGAAAGGCATGGGGCACAGAAACTGGCACAGATGCAGAGGCAAACCTTGCAGAACACTTCCACCAGAGTGAAGCAGAGGCTGAAGACAGAAGGCATCAAAGATGATCTGAACTTATGAATTGTGGACTTATTTTGAATCATCAGCAATTCACTGGCTCTGTCTAGTGAAATAACTACAAAGGCTGTGGACAAGCATTGCATGCTCAGCCCATGGTAAGTCAGGCAAATAATTCAATCTGTTATTGTCTGATGGCAGGTCACCTCGTACAGTAGAGCACTGGGCACCCACTCCTGTGATCCGGTTCCTCATAGAGGAAAGGAAGAGGCCCAGAGAGCCCCTCGGAGTCACATTCAGTAAGACTAAAAATAAGAACATGTAGGAAAGTGAGGATAATTGAACTTTCAATAAAACTGCATTTAAGAAACCAGCAGGGAATCCAGGTGGAAATGTTGAACTGGTAACATAAAAGTGGAGCTGTACCATGGGAGAAAGTCAGAGCTAGAGATAAAAATCTGGGACTCATTCAAATAAAAGTAATAAAGTGCCAAGAGTGCATGAGATTCAGAGAAAGAAGATACACATGGAAGGCCAGAGGAGAGACTCAATCTCCTTGGAGGAGCCCAGTGTGTCCGGGCCACAGCACAAGAGAAATCTAAGGAACTATTTGGAAGTAATATTTCATGAGAAACAAGAGATCTTCAAGAGAATAAGGGCCATTGTGATAAATATAGATACCTTATTATTCTCCAAGTTAGACAGTGATGCCAGGACCAATCAGCTTAAGGTAAGAGTGTAGGAGGATATTGAAGGTTTCTGTACATGTGCAGAGCAATAGAGGGCCAGTATGGAAGAAAAAAAAAGACAATGCAAAGGGATTTTCAAATATAATACATAATTTCCAATAAGTGCCTATGGAAAAAAAATCCCACAAGACAACTTCTTGCTTTTATATGAGTTTTGACATTGTTAAATGAATGGATAAGATAAAGTTGATCTTTGGTCTATTAAGTAACCCTCAACACTGAAAGAGTAGAAGGTTGACATATTTATTTATTTATTTATTTATTTATTTAAAAGAGAATAAAACAAAAGAGGGCAGACAAAGCAGATCAAAACAGAATAACAGAAGCAACACAACACTTTACAATAAGACAACTGGGCATTAACAGTAGCTATCAAAATATCTCTTTCTCTGCTATAGTTGAGCATAGTTTCAAATACAATAATATCAAACATAACACAATATTATAAAACCATTCAGGAGAATGAAAGAATAACAGGTCATTCTGAATCGAATAACTAAGATCAATGGCTACTATAATATCTCATTTTCAATAAAAAGATTTGTTTATACTATTACATATATTAAAATACCAATAAGACACAACATGATAGAACCGATGGTAATAGCAGAGTAGAACCATGGTAGGACTTCTAAGGAAGATGATATTAAATCAGCAATGGCTGCCATAATGTTTTGTTTTTTTCAAAACAGCTTTTCATACCATCACACATAATAAAGTCAAATAAAACAGAATAAAACCAATCCAACTGATGAATGAAAACATCAAAAGGCTTCAAAGCAATGAAATGGGAAATCATGATTACCATAAAATCTTATATACTCTTACCAACTCTCATACTAGGGAGACTATACGGTATTTACACAGGTGAGTTTGGTTTATTTCGCTTATGAGTATGGTCTCTAGTTGTGAAATTTTAATTCATAGCTTATTTCTGCTAGTATGCTGGCTTAGAAATGAGAGAAGTCATCTCATCATCAATGGCAGGAGATGACAATAGGGGTATGGATATAAATGAGGTCAGTAGCTTTTTGCAAAGATATACACCAAATGGATGATGACTCAGTATCTTAAACTGGCATGATACGTTATAGCCTGTGTACTTATTTTCAGAGCTCTGTGCTTTTCCACTCAATCCAAGGCTATTCAGCTTATCTTAATCAGTATCCAGTATCTGCCCAAAATTGAGGCAGGTGCTAGAGATCTGATACTGTGAGGCAGCTCCTGACCTCTTGGAGTTATTGCTCAGTGGGGAATGCCGTGAAGTGAGGAGGTAGCTATTAAATATTTGCAGTGATAGCAAAGGTGGCTTATTGTGGGAGCTCATTTGGCAGACAATTGAATCTAGACAGGTTTTCTGGAAAAAAGACCCCACCTGACTGCTTACAGAAGATGAAGATAGGAAAAATGCGTCGCTGGTGGAGGAAATAGTAAGTGTAACAGCTTAGAACCAAGAAAGAAATCATGTTTCATCTTAGACACGGACAAGACCTCAGTGCTGTGTGCAAGTTTGTTTGGATAGAAAAAACAAGTGGGTGGGTTGGAAAGGAATTAATTGCATTTTAATATTTGGGGCTACAAAGATAGGCAGCATCCAGACCACAGTCTCTTTTAAACCCATTAAAGTAGTGAACTTCTTCATCTTCAGAACATGGGGGAATTTCTGAATAGTACACAGAGGCAGAATAGCACCAACTCCGTACATTACAGAAATCAGTTTGTGGATGTCTAGAGAATTGATTTGGAACTGAGAAGATTACTTGAAGGCAGAGAATAATGAAGAGAATCTGAATTAGAAACTGGTTGACTCTCTGGAAAGCTTAGGATGGATGTGAGAGACACAAAGGCGATGAAAGCTATAGATATTGGAATCAATTAATCACAAGAGATGGAGATGGAGAGTGTCCAAGATGACATTCAAGTTTCTAATAAAAAAAATCCTAGCCTCTTAATTGAAAGATAAGTGTTATCTGTACAGCCAATTTGCATTTTAAGGAAATTAGAAAGTGATATACATAGATAGAAGCAAAAAAGAAAACAAGGCTTATAAAACATAACTTGGAATTTACTATCACTGCCAACACCATCTTCCCAGCATGCCCCACCCACAGCCATCCGTGCTACCAAGAACTAACTGGGCAAGCAGCACGTGAGCACTCACTCGTGACCATGTGACTCTAATGTTCTCTCTGAGTGGACTTTTCCTTCCTCCACTCAGCTCAGAATGGTGTCTTCCCTGGTAGGTACAAAGCAATTATTTCTGCCCCCAGGGCCTTTGCACTTGAGGTTTCCTCTACCTCAGTCTTAGGAAGGCTAGAGAATACCTCACCCAAAACTACATGCTGCCTTTCTCAGTTTCCCCTTACCTCTGCCAAAGCCATTCATCATTCTTATACATGACCACTAGCATATGAGCTATATAAGTTTCTTTATTCTTTCATTTTCCCAACAGAGTTCTACCTGTCATTAGGCAGAATTTCAACCAGATTCATTTACAGTCTCAGGCATCATGAACATACTTGTCATGTAGTAGGCGTCTGATAATGAGTTGATGAATGTTGCTGAAATACAAACTCAAAGCAACAAACACTGACCTTCGTGAGCACGCTTTGCTTTCCCCCTAACTAACATAAACATAGGTAATGTATCACAATTACATATTTTATTTTGAAATATCAACAGAGAAAAATGTTCAGGTTTCCTTCAGGAGAAAATACTATGAAATTGTTTCAGAAGTGGTTTATGAGGAAGCTGAAAATGTAACAAGTAACTCAAATTCAACAAAAGTTTCAGTGATAACAAGGCATCATTAATCTTTATTCTCTCTTCCCATTCAGGTGGGTCCTGAGCTGAACTGAGATGCCTGAGCAGTCCCTGCATGCTGAAGTGGTCTGAAGATTTCCAATCTGAGCTGGGTGGAACTGAATTACTTTGCATAATGAAGGGAGGTGAGATTTCAAGGGCCATCTCTTCTCCTGTTCCTTGCTTCTTCCATGATCGTCATTTCATGGGTAAAAAGAAAAGAACAGAACCCAGCATTGTGTTGTGTCCCTAAAATCCCAGCTCCTTAGAAGGCTCATGCCAGATCAAAAGTCCGAGGTCACCTTAGTGGGCACCTTAGTGAAACCCTATGTGAAAATAATAAACAGGTTTCAGACTGTCACTGGGCAGTTGAGCACCTGCCTAGTATGCCAGAGGCCCTGTGTTTAAGTTCCAGTACAAGAACATAGGAGACA